>RXID01021591.1:61865-579136 GCA_005019695.1 Trichopus zeylanicus subsp. travancoricus
AATTAAATAAATAATATTTTGTATAAAAAAATAAATAAAAATATTTTTATATAAATAATTATACTTTTAAAATATACTTCTGTCCAACCAAATGTTAAAAGTGGATTACTTTTAATCACTTATAAAAGTGAGTTAAAAGTGAAGAAAAATGACTTCTCTGCACTTTCATCCACTTTTGTACAAATCAAACAATTCCTAAGTTAAATCATTCTATTACTTAAAAACGATATCAAATATGAGCTCAATATATCATATATCAATCATATTATGTGTATATTTAATTGGATAATTAAAAAAATAATCTTTAAGTTTTGTCCATATTTTTTAAATAGTGTAATATAATTATTATATGAAAAATGTGTAATACATATGATATATGATGGGTTGAGTTAATATTTGATATAATATCTATTTTGTAGTCTTTATTTTATTTATTTCAAATATAGTAGTTGTGTGAAATATCATGTTCATGAAAACCTCATTTTTCAAGTGTTATGTATCCCGAGTTTAACAATTTTAATCCATAATATATTCATTTTTTTGAAATAAAAATATTCTCTCTTAAACATTATGTATTCATTTCTTAGTTTATATATTTATTTTTCAATTATTATATTTGTATTTTTTTTACCTTAAGGTGTTATTTTATTGTATAATATATTTATCATCTATGATAGCTCTTAGTAACCCATCAATCACCAAATGTGCCGTGTACTTCAATTTCAAAATACAAATATCACAATTATCAAAATCAACTAAACTACAGAATTGACTTAATATTTAACATAATTCTTTATGTATAAAAATTTCATTTAATTATTTTAATATAATTACCTTTTAATTTAGAGCATTTGTATTTTAATAAAAAAATTTCATTCAATTGACTAATAATCATCATTTTTTATAAAGAGTTCATTTCACTATCTATAAATTTTCTTTTAAAAGGGGTGAAATCAAGAAGGCTTAAAAATAGGAGCTGAATCATATAAAAATATTGGGCTTAAACTGAATAAGAAAAATATGTAGAGAAGCAACAAGAATTTCCCACCACAGATGATACATTTGCAAATGCAACCAGAAGATTTCTCACAGCGCCACCACCCCAGCGCCCCACCCCCCACCTTCTTCAGTGAGGGGTTGACAAAACATATAGGTCCATCCTTCACCAGTTTTACTTAGCAGTGAACCCATCATCCTCTTGCTATTGGCTTCGATACTTTGGTACCAGAGGTCGAACCTTTCGCAAGAAAATTGCTTGGCTTCACCGAGTGAGGAATGCTGCAAATGAAGGGCAAACATGATCAAGCAGAGGTATACATTAATTTATATATGAAAAACAAAAAAGTTCTTGAAAATCTTAGCTCCTTGCCTTCACCACAAAGTTACGAAATGAGAATAGTTCTTGACAACCAGAGAAGTTACTAATAACAGTAAAACATACAAGAAAGTAGGGAAATGGTTCTACCTTTGACGTGGAATGCTATTTTGTTGCAAAGCATTTTTGCGTATAGCTGCATGTATTTTTGCCTCATTACTGCAAATGCCAAAAGTTAGTGAAATTCAAGGGCATTGAAGTGAAGATAACTAGCTCTGCTGTATCTGGACAAGGTACCTATTAAGATACTCCACTTTTGCCTTCTTCATAATGTTACTCTTCAAGTTGGAAAGGTTGTAGCAAGCTCCACCTGTAAACAATTCTCCAATGAAGTTTAGCCTGGGTGATACTAAAACATGTTACTGCTACCTTCATCCCTATCAACATGTGAAAAAATGGACAGCGAAGCAATACCAGAAAAGCCTCGTTTACAACTTGAAGGTGGAACTTTGGAACAAAGTTGGATTTGCCGGCTTTGTTTCTCTGCAAGAATAAGAAAAGAATCAGTTATGCTTAATAACTTAATTCAGGCAGGAAGTACTTCTATGAAGACCCATGTCACTTGTACACTAAGCACAAGGAACTTGATCAGCCCATGTTCTTAGAACTTGTTTCACTGCTTACACCAAATTCAGTAGCTTGTAGAAAGGCAAGCTTGTCTCCTTAGGCAGATTTAACCCATATTCATTATTCTTGTAACTTGCTTCATTGCTTACACCCAAATTCAGTAACTTGTAGAAAGCTTAGGCAGCTTTAACCCATATCCATCAAATGCTATTGAATGAATCCCAGAAAGACAAGAACAATCTAAGTTACTACAGAATACTTCAATAGATTTCCAAACTTCCCAATCCTAAAAGCTCCATTAATCATGAAACTCTGTAAACAAGATCAAAGAAGTTCCTATTAGGACCTGAGAACAATGATTCTGAGGTTTTGAAATATTTCAATTAAATCAAATGAAGGTTTTGAAAAAGGAAAAACAATTTCACATTCCAAAGAATAGGGGTTGTACATTGATAGTCTACCAATGTGCTTTAGCAAAACTAGTTTTTTAAATGTGTCTCTGTTGATTGTTTGGCCCGAGTTAAAAAGCACAGCTCCCACTATTTAAAATTCAGCAATTGAAAGATGTAATCTGTCTTAACTGTCATTGCCTATAAGTAGTAAATACCTTTCTATAGTGCAAGTCACCTCGTATGCCAATTCACTCAGGGCCTCTAGCAACAGTGAACTTAAATCTAAAAGAACTAACTAATAATCTAAGTACTATAAGATCCATTGTCCTTTTCTGGTGTGTACAAAAATACCCCTGATGCATTATTGCATGTTTTGCTATTTTTTAGGGTATTCTTCAACTTTCTCTTGCTTGTTGAAATATCTTTTTAAGATAAAGAAGGATATAATTCAATCAATCCTGCTCCCAAGTCCATCTTTAAGTACACAAAATAAAATTTGTTTTATGAGATTATCTTTTGACAAGTTCTCATGTGTTTTTCATAGATTTCATAGGTTTGAATAACAGAATATGATCACCAACATTGTGAAAGTGATTGGAATGTCAATTACCATCATAATATTTGCAACTCATGTGCTATTTACATGTACCTTCTGAAGTGGAAAAAACAAATGAAATAATGACTGGCCAGGTAATCATTTTATGTCCTAGTATTTGCTAAGGCAGACCTTAAATCACAAGGTATAAGACTACAGACTGTCATACACACCCATAGTGTGTCATGTATTGTGTAGCAGGCCCTTCTTTCGCAAGGCAGAAAACAAAACAGAAAAGAGCAATCAACAATAGCAAGTCTTGTTACTGCTTTATTTGCCAAAGAAGCAAAGTTCGAACAAGAAATAGACAGTATATTTGAAAATGAATATTGAAAAACATATGGACTAAACAGGTAGACATATGGTGCTCCATGTCAGAGACAGCTACAACATATTAAATGCACCATGATGAATGAGATTACAATCTACTTACTTGCATTCTCTTCTGCATATCGTTGCTTAAGCTTTTCGCTGACTTTTCGTTGAGCTTCTTCCCTCTCCCTTGATTTTGCCTACAACAACAGATTCTCATTCAGAATCTGAACAGATTACAATTGCAAGATCTACAGACAAGTTATCTAGCATAACACACTACAATGACAAGAACAGGCTATCACCTCAAAAAGTTGTTTCCACTTAAACACAACTTGCTTCTGCTTCATCCTCTTAACAACAAGATTCACACTTTCCGCACCAAATTGCTGCTCATAAAACCTCTTCCACAAGCTGTCTGTCACCGGGCTAAGGTCCGTTCTCTGAAAACAATGCACCAACCACAGAATATTCATAAACTCATTACTCCGACCCAATCAATAACTCTGAAAATGACATAAAAATCACAAACGAAAAAGAGAACCCCAGAAACAAATAAGATGCAAACTAGAACTTACTTCCGAGGAGTCCTCAATACGTGTCAACTGATCAATGGTGCAATGCGGCAAGATATCCTTCAACAAATACAAATCCACCGCACCAACATCGCCAATGTACCTAAGATTATCTATTACTTTCCGTTTGCATAGGTCCACTAAAGAAGGGATCTTTCTCTTCCTCTCCATCTCCCACACAAAAAAGATCGAGCCTTCTCAGTCAGCGATCGACTTTCGACCTAAGCAACAACATTAAAAAATCCAAATCAATAAAAACAACAGAAAAAAGAGTAAAAAAGTATCATCTTTACAAGTTTCGTTAACATTACAGTTTCAATTCACCAAATTAAGCAAGAAAAATCCAATAATAATCGAATCAAAATATTCGATTAAACCTAGAAATTAAGTAAAAAGGAAGAAATCGGAGTAATACATCAGCTGATGGAGAAAAGGCAACTTATATAGCGAAAATTTTTTTAAAAAAACTCACCTAGATCCGATCTTCGTCGGGATTCGATCGCGGAGATCGAAAAGAAGGAGAAAAGAGAGGATTTTTTTTCACAAAGAACAAAATTTTCGCTGTTCATCTCATCGCCATTGAAGCATCTCTCGAGGTTTCCCTGATTTCCCTTCCAAAAAGGATACGATCACCTTCCTCTCGATCAAAAGAATTCTCACCGGTATCGTTTAGTCTTTACGGTAGGAATCGGTATCGGGTGGCATTACAAGCGCACGTGACCGCGGACGGTAACAGTGCCGGATGACCGCAAACACCGCTCCTTAATAGGCGCACGTGGGAAGACAGGTCGCAGCTTATCTGAGCCGTGGATTGCTTTCCAGAACGTGATGAACGGCATAGATAAACGCCGGCGAGCAGGACCTTGGTTTTGAATTTTGTCGAATTAGTATTTAATTAATTTGAAAAACCAAAATAATATATACAGTAAAAAAACCAAAATCAAATATTCTGTTGACTAAAAATTTTTGTTTTTGAAATATATACCAGATGCAAATTGTTCACAAAATCAAGGAGATTTTTGTCAAAATTCTACCAAAAATATGAGAAAAGCAGAAGCCTACCCTACAGTCTCCTGATTATTTCTATAAAGTAATGAAGCGAAATTAGCTTCGACCTAGATTTTATGTCAAATTATTTTTTATTTTTTTACCAAAATTTGGCTATAATTTATGTACATATATATTTTTGAAAGTATTAAATAAAAGTTTTTTTGGTAAAAAGTACTTAAAATATTGAAAAAAATGGTGTAGAAAGAATTTAAACTCAAATCAAATAGGACCCAAGTTAAATACTTAATCACAGGGCCAAGTAATAAACATAATATAAAATTAATATATAAATATAAATAATGTTTTTTAATTCGAAACCACTATTTCAAACATTTTGAGTTGGGCATTTTGACAAGCGTCAAGTTGATGTGGCAGCCTTCGACCCTGGGAAACCCATCGTCGTCAATGTCCATTGCAATAGCTTTCATTGAAATTAAGAAAATTTCCAAATATTTCAAATATAATCATTCATTCCCTGGATCAATAAAATCAAGGGACAGAAACTAAAATATTAGGATTGAACTCTCATGACAAACTTAAATGACTGAAACAACAATTTCATGAGATGATTTCCAACTTAAAGGAAGTTCTCCATTCAGATTCAAAATAAATTTACCAAAACATTTTAGTCTTTTGCTGCAAGGGGATCCGAACGATCTCCCCCGTGAACAAAACTTGGCTTTATTCCGAATGCCATTTGCTGGCAGGTACAACATGTATGGTACATTAAAGATTTGCATTTGAGGGAAAAAAAAAGCCAGTGAAAAGATGAAATTGCTGCCAAAGAATTGTACAACAAGTATTAGATTTCTTCGGGGCCGAAGTTGTCAGCAAGTCCAAGAGGATGATCTCTTTATGAGAGGCTTCATTGCTTTGTCCTCTTCAAGAGAGATCATTCCCAAATGGGAAGGATCTTCAAGCATCATCTTGGCTACCAAGTAGCCTGCAATGGACCATGTCTGGAATTTCCTTGCTTGTTTGCCAATGTATCTTCCGAGCTTCCCATCATAGTACTCTGGCCAACTGTCCTTCAATAACCGACTCTCAGCAAGCTCAATTGCCCGTCTGGCAATCTGCGGTCGACCAGTCTTGATGCAGGCTGCAGTGAGCAGCCAGAGAAGCACTGCAGTAGGAAACAGCAGAAGAAGATAGGAAATGTAGAATTATGTAACCAGTTAAAGAACTTCAGAACAAGAAGGTATAATGCAACTCAAGAACAACAATATCCTTGCAAATAATTTTTGATAAGCCTGTCAAACTTAATAACAGAAAAAGAAGAGAGAAAAAAGGCCAGAAAATTTGAGTAATACTCCACTAAAATGATAGATTGCTTCAAAGTCATTCCATTTCCAGCAACACACAAGGAAGGTTCAATTATGTGCAATCTCTGGACGAGAGTGCTTGAGTCAATGCATTTACTCAGCTTATTTTGTGTTTGCAAGTGCATTATGTAAACTGTTTTTCATCATGACAATTCAATAATCGAAAGCATTGCATAGCATTACTAGTTACAGAGCCATAAACTTGAATTAGAGGAAATTAAATCATCCTCAAACAACACCCAACTGTTTTTCAGCAAATAAATATGTAAACGTATCTAGATGTGAGGCTTAAGTAGTTCCTAACTTAAAATTGGCTGGAATTCAGCATTTGAAGTCCATCAGTCCTAAGTATAGGAAGGACTTTGCTCTTGATATAGCTTATTATCTAACTACTGAATGGCATAAAATTAGGCCTGCCCGTGCAAGCACTGCAGGTTATCCTATTTAGCTACTAAAAGTAAAATTCCAACTCATTATGTGTATCTCATCTTTGGAAATTATCTCTTACTGACTAGGGAGGTTTCCTACTTTCTATTATGTCATTTGATAATGCCAGGGCACTGCTAAATATGGAAAATGAATACAAGAAAAATGATATGTGATAAGAGTAGCTAGATCAAGATGCACTAACCTGGCCAAGATCCTCCATTGTGGTAGCTCCATCGTGTATTTTTGTGGTCACACCCAGTCACTATCCTCCACTCATGGCTTTCAATGGCAGGATAACATATCTTCAGAGGCATTTCTCCAACAAGCTCTTCCCAGCGTGCCTCAAGGAGATCCATTATAGCCATTGACTGCTCTGGGGTTGCAAGAGACGATAAAATAGCAACACAGTTGCCTAGCACAAACCATCGGAAGTCCATCCTTGCAGGACTGACATTACCAATAAAATAACCTCCACGAGTTGGCATAAAATCAAATATCCAATCTGGTATTGAATCTGGTATAACATTAAATTTATTGACAGCAGTGTGAGAATACTCCTCAGTCTTGTACTGATATATGTCATTTAGCTGTTGAAAATCAAGCCAGAAGTAATTTCGCATGTGATAGCTTAAAGCATGCAAACGTTTCACTATCCTCTCAATGAACTCCTTTCCTTCTGCATCATGTTTAAGCATTGCCAAAGCACATCTTAGAGCCATAAAGAATAGGGCTTGGATCTCAATAGGATAACCATAAATACCCTGAAAATTAAGACATGCCGTATATGGTAAATATCAAAGCAAAACAAAACTCAATCTAAATAGAACATGAGTACAGTTTTGTGCAGTGAATAAGCACATGACAGTTGACTAGTTAAGAAGGCCTCACAGGGATCAACTTAATCTTGCAATATACATTAAGTCTGTTCAGCAACTTCTTATATAACATCATTTTTTTTTTCAATTCATAGTGTACTCAGAGATTACAGCCAGAGGGATGTAATTGAACATCTCTGAAATATCATAGGTAGTCTCTAACCATAATCCCATGAACCTATCAGAATGCCCAGATGCATTAGATCGATCATGCATAGGCTGCTTGTGATTATTCATTCCTATAGGATCATGAGAAACAGCAAACCTTCTGATACAGAAAATCTTCCAATATCTCAACAGTAGCCATTTTCTGGTGGGTTGGCAGGTTGGGTGGTATAGATGATGACATTGTGTTTTCAAAATAACAAGTCAGGAAGATAAAACAGTTCAGTTGCATATCAGAAAGTTTCACATATTGAATGCAAGGGCCAGAAAAGGCGGCTTCATGCCAATTGAAGTACTCGACCAATCGCATGTCATCTTACAGTATCTTGAAGGAAATATTGAATGTGTTCTACCTGATTTTTAAGTTATTTTTAGATTATAAAGAGTGCAAATAGTAGGAATAAATAGGCATGCTTTAGGATCACAGGTTGTGAATAACCAATGAGAACTTTAATAGGTAATAAGAAAATTAAGCAAGATGATAGTAGATATTCCGAATGATGATATGGATGGCAAGAAAAATAGACACATCTTACCATTCTCCGATCTATCATTGAGCATCCGTCAGCACAAAGCAAGGTAGGAAATGTGTCAAAACCCTCTGACAAGCACAAAGTTAATATAAGCCTCATACCCTTTTGGCATTCTGGTGTTTCAGCAAGAGATAAGTCCCCAGTAGACTTTGTATAGGCACGGAGAAGAATGATCCACCAGAATCCAGAGTCAACAGGAGCAACTCTTCCAATTGCACTCTCACCAAAATCTGCTATTATAGTATCTGACTTCCTAACAGGATCATGAAGCACCTTGAAGCTTGCAGGCATTGCACCTTCCCCAAGCTTGAAACGATCAATCCTTTTCTCCCACCCTTGAAGTTGAAGAGTTTTGAGGAGAAAGTTTTTTACTATATCAGGTTCACCGTTCATCAGAAAAGCTAATGCACTTGGTACAAAGTCACGAACGAAGACCTATATCACAGACAGATATTTATCAGAAAAGCAATTATCCAGTAAGTTTCAGCTACAGTGACAGATGTACAAAGGTAGAAATTCTATAGAGAACGGGAAAGTTGAATTGTTCAATATATTAGTCAGCTAAACCAGAGTTTAGCTTTATCAAGGTGCGACAGCTAAAGCACCGTTTACCTCTAACAAGCTACAAGTGGACAGGCATACTTCAATATGGAAGACATTGTAGCACCTTAACAACCACAAATGATATGATTTCAAGTATAAAGTTGAAGGCCAGAAAACCAAATACCTACAAACGCCAACATCGCTTTCATGATGTTAAAAAAAAAGTGAACATCAAAAATTTCAAATTGCAAATAATTACACTGGTAAATAACAAAGAAGAAACTATAAGGGTAGAAGAAAAACATAACACTTTGAATAGCACCAAACACCATGATTCAAGTTTTCAGTCTGTACATGACGATACCTATTACTTTTGTATCTTCTGTGAAGAATGATCTTTTTCCTGTTTACAAGCAATGTTCAACATGATCTATCAGCTTAGATACTAAGCAACCTGAGGAATGAAGAGGCATGTGACTCACCTGATCATAATTTAAGACCTCTTCCGAGGCATGATCGATGGCAGCAATAGTCCCCACGGGCTGACCCTTGAAGAACACCAGCGACCGTCGCAGTGCGTCCCAAGCTTCTGCAACCAGCGGATGTGGCTCAAATGAGGTACGGGTCGATGAGAACGGAGTGTCAAACCCCGACCGCACCCCACCAGGGGAATACATGGTCTCATAGCCATCAATAGCCCTTATGTTGATAGAAAGCTCGCTAAAAGAACGCTCATCAAACGACCTTTGCCGCTCAATGTTGTGTTTCGGTTTGTCCAGAAGCTTTGACAGGTCGAAGTCACCAGCCTCGGCAAGTGCAGAGTATGACCCCACCTTCTTGAGGCCCAGCTCCATGCCTACACAAAAACCTCTGAAAACTGGGACCCAAAAGAACCAATCTGCATCAAGAAAAAAAATCAAACTTAAGCTACTTTAGGTATACCAGAAAAAATATGCCAACTCGGATATTAAAGGACAAGATTCCACCCCATATAAGATTCATGAGAGAAAAAGGTCCCAAATTTGAACACGAGATTAACTTGAAACAGAGTAGCTTTTTGGATAAGCAACATTATACGGATTCAAAGAACACAAAAAGAGAAAAAAAAAAAAAAAATCGCCAAAAACAATAAACCAAAAGCGCATAAATCAGACAAAAACAACGGAAAAAACAGGATTTCAACTGCGATTTCTCCAAGAAATCCTTCAATTACCAAACCAGATCCAGGGGAAACATCACCAAAAATTTTATAAAAAAACATAACAAAATATCAAAAACTTCCCGGGGCTACCCGAAAACCGCTGAAGAAAATTGAAAAAAAATGAGGGAAAAAAAAGGAAGGAAACGAACCCGAAGGATCCGAGCCCTAGCAGGGGGAGCACCGAAGATGAGAGCCCCGCGAGGTTCCCACGGGATCGGAGAGAATCCGAGAGAGAAACGGGGGGAAACGAGAAGGAGGAGAGGAGAGGAGAGGAGAGGAGAGGAGAAAAAGATACCATTTTTATGGGAGCAGATATTTATAGAAGGGAAACGACTTCTAAGTGCCCGCGGCACCGTGATCCTCGTGCTTGCCAACCGGCTACAGCCGGTAACCTGCTGACCTGGAGACACGGCCCACCATACTGCCGACGTGGCATGCAGTGACTGGTGGCTCCCGTGAGCTGCCGTCCGTTGGATTTGGATTTTTGGATTTGTATTAGCGGTCGTATCGGAGTTATGTTATCTTAATCTAATCGACATGGATTAATTGACTAAATAATTAATCTCGATTAGTGATGTTGGGTGGTGCATTAATAAGCTTAGGTTTGACCGGAATCCCCGTTTATTTTTCTTAACTTTTTCCTTGTTCTTTTGTTTTTGATTTTGTTTAATCACATTTTTAATGGAATAAATAGTCCTCATTAGGGTGCTTAATTTAATTTTATGTTAAAATTAGTCGCTAATAATGCAAACAAAATTTAATGATGTATTAAATGAAATCTCTATAAATCCTAAATTAATTTTAGACAATTAATTAAATAAAATGACGATGTGGCATGCGAGGTTGGCAAGACAAGGGAGACAACAGCTGACTGCCGCTCGGGATGAATCTTACACTCAAATAGAAAAACGATGAATATTACAACAGAGGTGCACGTGACTCGGCGACCTCAACGGCCGACGCAACCGCCACGTCGATGCCAGGTCACGGCACGAAACGTGGAGGATTGCGATTGGTTGGATGCCGGCGTAGTAAACGCTTCGTCCGGAGACGTCTTTTTCGGATGACAAACTAACAGGTACCGCTGGGCGGAATCTTTCTTGTCCGGCGAAGCGAGATGCACGGTGGGGATCAAGAGATGGATCCAACGGCCAAGATCTTCCCATCTAAGAATAAGTCCCGATCTTGAGGCGAGTTTATGATTTATATCCACAAAAATTGCCAAGGCAACATATGCGTATGAGTTTTTACGCACAAGCCCCTGAAATATGTCCCTTCTCTACGCATAGCCCCCCCTCGCAATTCTGAAAATCAACTAAAAGTCTCAATGTGACATATTTCAGGGGGGTATGCACAAAAAACTCCCCTCTTTTTTAATTTTTCTTAATGAGAAATAAGAGCATAAATGGAGGCTGCTAACCTGATGAAGTAATGGACACGTGTGATGATGCAATAATAAGAATGCACAAAATTGAGAAGGAAGTATATGACAATGTAGAATCCACAAGGCAATGGCCCACCAACCTTATCGGATCCGATGATGGCTGCACGCTGTCCAAACTTCTTCAGACTCACTGACCATGTGGAGAAAAATTTTAGTCAAATATATACCAACTTTCAAGGTTTGAAACCCAACCAAACCCAAATTCTCAGCCCGCTTTCAAGAAAAGTAAGCAGTCAACCTGCTTAGAAGAAAATAATTTTTAAAACAGATAAAATTACTAAAATAATCTCTGAAAACTTTCAAAATTTATAATCAATCCCTCATATTTCGAAAATTGGGGATCAACTCATAAAAACTTCTGAAACTCAGAATCAACTCCTGAATATATATTTTTCTGAAATTATTGTGTAATTTTATCATCATATATAAATATTTTAGCACATATAAACACATTATCCTATTTATATATGAGGTAAAGTGTTTATCCATATGATAAAATGATAAAATTAACTATTTTTCAAAAATCACACTTCCAAGGACTGATTTTAAATTTCAGAAGTTTTTCAGTGGATGATCCCCGATTTGCTAGTAATTTTCCCTTAAAAAATGACAACAAGAAGCCATCTTGCAAATATCTCATAAGTTATCCATCTATAGGGAAAAAAAATAACATAAGCATATTTTAAAATTGTCATTGAAATCTTCGATCCCAAAAAGTACCTGAAATGGTAGGATCAAAATGAATGTGTAGACAAACCTGTGTTATATTTTAGTCCTCATCAGCTTTCAAACATTATTTGTTTTGTTTCAAATAATAATTAATCATCTTACGAATAAAAGTATCTTTGTCATAAAGGAAAGGAGAACATTCCTTAATAGCTGTTTCTCTGTTATATAAACATTGTAAAATAGCTACAATGACCACAATTTTGTTGAAGCATAGCAAGATTGTGATGCAGACATGAGGGAATCATTCATCACCAAAGAAAGCTATATTCGTTGAATGACAAGAAACCAAGCAAACTTGGGGGAGAAAAGTCGAGGGGAGAATGATATCGAAACCAAACAAAAAGGTTTTTCTTGCATATATGCCCCTGTAGAAACAGAAATTTGTGATTATATATAGCTCAACAAAAAGAAGCCGTCACTGAGGTTGCTTGTCATTTCCTAGCTGTGGACCCTTATCAATTAATATATCCTGAGGAGGAATAAAGAAGAAATTTGCCATTGTTTCTGACCAACAAGAGTTGCATCCTCTTACCAAGAGAAATAAAAGAATTAGTCGTTTTCCTAATTATGCCATTGATTTGAGTATGATATGAAAGACAGATCATGGATGGATATCAAAAGTCTGACCTTCCAGTTCAGGGAACAACCAGACAGGTCTATTAAGTTTTCAAGAGGATTGACGCAGATTGATGGATAGTATTGAATTTGAGATTTTTAAGATTTAGGGTCATTAGACAAAGTCAATCACATTACAAGTGCACAAAATGGGAAACATACCTCATGATGTCTGCCCAAACAAGCTTGGAGCAGTTAAATAATGGTTTCTTTGGATCGTACATTGAGCTGGATTTTCATCACTTCACCCATAAGACATATCATCATTTTCAAAAGCGTAAATAGAAGCAATCAAAACCAGCTAATCAATCAACATACGCAAGTCCTGCACATATAGCAATGAGCATTATGGATGGAAGCACACATGACAGTTTGACATGAGACAAATAGAAGCTGCATGTACAAGAACTATATGATGATGCAGGTTATCATGCCTTTTTCATATCATCCAAATGCTTACTTAGGGAAACAATAATTGTAAGCTAAGCATGTATAGAAATGGAAACACAACGCAAGCTCTCCTGCATGCATCAAACAAACCAAAATCTTATGAAAACAGTTCAGTTACTCAAGTTTCCTTGCAGTATATTGTGCAATCATTCTGAAGTTGTAAAGAAAAAAACAGCAGAGGCAATGACCAGGTGATAAAGATGGAATTGCAGGTGCATAGAGATACACCTCTTGGTTAGCTCATCTCTAATATATGCCAGCATTATGGCATATCTGCATATTGCAGCAAATTTGACTTGGAAAATTAGTTACGATGGTACATAGCCATGATGGCATTGGCTGCTTGGCGTGCTCTCTCAGGAAGATCAACAGAATTCTCCATGAGAAAACTTCACCTGTTTAAAAATAAACTAGTAGAAATTAAATCATTTCCACAATAAGAGCAATATAATAGCATAACCTGAGTTGAAAAATGCAGATCATTCAAGACATTTGGTCCAAATAATGTGAATGCCAAGAAAGCTGTTCAGAATAATAGCATAACAGTCTGCGATATCCAAACACTTTTCAGTTGTTGGACTGTTGGAATCAGCAGCATATATTGGTCTTCTGTTGCTGTTGTTTCATACAAGGCTACTCAGCCGAATTGTGGGTTGCATGTAAAGTTTAGCCTTTTGGGATTATTGCATGCAATAGCTGAAAATTATTAGTCCTCAAGAAATACACAAGTCACATTTTTGTTCTACTAATACATGGCAAATATGCAGCAAATATTTGCAATCATTGTTTGGGTGATATCATCCTGGATCAAACAGTGCTCCTACCGTTTAGTTGTCACTGTAGAACCTAGAAGGTAGTATGCTGCAACAAAGAGATTACAGGAAAGCATTCCACTATTTAAACTCAAAACATAAAGGAGCAGTACCTAAACCATGCCACCAACACTTCATTTGATGAGCCCCTCCTGAACCATACGTTCATATATGCAACTGAATAACCTATTCCCTAAGACTTCAAATTCAGACCAAACCTGTTTTTATGCATTCTCTTTTTTTTTGCTCAGACTGTTTTCATTCATTCCCATATCTGCATTCATCCTGTATATTTCAAGTTAACATAATTTGCATAAAACAATAAAAAAAGGTTATCAGCCATGGCCTGAAGCAGCAGCTTCGAAAAGCAAAATTTTGAAAAGGTGGAAACCAGCTCCAGAATTTCTATACAATGATTCAGATAATCAATTATATAATGACCAAGCATTCTGCCAATTGACTTACTGTACCTTTGCAACCAAAAACGGGAAAAAAAAACAATATGCTCAATCACTTTGGAATGCCACTCAGCCAAATTCTTAAATCTTTTTTTTTTTTTCAAAAAATTGGAAGGCACTTTGCAGAGGCTTCCATGTGCTGCAGGAATTCTCATAGCTGCAACTCAATCCCTGTGAAAACATAAAGAGAACAAGCCACTTTAGTATGTAATTAATTTAGATGTTGAATTAAGAGAATGAAGGAAAAGAAATAGAATTACATTGAGGAAATGGTGAGGCATGAAGAGTGAACTCCAGACTTTCCCTTCTGAAGCTACAAAAGAAATAGGTTCTCTCTCAGAGAACCATAAGACAACAAATCTTGCCAACAAGTCACACATAAGCATCCACACCCCATCTTTCAGCAATATTCTTGGATGAACCCACATGAAAGAATTAGTAATATCTCTCTTTATTTCAGTAACTAAAAGAGGCACCTCCTCCAGAAATTCCTGAAGATTCAGCAAAATCCTCAAGCCTCAGATTGATTTCCACTCTCTCTGTGGATTTTCCCTTGCCAGAAAGTGCCCGGTTTAATCTCCTCAACCAAATATCATAATCCACTGGATAAGGTGTTCCACAGAGGTTGTCTGCATAATCAGTAAATGCTTTCAGAAGAGTTGAAACCTCACCAAGCTGGTGCTGAATCACACGTTTAACCCAACATCTCTCCCTCCACCGCAATGCTGCTTCAATAGAATCCTGCTGAAGAATCTGACCCCCACATACAAAATAGAGGAGGTAAATCAGGCTCTCAACATCAGAGGATGGGCACAGCTTTCTGTGTTGAAGAGCATAGGCCGAAGAGAACTGTAAGTTCAAGGCAGGACTGTCCCTATCTTCCACGACCGCACGACCCCATGACGCTAGTACATATACCGTTTCAGTTCTGCAGTTGGAGGGAGCAACTCTAACTATATTTTCAGGACAAATGTCACCATGCTGTAAGTTTGCTGGTGCCACCCTACTCAAAGACATCAAAATGTCCCTACAGAGTTTTAGAGCTTCCTCAGCTGAAAAAGGACCATCCCGTGCAAGGACAGATGATATTGCCTCACCAAATGGAGATGTCAAAAGGGCTGGGGTTCCACACCATGGGTGATCACACGTATCTCCATGATAGTGCTTTGCACAAGCCTCCGGATGCGACAGTCGACCAGACACAACAATTTCGGGCAAGTACTTGCTTGAGACCCCTTGTTGTTTCATGATGTTCAAAACCTTGGTTTGCCTTTGGACACGGTACCACAGGCTCATAGCCTCCCAGGATGGCTCGAGTCTGGATGGATGAACACCAATGTAGAGAGTGAACAGTCTACAAGGTTGATCAAGGGAAAATACACTATATGATAGATTGTCACCAACAACAATGATATCTTTTATCAGAAATTTTTCCTGACCTTGGGAATGCTCCAATAGGATCACTTCACCTTGCTTAAGCCTTAGATACAATGATTGCCTGTTGGAAGTTTGATTAGATGGGCCCTCAAGTTCCATTGTGTCCCACTTGTTACTGTGGTTACCTTGTACAGTTGACGCCAACCCATAGCACTCCATTCTACGTTTCTGAAGGCTGAGCTGGTGCTCTGCAGCCAATGAGCCAATTGACATTTTTGGTGGTCCTTTCCACTGAACAATGGAATTATAGGTTGCCAGAAGCAGTTGAAGAGTTCCAATATCGCCCCAGTTTGCATTCCCTAGCTTGTTCCACACAAAATCAATTGGAGAGATATAGACTTTGGCATGATTCTTGATCCATTCTACAGCAGAGTGATATGGATTGCTTGAATTCACATCAAGCTGGCTTATATCACCCCCAAACTTGATCACTCCACCAAATTTTGAGTCAAGAACCAGTAAATGGATGGAATTGCTTCTAGCTGTACTAAGCTTGCTCAAGTTCCTTGCAAGAATTATATGGAACCCATAGAAAAGAGCTTCAGCTATAGTTTGCATGGAGAAACACCTTTTATTACCATGGGTGATATCAGATCTGAATAATGCCATCTCAGCTATATGATCCCACTGGACTGGAGATTCAAGGTCCCTATTTGCCACAACTGCTGCCCCAGAAAGTGATTCAAAGCTTCCATTTGATATTGCTTTCTCAACAGTACAGAATCTAGATCCTGGAAAGCGAGGACAGGAAACACAAAACGGCGGTTGTCCAGTTTTCTGCCAAAATGTTCGCCATAGGCCACCTACAATAGTCTGAAGGAAGTCCACAAGGGCAAGAAACTGCTCTTCTCTGAGACTATCAGAAGCATGGCTTGAAGGCATTCGGAGAAGTTGCTGGAACAAAACCCCTTCCAATGCATAATCAAGTTTTTGCAACTCATCAACCACAAAGGGTGATCTGAATAGAAGTTTCTTGTCACTACAAGTAGGTGGTAGCTTCTTGAGAATCCAATCTTCAATACAATCAGAGAACAGTTCAATGTCAACAACTGTCTCAGAGTACTCTTTCAATGCCTTGCATTCTCTTTTAGAGTAAGGAATGGACTTGCTAGCAGTTGAAACACATGAACTTCTATCAGGAGAGACACCTGCAACACACACCAAGCTCTTTTTAGCACAACTGGGCACATTCCAAATGATGTATGATTGAATTGACCAGCAGGAATAAATAAAAAGCCATTGGAGAAATTATCATCATCTTCCAAACCTTTCCATCTTCCTGAAAAAAAGAGGTTAACTTGCTAAAGATGAAGCTGCTGGCAAAGATGTCCAAGAGGTTCCTCAACCAGCTCATCACCTGACATGAACCCTATGAAGGTGATTGGATATCTTTCTCCTGAAAAAGGCTACTTTTGCCAATAAAACGCTGGTTGCAGGGAAGGAAGACTCATGTAATGTTGATGGAGGGAGAGCAAGGCTGAAGAAAGGTACTAGCAGAAGAAGGTTTAAGGCTGCAAGTAACCAGATAAAAGCCACCTCAAACAAAGCTAGTGATGGTTTACATTTGAGTAGGTTTTGAATCTATAAAGAGTAAGTTTGTGGCTTCATGAAGCGGGATGACTATCCCTAGCATCATTAACTATGCACGAAGGTATCTTTGTTTCATAATCTATTCTCTCCCCAAAAAATTAAGGTGGAAAGAAAGGAGGATGGGTCTCTTGAACGGCTTAGCAATCTATTGGGAGTGTGCAACAACCGCAACCAATTCAATCTTCCTCTTGAGATTGAACTTTTTTCTCAAATGGGCGTTCTATCCACTTCTACTTATCAGTGCAAATTGTCTTTTTTTCCCCAAATATCCTCAAACCATGTAAAGCAAAACCAACATTTTGAGTAGCAAGCTTCATTTTCAAATCGTAATAATGGTACGCTCCACATTTGTGTTTTTTAACAATTTCTCACATTCTCATTGGCATTCTAAGTTCCAATACGGTGCATTAAACCATTAGAGACAACAAATCAAGCATCCAAAGACAAACAAGAAGAAGAAGAAGAAGGGAACGGAACAAGAAGCACACCAGTTCTGGATCTCCGGAAGCTGCCGCTTCTGCTGCTACCACCGCGCACCGACTCCGAATCGCTGTGACCGAACCCTAAAACACAAAATCCCTACACGTTAGACAAAGCAGCACATCAATCGCCGGTTTGGAGCTCCGGAATCTCACCGAATCTCATCCCGGCAGCGGCGGCCGTGGCCCAAGATTGCAGCTTGGGGTTGAGCTCTTCTTCTTCTGCGCATTGGCCTCTTTTTATTTGGTGGATTTGCTCTGCTTCCCTCTCGGATTTTCTTTCCCTTTTGTTTAATTTTTATCTTTGGAGATTTATCTTGGGATTTTAATAATGGCGTTTGAGTGCAAGCTAAGCGCCATGAGAGTGGAGCCATGATTCTGCTTTGTTTGTAGTGATCCTCCGGAATCGTTTAAGTTAAAGGATGCCACCAATAGGACAAAATTTATGTTGAGATTAATAACGGTGGACCAATAGCAGATGTGATAGCCTTCTGTAAAACTATTCCGACGGCACAGCATACACAGGCATTGATAGCGTAAACGAGAGAGCCCTCTGACACCAGCTCGAGCCTCAGCTCCAGCTCGTGTTTGGTCCCGAGTTCAATCGAGCTCACGAGCTGGGGCTGAAATCGAGCTTGAGATCCACAAGGGAGATGCTCCATGCCAGCGGGCTGGCTCGGGGTGGAGATCGCTGAAGGTGGGCGGAGGAAGGAGAGGCGGAGCTCGGGAGAAGCACCTGCAGTATTGGGGTGGAGAAAGAGAAGCACTGGCGTAGTCAAAACTAATTCCGAGACGGAAACCGAAACCCAAAGCCTTGGCTTGTAGTATCCAACAGCAATATCGTCGCATAATCAAATTCAAAACTAGAAGAGGATGTATACAAGAAATCTGCATTTTCTGTACAAATAAAGGAAACTTGCAGCATGTTGAAAGGAAAGGTTCAACACGTTCAAAGAAGCCTGATGGCAACACCGATCAACTGAATCTGAGAAAAGTTCTTTTGTATGCTTAACAGTTCCAGCTCCCAATTTCTGTGATTGGTGAATCGTTCAATGCCACACAAGTAACACGAGGTAGAATATCTAGCAGTTAAGAGTTTATAGTAAATGTGTATCAAGTGCAGCAGGAATCAGCTGCATTGTACTTCACAATAGAATGACTTTAATTCCTATAGAAACAGGAAAGAGAATCATCAGTTGTGTGAATGAACACATTAGGAGAATTGTTAAATTCTTTGAATTTGCCATACGGTGGTAGCATGTAAGCTGAATTCTGTAGCATGAAATTCAGTCAGCTGTCATCATGGATGCTTATTTACAAAACAGGTACCCGGTTCTCTTTCTCTGTGCAAAACAAAGAAGGTTATCAGATCATTAATGCAATGCGAAAGATTTTGAATTCGATAGCAATGGCAATTCACTTTGCAATTGTTCGCATAAACACAAGTGGGAACAAAATCAAGCAAGAATCAAGTACATGCATTCCAGATAGGTAGTGAATTCTTCTACTTTTCCTCTTTTTCTTTTTTTTTTTTTGTGAAAAAAACAGATGGCCAGACAACTAGCTTAATGTGTCCAACCAAGCTAAACAGATCATTAAGCATTGTTTGTACTTTCTCTATCAGATATTAATCTACCAAAACCCCCCATACTGCCCACTTAGCACAGCTACAACAACCCTCAGAGGTAGGCCCTTCCTAACTGATGCAAAAAACATAGCAAGAGTAAATCTCAATAGATAGTTTAACAAACATTTTGATAGTTGTGATGTCTTGACTGGGAACCTGTTGTGTACTTGCAATATTTGAGCAGTTTAAAAAGTGCTAATCACCACAAGGAAGAAAATATCTCAAAAGATGATTTTCGATAACCAAGTTTAGAAAAGGCGGAGCTAAAGCCAAAATGCATTACTGGTTAATGCTGACAACATAAGGAAGTCATGGCAGTGACAACCATTTACAACAAAAATGGCACAGTTAAAATCAAGCCCTAGACAAACAGTGCATACAAATTGAAAAAGAATTCCAAATGATCCACATACAGGGTAAGTACAAAAGTTGCACATTGGGAAACTTCTCAATTTTTTCCAATTCCAATCCCATAGGTTGATCAACCACATTTTGTGAAGCTGTACCATGCTAATCTTCTCAGTTCACAAATATCCAAGCGGAAATGTAAGAAAAGCTTCCAAAATGCATCACGTTATTGTAAAAAATACTCACTGGTTATAGCCAAAAGGAAAACCCTATGATGTAAAATTAGATGCTTAAGACAATATATGAAGGAAATGAGCACCTAGTCCAAAGTTGTATTAAACAAGATATAACCTTAAAAGTTTGGAGCCACATATAAGCAATTATGGTGAGCACCGGGCTCAGAGAGTGGATTAAGAATATTCCTACTTCATAAATCAATATTGGGTTCCTCTAACACCCCATAAATATGTCACATCACATTTAACCAACATACCCTTTGATCCCAATAGCCCACCAAAGAGAAGCAAAGTTTAGAATTTGGAACAATAACTGCCAAAATTTTGAGATGGAGGTATATGAAAATATAGTTTTGCACGGAGGAAAACCAAAAAATAGAAACCATTCAAACATAATAGCATGGCAGGTTTTATATCCTTCAAACTCCATCACTGAATATAATACCTACAAGCATGATTCTACCAAATTCAATACTACAATTTGACAGGCATTCAACACTCAAATCTTAGACGGTGCAATACCAAGAGGCAATTCATAATGCCAAAGAAGTAGTACCAAGTGCTAACCTCGCCATTGAATCACAGCAGCAGGTCAGCACCCGGCTCTACGGACTGCCCAATCCAGCACCTCCGCTCCACCGGCACAGGGCACTCCAACAGTCGCCACCACTCCCAATCCACCAAATCCCACATCACCACAGAGTCCCCCATCCGATTATAGAAACACACAATCCCACTCCTCTCACAAACATCATAATGCTCCATCCTCCTTCCCCCGCTTAACTCCCCGAACCCCTCCTCCGCCATAAACCTCACCAACCACCACTCCCCTCTCACCTTCTCCATCTCCCAAACTCCAATCCTCGCAATCGCCCCACCCTCCTCAACCCCCCCAACCATCATCAACCTCCCCCTAAACCCCATCAAATGCGCGCAAACCACCGCTGCAGGCAGCGGCGCCACCCCCATCCCCCACTTTCTAGCAGCCAAATCAAGTGTCAGCACCCGATCGGGCCCATGGGCCAAGACATACACCAAGCCATCGAAGAAGACGGCACTGCCGAGAAGATGGAATCTGCCGGGGAGCTCGCCGAAGAGCACCCAGCGACCGTCGCCGGAGTCGTAGATTTGGGAGACGACTCTGTCGGCGGTGCTGACGACGACAACCTGGAAGTGGTCGCCGACGGAGAGAAGCGCGATAGGATAGGGGGAGGAGGGCATGGGGAGAAGAGGGGGAAGCGGGATGGAGGAGTTGTTGAAGGGGTTGAGGAGGGAGAGGCCCGGGAGGAGGAGATGGGAGGAAGATGAGGAGGAGAGGATAGGGGTGGAAGGGAGGGGATGGGGATGGAGGGGGACGTAGCGGCGGCGGAGTGGGTGGTAGAAGGGGGAGAAGGAGAAAAGGAGGAAGAGGGGGTCGCGTGGGAAGGAGCAGGAAGGAAGGGGATGGAGAGGGGAGAGGAACGAGGGGGAGAGGAGCTTGAGGCGGAGGAGGACAGAGATGGGGAGGCGACGGAGGATGAGGTACTGAATGGCGGTGGGGAGGTCGTCCCAGGCGAAGATGGTGGCGGAGGAGGAGGACGACATTGGCGTGATCTCCGAGATCGGTCTGTCCGTTGAAATGGGGCTAAGTATGGGCCAAACGTGGGCCCGCCGGCCAGGCAGCGCCTGGTCATTATTTTCAAGGGATTTGCACATAACTCCCTATGGTCTTCTATATTTTTCTATATTGTATATCAATACGGTAATATGGACAATTACAGGGTCTTACATGAAAAACATCAAAAATTGACGTTATTATATATTAATCCCCCATTAATTATCAAATTTTGAAACCGCATCCCCTCGGGACACGCTTCTCCCGCCATAACCGAAGAAGCGGGAAGAGGAGTAGGAAGAGGAGCTGGAACCCGGCACGGGCGGTAGGCGCGTGGCTGCGGTAGCAGCCGGCTAAGGTGCAGGAGGCTCTGGGCTCCGCCGTCGCCGTGGCAGCGCTGGTCTTCATTTGGCTCGCCCTCAAGAACCAAGAGAACCTCTTCGTGGCCGCCGAGGCCTCCCACGCGACCAGCGTCTCCGTCCTCATATACAAGCTCTTCAAGGATCGCCCCTGCGCCGGTATCCCAGCCTCTCTCAAATGCCCTTTTTTTTCTCCCTTTTCTATTCAATTTTCAACCTTTGGAGTAGGTATTCCGATGAATTTGGAGTAGGATTGATTGTTTCATCTGATTCGTGGAATAGCTGGATTTGAATTAATGGCCTTTTATCAGAAAAAAAAAAGAGAACTTTTCTATGCATTTGCTGTATTTTCATCTAATACAAAGGCATCTCTTTTTTTTTTGCCATGAATAAGAATCCATTTACATGACAAAAATAACTTGGACTCAATTTTGTTAAACTTCTCATCCATAATTATGGCTATATTTGCAGCGTTGTTGCCCAGTATCGATTTCTTTTTCTGATCTTTCAGTTGTTTGATCTCCTTTTCAGGGCTTTCACTCGAGACCTAGAGATTGACAGCTATTTTTCTAGGGATCAGACTTCACTGCAGTTTCATCACGGAATACGATATCCACACCATCCTTGATTCAGCAACATTTCTGAGCACTTGTTGGGTTATCTGCATGATCCGCTTCAAGTTGCGATCAAGTTACACGGAAGACCAGGATAATTTTTCAATATTATATGTGGTATTATTCGTGGATACCTTAAGTATAGTGCTTTGTTTTGTGACTCTATTGATCTCAAGTACGAACATAAATTCATTGATTCAGGTAGTTCCCTGTGCTCTTCTTGCGCGTTTGGTTCATCCCTCCACAGACAACAGTGTGACCGATCAAACTTTATGGGCCTTTTGCGTTTATGTGGAACCAGTGTTTGTACTGCCTCAGCTGCGCATGATGCAAAATATAAGTCTGTCCAGTTCTTCATGTGAGTTTCATCTTATAAGTAAGAAATTTTTTTATCCATTTTTCTGCTTTCTTGCGCAGGTTGTTTAATCACTCACAGCACACTATGTATTTGCCCTTAAGTGTTTCGCGATTCTCGACCTTCGCCCACTACTCAAGGTCTGGTTCTAACAGAGTAACAATCACATTGCTTTTTGCTGAGAATTACAGGATTCATGGAAGTGGCCAAAAGATTTCTTAGCGTATGCCTTGATTCCCGGATATTGAACACATGTGGTTACATATTGGTGATACTTGGTTACGGTCTGTGGCTGCTTCTCCCATTACTCTGACCTTCATATTGGCTGATTTCTGCTACTACTATGTGAAAAGGTAAATATTCTCTACAAAACTTCAAACGTTTAGTTTCTCCTTAATGAACGCATGCTTCATTACTTATGGAATTGTCAAATAAATATTATTATGATTTGGCTAATGCAGTGTTTTAGAAGGTGATCTTGTGTTGAGGCTCCCAAGTGGTGTATAGTGATAACAACTCAAACAACCTGTGACAGACATGTACGACCACCTCCCAAAGATTTTATATGGCTACTAATGGAAATTTGGAAAAATTATGCTCATCTCACCATCTCTAGTGTCACTTTTTTTCCTCTTATTTCCTTTTGCCTATCAAATTCTGAAATTTGATCATTAGACCCTCCAAGGAAGAGAATTTCTGCTTTATCTGCACCTTAAGCAGATTGTATACTTCTACAAGGCAAATAGGAAGGTGGACATAGGGTTCTTAGGACATCTAAGGCGGCCACCATGGGTTCTCATGTTTGCGTAACATGCACAGACATCTTTGTTGCCATAAGCTCCAGGAGGGACACAATTGCATCTCCCGCAGCAGGTGTTGCAGGCTCTTATGCAGATCTTGTTCCTTGATGCTTTGCTGCATCGATAGGTACATTTCCCAGCGCAGTCTATACATCAAAAATAAAAGGTAAGGGATTAGTCTATAATAATTATCGATACGAAGGTTTTTCAAAAGTGAGATTTTAGGATGCTCAAGGTACAATTCCATAAAAGAAAGACAAAAAGATGAAAAGTGCCAGAGGGTTGGAGAGGTGTACGTTCTCATCTAAGATTCTGAGGAATTCAGTAATTTTGAAGAAAACAAATAGAACTTAATCTTTGAAATTATTTTTGCTAGAACTGTTTGTAAAGGAAGATGATGAAAGAAAATGAAATCAAACAAAGTTAGTGTTTCATTCACTTGGCTATTCCTTCTACTCCAACACTCCGTGGCTCATGGGACAAGTTGAGGTGCCAAAAAGTAAAATAAAAACAGTTGAAATCAAGAATGTCACCACTCGTTTGTGTTGAATGGAATGCCCTGAAGAAGATTTCAAGAATTCACCTCCGCCAAAAGGACAAAGAGAAGAAGAGCAAGCAAGCACTTGGACTTCGCCATGAGAATTAAAGAACGAGGTGGTGAAGGTACTGAGAGCAAGGAGGAACACAAGGAACGTGCCCTGCTTATGGGGCTTGGTTTCCAAAGGCACATGCTTTACGTGTTGATCTCTCCTCAATACTTCATCCATTTCCGTGGGTTTCTTTTTTATCCGGCCCGACACCGGAGCTGGTTGCCTGGTTGCAAGAGATGGTACCGCATCGCAAGGTGGCATACCATGTGTCAGGACGTGTTTTGAAAGGGAGCAATAAGCGTGATCATCTTGCGTGCTCTGCTAATCTCGCTAATTGCAATGATCATGTCAGCTAATCACAAGCCCAAACGCTTCAGAGGATTGATGGTGCAATTGTCCTCATAGCAACCAAATGGCTTGCTGAATCTGCAGACTTGGACATTTCTGAAACCCTCTTAGTTGGGACATTTACACCTTATCCTCAGATAAGAATATGAGCAAGGGGAGCTCAAATGATAGGATGGAAAAGAATACATGATGGTTTCCTTTGCTTCCAGACTCAACCATGGATGAACGTAATTTGGTAATATTTTTCTTTGGGCTATTGCTTTTTGTGGAGCTGTGATTTCATTTAGCATGGATTCTGTTGCTTTTGTGGGTCTCTGACACTCGGGGTTCTTGTTTTAGTGTTTTTGGGCTGCTTGATGACAAGGAATGTTTGGAATTTGAAGTAAGCGAAAATGGTTCCAGCACCTGCTTCTTCTTCTTCTTCTCCTCTTTCTCCTCCTTGTTTTGTTCGAAAAAAACCATATAGCTGTTTGCATAGAACCGCCTATGTTTATTTTCTTATCAATTCACTGGAAAAGGAATATTCTTTGGATATTTCATTATTGAGATTTTCCATGATGAAAAAACACCTACAAATTATAGTCTTTCCTTGCAAAATAGCAAAAGCAGGTAGTTTGTCAAATAAATTGTAAACGTTAATAGTTTTAAGCAAATAGTTAGAAGATATGTACTTTGATGCGAAAAAACAAAATCTAAGTGGTCTTTTGCCAAAAAACCCAGAAGTCCTTCAACATTCCGCAATCTACCAAATATGGGACCTTTTTTTTCCACAAAATAAGGTTCAGCAACCTTCGCCTAAAAATATTATGATGTGGAAAGACTGTCTTTTTCTTGTTTTTGAAAAAGAACATCTGTTCCTACCAAGAAAAAGTGATACAACAAGAACATTTTAGGTATATAATGATAAGTACTTGAGGAAAAAGGCAAAAATAACCAGTTCCTGTTTAAATCTTATCATATCATTTTGCTTGCATTATCAACTACATTCCAATTTCTGCAGTTGCATCCACATTCCTTTGTCCAACTTGAGTCAAAATAACAATTTCCAGAAAATGTAAACAGGCACTGCTACCTTTTCTTTGAGTGGATAAAGTAGAATTTTAGTTTGAATACAAGCAGACCCCGTGGGCAAGCATCTGAACAAGAAAATGTGAATAATTGAAGCAAAGAGCGTTCGGCAATTTGCTGCCATCTACTGGTTTCTCAATCTATCACTGTTCATAGTAGTTTGATATTTGCCGGTGAGAGAGTTTGAACCAAACATTTCGACCCCTTTTAATTTTTGTGCCAACCACCATTCTTCAACTCAACTATGTAATACAGACCCTTAAAAAAAATCAATAGCAATTCATCTGTCTATTAAAATCGAACCCAACATCGTGTGCATTGTGCCATGCAATTGCCCTTACAGTCCACATTATAGCCCAAGACTTTGGGATTTCTGAGCAGAAGATTCCGAAGTGTTTTCCCCTTGATTCCCCACTCCTTCTCCAGCACGCCCACGTTGTTCTTCATTTCAGCATCCAAGTCACATCCAAGAACTTCAGGGAATTTCTTGAGTAATTTGTGGAGATCATCATCAGAAAGGCCAAGGCACTTCAGATAATCCAATATTTCATTTACCAACTTGACTTTTGGGACTTCTTTCCTTCTCTCTTCACCCCAGTAGGGTGAGTGAACCCATCCAAATGCTTTTTTTAGCATTTGATCTGCCTCCTCAACCGTAAAATTGAAAGCTGAAAGTACGAGCCTGCAGTCTTCCCACATTTTCTTCTCTTCGTCCACAAGAGCAATGAGCTGTGCTTGATCAGCTGACTGCATCTTCCAATTTTTTGATGTGTGAGATGGATTGGAACATCTCATTTTGTCCATATGTCTCCACAAAAGTGGTCTTCTGCTGCATGATGAAGTACTCTTTCTACCCAGCAGAAAATTCAAGGTTGAAGAAGGCCTGTCTGGCTGGAAGCACACAGTAAAATCTTGTCAATGTGAAATTCTTTTATTGATCAATACATTGATAGATAGATTTTGCAGGTAAATGGTAAGCCTTATAAAAAGGAGTTTAAGATTTTGTAAACCACAAACGTAGAAAAAAATAAATAAATAAGAACACCAATGAGCATGTGACTAAAGCAATAATGTGCTCAACAGCATATCTAGATGATTAGACAAGCGAGTACCATGGATTTGTATCCAAACCAAAATATATTTTCACACTAAGCAATTACACCAGTAACACCTTGCAAATGTGAGAGATATGGCAGGCACTAAACGTCATAGAATTGCTAGGTTGTTGCATCTCCAATAAAAGTGAGGAAAGTAACTATTGTCTCAAAAACAATATAGTTTTTGGCACAAAACTTGACATCAAACACCCTGCTATGCTTATTTAACATGCCTTGGGGTTGCTTATCATTCTGCAAATTCTTTTAACAAGATGAAGCATGGTAGCCAATTATCCAAAATTTATACTTGAACGTTCAGAGTTATAGGAAATAAAGGAAATTCAATTTGTAAGAACTGATATGGTATATTTTTTATTACGTTGTTAAGATTGTAAACTATAGCAGTGCAAATATGAGTATTTCCATTCAGAATCTATGTAGACAGTTTAGGTAAAGGTAGCCGAAAGAAAATATACTAATCATTCTATTTTTAGCTCACAAAGCAACTTACAAGAGAGGAGGGGCAGCATGCAACAGGTTCGAAGGCCGACAAGGTTGAACCCACTGACTTCAGAAACATCCCTGAAACACTGAAACAAAACATCATCAAAGAAATAAAAAATACATGATTTCCTACTAATTTTGTTTTCATTTCCTCTTTCTAGTTTGCATATGCTGCTGATAAAGATTCCAAAAAAGTACCCATCTTTGCTACTAATGTCCCAAAAAAGAATACGAACAGCATGAATTCTTCACAAGAAACACAAATTCTATCCCAAATTCAACTTCGACCAAGAAGCCCATCGCTCCAATTTCCCATCCCACGGGCCCTACCAATTGTAGTGCCCACGGGCTCTACCAACTGCAGTGAATCATGATACATCCATTTTTGGGGGTAAAAAGACCCTAAATGGATCTCCAAACGAAGAGCTTTCAATGTATAGAGCAAAACACTTCTCAAAACAAATCTTTAATTGCGTTGAGGCAGGGTGGAGACAATACCTGAAATTAAATCCAAGCAGAAGCAGCAGCAGCAGCAACAAATATATGGTTGATTTCTCGATATTTCCAGATTACAGAAAAATTTGAAACACTTATTCTGGTTCAAATTCTCCTTAGTGGATTGTAGATGGCGCCGATCGAGGATAAAAGAAGACCATTCGAATCACGGAGAAGACGAGGCCGTGCTTTTTTTTGGACCAAAATTATGAATTTTTTTCTAATTGATGACACGGAAAATTGATTTCTACCGGAAGTGCCACCTACGTTTCATGGTTTTTTTCAGAGAACCCCCTGTACTATTGAAAATTACTCCAAAACCCTTTGAGTTTGTAATAACTTGTAACCATTGAAGGGGTATTTTAAATACCAATAATGCTCTGCAAACATCACAAAATACAAGTATTATTTGGTTATAATATCAAATTTGCAGTTACTCATTTGATCTCTTTTGAAGACATGGCTATCAGAACCAGGAAGAGAAGAAAAATCTGCTTCCACAGTAAAAAGGAGATGGTACAATCATCTTGTGCTTCTGCACATTACAAAGTATTGCTCTCCTCTGATGTAATAAGGCTGCACCCATCGCAATCATCCAAGGGAACACAATATATGGTGCTAATGATTCTATGAAATAATTAAGATTGCGGTAAACACATCTGGCATGCTGCCTGCTTCATATGCAACATCTTCTATGCAATGAGTGATAAAAAAGAAAAAGGTTAATGAAACAAGGCACGGGTTGCTACAAAAAGATCACACAAAGATCACACCTAGCTTGGATACAAATGGAAAGAACAATTACAAGTACAATGAAAACAATGTTGGTTTCTGCATTCCAAATAGTTTGATTTCCTGTCTCCACTGTGATGAACAAGCAAGTAAATTCTTTGTGGATAAATTTTCATGCTTCTGTACGATCGGTGTTCACCAGGTATTCAAGAAACTGCTGTATTCCGTTCTTCTTTATCTTCCATTGCCATGTGAAAAATGAAGATATGTGTCCAAAGAGTTGATTCAGGTGTGTTGCAAGTCCTCGATTGCCTTCTTCCATTGCCATGCCCGTTGTTTCACATCCTCGAATGACATCACCTTCTTTGGCTGAAATCCGAGTCAGGAAATCATTTTGGAAAAGAGAAAGAGTGCATTAATGGAAAGACAGTAAAACTAATTCAGAACACAGAGTAACTCACAGAGGAAATCTTGAAATTTGACGAGCTTGTAACTTGAACACTGAGGTTGCTTGGATCATCAGACCACAGAATATTTCCTTTGGTTGCCAACTTGGATGGATCCACGCATATCAACTTGGGTTTGTCAGTGAGGATGAGTTGCACCTTCTTGCTTGTTAGCTTTTGTATTTTCTTTAACATAGAAATCATAATGATTGTCTCTCCTGGCTCCAAAAACTCTTGCCTGCCATTAGAAAATAAATAAAACAATATGAATAGACCTTTGTAGCTGCAGAGCATGGAAGAAAGCAGAAATTACATGGTTCAGAAAATTGTAAGACTACAACCAAAAGATGGAAAAACATTTTGTGCTCATAATATGAAGAAAGGATAGATAGATCACTGAAAATGACATCAAGAGGATATGTGAAGTAATTGATGAAGAACAAAAAGAAGGAATAAGTCGAAAAACATGAGCTGCTTGGAATTTTGCATGGATTGTTTATAGATACCACTGGAAATAGTTGAAATGTATACATGAGTTTACCATTTTGAGTCGAATGAGTCAATTGAAGCCAGCCTAGACATATGAGATTGTGTTTCAGATGATGATGTAGTGCCACCATTTTCATCAGGAACTGGGTGTTGAGATGGACTGCCTCCAATATGCATCAGGTTCCATGTAGAGTCCTGCTCATCCACATCCTCATCCAGCTAAAACAAAAACAATGTTTCCAAGCATACGACATGGTGAAGTTAAGAGATGAAGAATATGCTTGCTTTTATTGGTCTATATGGAAAAACCAGATGTCATACATTTGACTCTAAAGCCAGGTTTGGAGCTGGATTGTCTCTTAAAATTTTCCAATCAATTCCTTTGAAGAAAGGATGTGCCTTAAGAGCAGCATAACCACCAGGTTCTGCACCAAGTCTTTTGCATGGATCTGCGTCCTGCAATAAAATTAGGATCATGTCCAGATGCTACACAACTGCATTTTCAGAACAAAAGGAAGGGTAAAAGCCTTTTGTAAATAGAACAACCATCAGATATAACACTGGAAAACAAAATCAGGCTTCCAACATGAGCTAGAAGCAAACAAATGGATACAAAAAAAAAAAAAAGAAGATAAAAATAAGCAAATGCATCTATTTGGCAGACAAGCAACTGAACACAATCGTACTGATCTTAAAGCTCTCATATTACACTCTAATACCTGTAGGATCGGCACCCAGGACACTTACCAATAACTTGTCAATAAGGTCTCTTGCTTCATGTGAAAAATAATCAGGGAATCTGAGGTCCCTTGCTATTATTCTCTGAAAAATAAGCCATTCACTAGCATCTTTAAAGGGAGAAGATCCTGAAAGCATCTGATATATGGTACATCCAAGGGCCCATAGATCATTTCTGATAGAAAAAATGAAATTATATTCTGGGGGAGGCTTTAACAGGAACACACTTAGGATATGGCCTGATTCTTACCCGTAAGTTGCCGGTGAAGAATTGAGAACCTCTGGAGGGACATATGCAGCTGTTCCCACAAAAGTGCAAGCCTTTTCATCTGAAATACAGGAAGAAATACAATCCATAAAAATGCTGCTTTATCCAAGTAAGAGGATTTCTCAGGATGATCTTATGACCTTACTTGCAGCATTTGAAAGGACTGTGATTCTACTATCTTTGGTAGGCTTTACACTACCAAAATCAGCAATTTTGATGTGCCCATCAGCAGTGAGCAGCAGGTTTTCTGGCTGCTATTAAGACAATTGTTAGCATGCAGCATCTTGAAAAGCTAAGTTTCCTGCCTTTGTCTTTGCTTGAAGTATAGCATGGCCCATTACGCACCTTGATATCTCGATGAATTAATCCTACACCATGTATATATTCAAGAGCATCAATCACTTCCGCAGCATAAAAACAAGTTTCTTCCTCTGTTAGACGACCTTTCTGCAAGCAAGTGAATGAGACAAGCATATTCACTGAAGTAAAATGTAGCATATTATCTGAAATATGAATTCCCAAGAAAGAAGCTTACTCTGGTTATCTGATCAAATAACTCTCCACCTTCACAGGACTCAAGGGCCATGTCTTCGAGTAACACCAAACATGCACACATAGGAGCAGTAACAGTTGGAAATGGAAATAGGTCTTAACGGTATGAAAATGACAGCAATGCCATTTCAGGAATACTTACATAGGGAGTACGTATCTTGGAAAGTAAAATGTAGCCTGATTATGCCTGGATGATCCAACTGATCAAGGACAATGCGCTCCAGCTTAACATATGATATTTTATTTTCCTTCGTGATAAACTTCTTGTCCATGATCTTCAAAGCATATACACTTCCTGTATCTTTCTTCTTTGCCTTTACAACCTGTAGTAAAAATCAATCGAGTAAGATTACTTGTTATATTGCACGAGTAACATTTTTACCATACTTTGAGTTGATGGATCACACAACAAAAATCAGTAGATAATAGAATCAAAATAAGCGATCAATTGAGGCCCATGCATCAGAGAAATTTGTTTTCTATTTTACTTGCAATATGTTTGGCTTACTAAGAAAATTTCATAGTAACACAACCAGCTCATAACGATTCAAAGTAGTTCAAGAATGGGACTTCTCAATTCCCAAATCCAGCTCGAACAAGGATCCCAACCATCATCTCTCTCATCAAATCCGTATTCCCGTTGTCTAGCTACACCCTCACATTAAGACTAAATTGCATTCTGTTAGTCTGTTAAAGCCATAATTCACACTTTAAGTGAAACCTAATAGTCCTTTTCTTGCTATTCTAAATGCTCCAGATAAAATGAACAAAGAAAGCCCCAAACTTGGAGCAAAAAAACTACCAATAACAGATATTGAAGCAAGGAGAAAGCCCATAAAGTAATCTCCAAAAAGATCCCGAAAGCTCTCAACTTTGAGAATCAACCAATAGATCCAAGAACTCAGCCACTCAGAAAACGTGAATCGACACAAGAACAAACAAAAACAAGCCCAAAAAACAAAGAAAAACCAAGAAAAGTCCTCGCCTTTGAGTAAGATCCGACGCCATAGATTTTCCCGAGCTCGAAATCATCGACCTCGAACTGCTCCTGCGGCGCGCGGAAGGAGATGCTGGGCCTCCTCTCGGGCGGGCGGTGGATCCGGACCTTGGCCTCGAAGTCCCGCTCCATCTCCTCCCCGCCCCCTCCTCCGACCGCCATTGCGTCCCCGTCTATCTGTATAAGTATATTATCTAACAAAGGAGCGGCGAGGCAGAGCAATCCTTCCGGCGCGGCCCCGGAGTGTGGAGGCGATCAACGGAGGCCCGCGAATCATAGGATCCTTCCTCTTGGGCTTGGCTCGAAGGAGGGGAAAGAAAAGAGAGGGAAAGGCGCAGCCTTTGTGGGAGAATCTCGGGAGAGGATCGAGGAGGAAGGAGAAGGAGAGGATATAATTACTTTTTCGGTGAGTTGATCTTCTTCTTCCTTTTCCTTTTTCCCTTTTATAGTTTTCCCATTTTTTTTATTTTTTTTTTTTGGTTTCATTTGAGGATGTGATCTGTATTAGCCAATTAGGAGCACAAGAGGAATCAGGATAAAGATTTTTTTAAAAAAAAAAAAAATCTTGCCATATCAGCCCAAAACCAAGCTGATGTCGGATTCAATAGTATCCTCCCTGTAACTAAGGGAGCACGAGATAACCCCCATCCCCTGGTCGAGCATGTTTATTTCGTAAAATTTTTAAATTTTTAAATCTTAGAATTTTAAATTTTGAATTTCGGAATTTAACGTATCAGAGCAGATAAAATAAATATAATTTTAAATTCGAAATTTATATATTTTATAAAACAAACGTACTAATATTTAAATTCAAAATTTTAAATAGTTTTAGGGAACAAAATAGACCTTAATGAAGGACGAAGCAAATATAATATTTTGTAAATACAAAACTTAAGACAAAAATTAAAAATAAGATCAAGGATAGGAAACACCAAAATTAAATATAAAAGGCAATCCTTCTTATATTTTTTTGATTCATAGATCATAATGAAAAATGACTTAATAGATTCAAATCTCAGAAAATTAGTTCGACTGAACTAATGATGGATCCAACTCCATGTCTCCATCAATATATAACAATAAAATTAAAAGAAAAATTTCTAGTAAAAAAAGATAAATATATCCAACTACATATATTGGAAGAAGAAATATACAATTTTACAAGTTTTAAAATAGATATATGGAAAAAAAAAAAAAGAGAAATTGTATTGACATGTATTTTGAAACCAGAGGATCTTTTCTAATAACAAGAAAAAACGAAAATTTTTAAATACCAGAAAATAATTGCAAAGCCTTGGGCTATAAATGAAAATACTGAGTTTTAGTGGGGTTATATACGAAAATTACAATTTTCTTTTGCCGATGTTCGCAAAATTTTCGATTTTAAAGAGGTATATACGTAAAAATTCTGGAAAAAGAAAATATTTGAGATTTCTTTCCACGGTGATTTATTCGTTAGGAATCTGAAGCCTGCCAGATTCGATGCCGTTTTTGACCGACCACGCCCAGGCCCGAGCCCAGCATCTTGGAGTTTTCCTTATCGGTTCCGGATCCGGAACAATCCAACCCGAACCTGATTCTATGCGGATGCGGGTGGCTTTTGTGCTCGGTCCACGAACTCGAGTATTCTCTCGCAGTATTTCCTTTTCCTACTCTTTTTTTGGGTTTCCAGGGCTTCCGACGAGGTCGAATCCAGAGACGGTGATGGCGTTAAACGGCGGGATTCGATCGGGCCTCAAGCTCTTGATCTCCTCCGAAGCAGCGGTTTCCAAATCAGGTGAATCCCATTCGTATTCATTCGATCTCGATCTAGGTTTTTTTTTTTTCGGCGTTTTTTTTATTGAAATCTTTATTAATTTATGCGTTTCTAATGTATTAGATTGATCTTGTTTGTCTGGTAATTGGTGACATAATTTAATGGATTTCTTAAGTAAAAAATTTAGTTAAATTCGTCATGTGTCGGTGCGATTGTTCATCGTGGAATGCTAACTTGATTGTTGATGATATCTGTACTGATGGTCCATCTGGATTATGGGAAATGCACATTAGATTAGAAGACTTTGTCAAAATTGGATTCTTATGATCATGTGGTTTCGTATTGTGACATAGACATGAAGCTTGAAACTGGTTGAGAGAACCGTTTGTTTTTTGGAGATAATATTTTTGTGGAGATAGTGTTTTGTATTGTATGGTATTGCAATTGATTAGCACTGGAAGGAACTCGGCGCTCAAACCTTGTCAGACCTTTTTACCAGCCAAAAATATGACTAGGGCGGTAAATTGGGTTTATGAATAATGTTTGAATCCTGGTTATTGTGTTTTATGATATGGTGTACAATCACGCTTTTTTATTGAATATATTTTGGATGTGAACCTGCACATTTGAGTGTGTTCCTAGTAAGTCAGCATTGGTTTTTCTTTAGGGTTCTGTGAGTGCATTCATATTTGGAGGACTGAGTTGGATGCTGTATTTTTGGGTAAAATGAAAAGAGATTTATTTGCAGCCAAAACCACTGCGGGTGCATGTGGTGTGTTTTGGTGTACTGAGGTTGAGTCTGGGGTTGCAGTTAGCAGCATTAGGAGGGGGCCGGGGTGGGGTTGGATTATATGCAAATTGACGGAAGAAAAAGGAAGCACTCTGTATTCTGTTTCTTCTGGGGCATGGAGACAACATCAACATGTATGCATCTGCATATGTGCTTCACTGCCTCAGTATTGATCTTCTTGGCCAACTGCAGATGAAAATAGATTGTGAATATTTCTGTTTTAGGCTGGAGCTCTTTTATGCTTTGTGCAATTGTATAGGTTTATGCATTTCCAAAATGTGTCCTGCTTGTATGGGTTTCCTTATGCTGTGTAACTCGTGTGAACCATTGTCTTGTTGACAATATAGGTTATCTTTTCCTACAAGATTTCTAATGACAAAAATTGTGGTTCTGCCTTGGCGCCATATGTGGTAATTCATATAGAGAGAGAAAATGATCTTTATCTAAATCCCACCTTTAACAAGTCCTCAGGAAATAAGGTTCCGAACTGTAAAACATTAGTTTTTGTACTCTGATTTTTTTTACTGTATATTCTAAAATTGAAAATGAGAATTACAGATTGAAAATATAGAATTGTTATAGAGGAAAAAAGGAAAGGAAAAAAGGCTATTTCAACAGCGTATGCTTGGAGAAGTTTTCTTTCTTGCAGTTAATGTATTTATAAATGTTTGCCATCAAAACCACAAGTATAATGGCTATGCCTACATTTTGCTTCAGAGATTTGTGGATGTGGTTTCATACCATTCATTTCTTGTGATGGTTTGTGACTATTAATCTTCTTAGTTGGGAATATTACTACCTGATTGCAATCTAAGTTTCTTTTGTTGGATGTCTCTTAGTGTCTAGAGGATTCCATGCGACTGGAGTAAAGAGAATAGGAGGCCATGGCCATGATGAGCCATACTACCTCCACGCTAAGCACATGTACAACCTTGACCGCATGAAGCATCAGACACTGAAGATGACCCTCTCAGTGCTGTCTGCCATCAGCATCGGTGTGGCTGTCCCGGTCTTTGCGGTGATATTCCAGCAGAAGAAGACTGCTTCAGCATGATAGAGCCCCGCATACAATGAAAAATAAAAGCACCTCATTCTGCTTCTCGATTGGTTTTAGTAGGTTTGGGTGTTTTAGGCTTCCAACCTTCTCAGTTATCCACCTTGAGTTGAAAACAAGTTTGCACGTTCATTCCAAAAAACTGTACTGTTGTTGGTTGAACTTTGAATCAAGATTTTAAATCTCGGTTTCGGTCTTGGTTTCGGTACCTAGCGAAGTCGATACGTTTTAGCCGTTTTGGTTTTAGTTTCGATTATTTCGGTTTCGGCCGAAAGATTTTTTTTAATTATTAATTATGTATTGACTATAGTTTGATTATATTTTAATTGTACTTGGACTTCAAATTTAAAATATGATAAAATTTTAAAAAAAAAGTTATAAAAATTTAAAAATCATGAAATAATTTATCATTAATTTTACCATAATATTAATTATTATTTTAATTAATTAAAATTAATTTTGATAGTTAATCAATAATATAGTTTATTTTTTAATATTACTATATAAAAAAATTATACGAAAAATAATATGAATATCATTAAAGTTAAAAATTAATATAAGTAAATTTAATTTATTATTAAAATATACTTGATACATACATAATTTATTAATTATAACGTATTACAACTAATTATCATCATAATTATCATCAATTGACCTCTGAATATCTGGGTGTGAAATTATAAATTCAGTACTTGAACGATATAAATGAATATTTATAGACATACGAGACAGAATAATTAGCTTTATAGGATCTTGTGGTAGTGATTTACATGGGGGTGAGATCGAGACAATTTTTTTTTTGCTTTGCTTTCGGTGGAACGATCATGCACGCATGCATGTGAACAGAGAAATCAACGCGTTTCGATCAAAATCATTTCTATTTCAATTTCAACCAAAATATTTATTTTATTTATTAATTATATTTTAACCAAAATTTAACTTTATTTTAATTATTATTTAACTTTAAATTTAAAAAATTATAATATGTTTAAAAATTATTGAAATAGTGAACATTACTATATATCAAAAATTTAGACACGTGAACAATCTCATGCACGTAAAACAGTATCTGCTAAAGACCGACGAGGACGCAAGTGCGTTGGTGTGGGAATTAGGGCAGTGAGGGCGTCGGAGCCGGGCTGGCAACGACGCTAGCACGGGTGCAAAGTCGGCGCTAGCTCACAGGAGCAAAGGCTAAGCAAGCGAGAGAGCAACAATATGTTGGCTAGCACACAGGGGCCAGTTCGGTGAGGGCGCGATGGAGAGCGCGAGGGCGGGCGCGAGGTTGGTAACAGCATGGGCGCCAAGGTGCTGAGTCCGTTCGCACAAGTGCGTAGGTGCGGACGCCAAAAACCGGCTCGAGGGTATATGCTCGAATACGAAGCTAGCATGAGGGTGCAGGCACGGCAACAACGCGAGCTTGCCGCGCGAGCTCCTTATGCGATCTCGCCGCGCGCTGCACTCGCCACCGTCAAAAACTCTAACCTTAAAATCAAAATATTTTAAGCTAATATATTACACTACCGGCTGAAACCCTACGGTCGGCCGAAATATTTTGATTTCAACCGAAAATTTAAATCTTGCTTTGAATTCTACCTTGTAATACCCAAGTTGTCTTTCTTTTTGGTATTCTTCTTCTCCGTATTCGGCATGGATTCAGCAGCAGTCTCGATGATTTGAAATTGCATTAGATCAAGTCATGGGAGTCTCTATTGATTTGAAAATTCTGAACTCTGGGTCTCTGTCATGGTGGGTCAGCAGCATCACACCATCGGTTACCATATTAGCATTGACTGGACAAGAGAACTACAAGTAGAATATTCAATGTGTTCGTTCTGAATCATGCGAGATTGTTCTATTATACATAAAGAAAGCTTATCCACCTTACGTTCTTTATCAACTCACTACTTGCATTCAGCGCGGTCTTCCGCCTCTCCTTTCCTAGCTCAAAAGGGATTCCATTCTCAATGGATGATATTTGTTTCATTCAAAATATATAGATTTAGTTGGTCGGTACTCATAATAAATGATAAATTGTTGGTTTAGCGGGAATATCGAGGCAATTAATTTCAATCATTAATTTGTTATTGTAATCCTTGTTCTTTTATATCATACACGTCGTACTTAATTTTATGGTTATTATAATCCTTGATTTTTGTTTGATACACATAATATTAGCTATCAGTTCGGATTCAGTAATCGATAAATCATAATAATTTGGTTCATGTTCCAAATTCCGGTCGGCAGAGTACAAATGCTTGGAAGGGTAAGCTCTGTATCTTGCTATTCAAAGCCCAGCGTGTGGCGCACGTCCGGAAACAATGAATCCTAAGGCTGTGTTTGGAACGGGTTCAGCTCAGGCTGATCCCGTCTTTGACCTAATTATCTTTTAAATATTTAAAATTTGACCGTACTAATATTATTTTATTTATTTAAATTTATATCAGATTTTGATTAAAATATTCTTACGTAATCTGAACCGTTAGATCAAAATCCAACGGCTCAGATCAGGATCATGTGAAACCCACGGGCGCCCGCCCCCCCCCCGGCATGCCCCTCGGACGCCGCCGCCCGCAGCAGACGCCGCCCTCCTTCCCCGCCGTCGACGCAGCAAACGCCGCCCTCCTTCCCCGCCGCCGACGCAGCAGACGCCGAGCTCCGCGGGCGAGTTCGGCCGGCCAGCTCCGCGCCCGACCTCGGCCGGTGAGCTCCGCACGCGAGCTCAGCCGGCGAGCTCCGCGGGGGAGCTCGGCCGGCCAGCTCCGCGCCCGAGCTCGGCCGGTGAGCTCCGCGGGCAAGCTCGGCCGCCGGAGAAGATGAACAGTACTGTATCAACAGTACTCAAACGGAGGATATTTTGGTTCATAAAAAATTTTAACCATCGATTGACCAAATCAATAACCAAATACGATTTATTTGACCACATTAATATTTTACCGTTTATCCCTTCCTTTAATTTTGAGGTTGACCGTGAGCCCGTTCCAAACACACCCTAAGAGTTTTCTATATTTCGGCCGACCACAATGGACGGTACAGATCCATTCCCCCCCAACCCTAATCTTACATCCGATCCGGTCCGATCCCGTTCGGTTCGATTCCACGCCCCACCCTGTGAAGTGAAGCTAAAATTAAGCTTACATGAACCCGTCCGATTAGGTTTTGGTTTGGCCGGATTTTGGTTCGTCTGGCCTAATTTTCCAACCCTGTCTATTTTTAGTCCAAACGAACCGTACTCCGAATGGCACGTTTCTCCTCGTGCTCAGATGGCATCCTCCGCAACCGCCACCGCCACCGCCACCGCCACCGCCGCGACCGCCGCTGCCCGCCTCTCCCCGCGGAACCCTAACCCTAACCCTATATCTACTCTCTCAAATCGCCTATCCCTCAAAGCTTCCTCAAAGCTCTCGCCTTTCACCCATCTTCGCCTCCGACACCGTCTCTCCGCCGCCGCCGCCGTGGGCGACGAAAGCAGCGAGCTCGTCCCATTCGACTTCGAGAAGCCGAGGGAGGAGTGCGGCGTGGTGGGCATCGCCGGCCACCCGGACGCTGCCCAGCTCTGCTCGCTGGCCCTTCACGCTTTGCAGCACCGCGGCCAGGAAGGCGCCGGCATCGCCGCCTCCGACCTCTCCACCATACGCTCCAAGACAGGCCTTGGCCTGGTGTCTGAGGTCTTTGACCCATCGATTCCCGGTCCATCGCTCTCCTCCCTCCAGGGCCCCGCCGCCATCGGCCACGTCCGCTACTCGACCGCCGGTGCCGCCGCTTCCGTCCACAACGTCCAGCCTTTCCTCGCCTCCTACCGCTTCGGCCAGCTCGCCGTTGCCCACAACGGCAACCTCGTCAACTACGCTTCCCTCCGCTCCTCGCTCGAAGAGCAGGGCTCCATCTTCAACACGTCCTCCGACACCGAGACCATTCTTCACCTGATTGCTACCTCAAAGTCGCGGCCTTTTCTCTCCCGTGTTGCCGAAGCCTGCTCGTCGCTTCGTGGCGCGTATTCGCTGCTTTTCTTGACGGCCGACAAGCTACTCGCTGTGCGTGATCCCCATGGCTTCCGTCCGCTCGTCCTTGGCCGCCTCCCGCGGAAAAATGGTGCCCCGCCTGCCGTGGTGTTCGCTTCGGAGACTTGCGCGCTTGATCTCATCGGCGCGCGGTATGAGCGCGAGGTCGAGCCCGGCGAGGTCGTCATCGTCGACTCCCGCACGTTGGAGATATCCACTTCGTGCTTAATGCCGGCGAAGCCGAGAAAAGCTTGCGTCTTTGAGCTTATCTACTTCGCGCTTCCCCAATCTCTCGTCTTCAGCCGTCCTGTTCACGAAGCAAGATACTCTTTTGGCGCCACTCTTGCAGCAGAATCCCCTGTTCCCGGCGCTGATGTTGTTATACCGGTGCCGGACTCCGGGTTCTTTGCTGCCCTTGGGTTTGCAAGGGGCTCAGGGGTGCCTTTCCAACAGGGGCTTATTCGATCGCACTATGTTGGTAGGACCTTCATTCAGCCTTCCCAGGCGATTCGGGACCTCGGTGTGAAGCTTAAGCTGTCACCCATTCGCGGCATTTTGGAAGGGAAGAGGGTTGTGGTGGTGGATGACTCGATTGTGCGTGGCACGACTTCGTCGAAGATCGTAAGGCTCATTCGTGATGCTGGTGCGAGGGAGGTTCATATGAGGATTGCCAGCCCGCCCATTGTTGGTTCATGCTACTATGGAGTTGATACTCCTTGCTCAGAGGAGTTGATCTCAAATCGAATGGATACAGAGGGGGTCAGAAAGGAGATCGGAGCAGACTCACTCGCATTCTTGTCGCTGGAGAGCTTGAGGGGGTTGATGGGTAATGAGGCATCTACATTCTGCGATGCTTGCTTCTCTGGTGACTATCCAGTGCCACCAGAGAAGTATGAGGATTCCAAGGCTGAAGAACCCTTGTTTGTTTCCTGATCGAGTGCATACTAGAATCAGTAGGAGGAAAAAGGTTTTGGTCTGTCTGTCCTCTGTTAGTTTATCATACATTTCTGATGACTCATCTGTTTTTCAGACAATGTTGGTTTTGTTGGTGGTGATAGAATTTGTTTTGAGATGACCAGAGATATTTCTGGAATTCTAATTGTTTTATGTATCTTTCAGCAGTCAATTTCTAATGTCATGTGGGGATTTTGTCCAACAGGAATAATGTACTTTTATTAGCTTCTGCTTCTTCCATTTTTCTGTTTGTTCCACGTCTTATCTTGATGTGTTTGTCAAAGGTTTTTATTATTTGGTCCATCCATTAAATTATTCTCTTTCTCACAGGTAGTTATTTGTCTGGCTCTGTTGCACTTCTATGTTTCAACAGGAAGCATCTTTGTTTCTTCCCGGAGTGCTGGTCAATGGATTATATTGAAAAAGTTTTGTTGAGTGTTTTGTGTTTTAGGATAGTACCAGCTTAGTTCAAGGCATCTGTGTAATTTCATATATTTTAATAGCAGTAGAACTGTTCCTTCTCTTCTAGAACTGATACCTTTATGACTTTAGCGAAAACATGCTTTTGAGTTGGGTACTGTGCATTGTTTTGATTACCATAAGCTTCTCTGGTCATATGTAAATTCAGCAAACTTCTTTGGTCATTGTGTAGCATATGAAAGTTGTTATGCTTGGCCTACTGACCAGGTCACCAGAGAAATATGTTGGATTGGAGAATTCTTTCAATTTTGGTATGTTTTGTTGTTACTTGAATAGCTTGTGCCACTTGGGTTGTAGTTTTGGATGACTTACTTGTGCTGATCAGAACCAAAACTCGTGTTTAGATCATGAAAATCTCCATAATAATTCTGATCTAAAAAGCCAGACGAGTTGGGCCACAGTGGCCATTCGACATCATTTGTAATTATGATATGCCCAATAAGAACGAAAATGGAAATTCTGATATGGATTTTGGCAGCCGCGGTTAATTTGGGTAGTGATGTAAAATTATCTTACTGAGCTCCTAGATTCATGGTTGATGTCAAGTTGAAATTTGCTCATTTTAAGTCTCACTTCTCTGGAAAGCATTCTCGGTGAGGATTCTAGCACGTGGCATCCCCATTCCTCAACATCTTGTATCTAAGGTTTTTTGTTATATTATTTGTTTCTGGCTCTCCATGAAAGTTACTTAAGACTCTGCAACATTGTTTAAGTGTTCAATTATGGCACTTTCAATTCTAGCAAACTATTTTTGCTGCAGCGTTGCATTCAAGCATTTTAGATCCGTGTAGCATTGCAGACAAGCATTTTAGATACGTGTACATGTGATTCTACAGTTTATGGTTGTGTTTCTGCGTTCGGGTTAAGGATGACATGCTTTCTAGCTCAGGATTCTCGTGCGCCCTATTAATTTTGTTTTTCGTTGCTGCTGTGATATCTCCAATCCTGTGCCGGCTCTGTAACTTGCACCCTAATGAATTGTGTTACACTAAGGCAACAAAGATCTAGCAACTAATGCCTTTTGTGATAATTAAGGTATGATTAATTGTTTCATTGGTGGCCTAATCCACCATATGTTTGTCAATTACCTTTGTTATCTTGTTTGTCTTTGTATGTACATTCATATGCTTGTCTCATGGCTTTCAAAATTTAATCGGTAGCTTTCATCTTCAGTCTATGTTCTTATCAGTTTGCTTTTGTTTAAACATGGTATCAAGTTGTGGATCTATTCCTTAGCGATGACATTGACTTGTGGATCAAATTTTCTGGGCCTATTCCATCGAATCTCTAGGTTCAAGGCCCTCCAGTCATACTGTTGACACAGTGGCATTTGAGGTTTGCTTTTGAAGAAGCTGGGTCTTGAGTTCGATGGCAGTTTGTGCGAAGAAGACATGACAATCTGTGTTGATGGTGAAGTCATTCTTCATGTTTATGACTCATTGCATCTTGATTTTGTCATGGCCACCCATTTCATCAGCACAAAAAGCCTGTGTTCTACGCAAGAAATGCAGTATGATTAGTACTTGATTATAAGAATTCCGGTGCTGCTTTCCGCTCCCATTGCAGTGCTGAATATTCTGAGATGAGTTGACTTGGACTTTCTTGACCATGCGACCTTGTTTTATGCCAGTACTGCTTCTATATTACATTGTTGAAGAATTTCAGCTCTACGTCATTTAAATCTAAAACATAACATTATTCTAATTTGAATTTGAATTTCACTGGTCTTTATCCATTTCTTGATGCTGAAATTTCACAGCACTTAAATGCAGGTGCATTCCAACGTATGAACAAGGAAATATTTACACAAAATATAACTGAAAAAGATAGAGAACCATCAAGCTTGACTTGAGTTGCCAAATTCATTTTTTTCTCCATTATTTTCTTATCAAGCTTCTTATCAATATCTCTCTCTTCTGTACACGTATTGCATTCATAGCTGAGGACATGAAGAGTTCAAGACAAGTCTGGTGATTTTTGCTTTCTTATCTAAGTCTTATGATTCCATATGATCCCATTGAGTTGATTATAGGCATTGAATGAGAAACCGTACGTATCATATACCTTTTTTTAATCTTGTCGGCGATTTCCTGTTGAGATTGCAAGGTATTTATGGTCAAAGTCTTATGAATGAATTCCTCCGATCCAATGGAAGGAGTCCTTGTGCAAGATATTCATTCAGATGCCAACCTTGTCATCAGTAACCTCATTAGTTATCATTATCCACTTGAAATATTTCATTTATGCGGTCAATTGTTTCTTATAGTTTTTTTCCGGATTATGAATGAAAAATCAATGAACAGATAAAGAAATAATGCAGGGCAAATGTCCCGCCACCTCATCAATAATCTTCTGAAATTAGTCAAGCGGACAAAAGGGTTTGTTCATTTGTAATTCACATTTTTTTTTGTCATTTTTTGCATTTTTGTCTTAATTGTAAAATGTTAATACATAAATAAAAGAAGGGGAAAGATTTAGAATATTTGAAGAAGTACTGTTTTTCTTACTATTTATCTTCAAGATTTTTCCTTTTTCTTGCTGTTATGATAAATACACAAAGTTAATGTTTAACAAAATAAATAACTCATAAAATAATAAATACACGTAACAAAAGGAATTAAAGTAATAATATTTATGAACAAAACTCATGTTTTTATGTTAACTTATTTATCTTTGTTCTCCATTTCACATAAAAGCAAGGACCAAAAAGTAAATACATTAATTTCATTAATCATATCAAAGATCTCTATCCACAATCAAGGGTGTTTTGTAAATAAAAAACGATTAAGGGTGTTTTCTGCAAATAAATCCTACATTTAGTAATGCGTATTACGCGGATCTTTCCCGAAACATCCAGCAAATGGATTTGCTACAACTGCACCTCTATTTTCAGAAATTTTTTTTTTGTGTTTTTTTATTTAACAAAATTAGAATGAAACTTTTCTACTGAATTTTTTGTTTTTATTGAACCAATAAAAAGAAAGCAGAATAATTCCATAATGCATTGAACCAATAAAAAAAAGAAAAATGTTTTTACTAAAAATAATTGGCGTATTAGGATGGTTTTAATTAATATATCGATTTAATAGTTTATTAGTTAAGCGTATTTTTGGCTGCAACGTAGCGGTGCGGAAATCCGAGTACCAGCGGTGATCTCTCTTCATGGAAGCCGATGTCTCCAACGAGACCTCGAAGGTGCCTCCTTTAGGGCTTCAACCCCCGAAAAAACTCTTCCTCATTGGGAAATTTTGCTCCTTTTTGTTCCTCACTTCCTTTGATGATGATTTGGTCCTTCTTTAGAACCTTCTGAGGCGGAGCAGTGTTGGTTGGATTCGGCCTGTTCGGATTGATGGGAGCTGGAGTTTGCGGGGTGGGCTTTTTGGAGCTTGAAAGTTTTGATTTTGAGGAATTTGGCGGTGGTTTTGGATCGATTTGGAGTTGTATATGAGTAGGATTTGGGGTGATTTGAGATAGGTGATGGAGTCTTGGGGTTCGAGGATGACAGGGAACTGGCTGGTTTTTGTGCTAGGGTTTATTTACTTCCTTGCTGGGTTCGCGGCCGCCAGTGTGGTGGTGATCGGGAAGAACGTCTCGTTATCGTTTGACGACGTCGAAGCCAATTTTGGTCAGTGTTTAAACAATGGTGCTGTCTTCTTTTACAGAAGAATTATCTTTTTTTCATTATTATACCTGCTTATCGATGTTACTGGATTTGGTGAAATTGTTTGATGTAGTGAAATATCAGTTCTTTTTCAGCTTTTAGTTGTTTGGATTAAGGTTTTGCTTTCGTAGGATGCGCTCTTAGATTCTTTGAAACTCTTGGACTTCTGTTCTGATTTGGATGATTTTCCTGTTTATCAGAAATGGCGCTGCAAAATTGCTGTTGCATTTCTTCTTTCTCATTTTGCATTTAAACAAAAAACTTCAAAACCTAGTTGTATGAGTTGGAAGCAAACTATCTTTGTTTTCTTGATCTGATATGGTGATATTTCTTTTGCTCTGTCTTTTTTATTTGTACTAGTGGAAACCAAAATAAGTGTCCAGTTCTCATTTTCGAGAAAATTATATATATTAGATGATATCAAGAGATCGAACATCCACAGGGAGTGCTTGAAGACTTGCATGACAGGGCTTAGGTGCTTTTGCATAGCATCTTAAGATATCCATCATAAATCTTTTGATCTTTGTGATTTATGGAGTTCTTTGATTACAATTATTTGACTTGTTCTATTGTTCTTATGGTTACTTAATTTGTTCATTTATGCAACTGCATCAGTTTAAACACTTTCATTTTATTTGTAGTTGATTCATTATGTTCTTTTTGCCCTTTTGCGTTTCAGCTCCACCAATAAAAGGATCTGGTGAATGTGGGGCCTTGTATGTGGCTGAGCCTCTTGATGCTTGTACTGATTTAACTAATAAAGTTGCCAATGGTTCAAATCCACCATTTGCACTAATTATACGAGGTGGATGCACATTTGTTGAGAAAGTACAAAATGCACAAACTGCTGGGTTTAAGGCTGCTATTGTATATGATAATGAAGATAGTGGCGTTCTGGTTGCAAGTAATTTTTCTTTAGAAGGACGAAGATTTGTCCTTATTTAATTTCTGTGCAGTCCTGTCTGTCTTATTGATTTAGATGTATGGTACATCTTATATTGGAGCTTGCTATTTTTGTTGATTAGTTGCAATTTAATTATCTTGAACTAACTCATTTACGGCTCTTCCTTTTGCCACAACTGGTTGTTGACTGTTTTGCATTCGTGTGAAAAGTGAGGATGTGTTTCCAGAACCTGTTACATCTTCCAAGTGGAAAAAGTATTTGGTTATGCTGCATGTTGGATCAAGTGAATTTTAAACATCATAAGCAAATAGTTGGTTTTGTTTTGGTGATATTCAATTTTGATTGTCACTCTCCTTTGCCGAGATTGATTGACATTTGTTTTTCCTGCCTTATATTCCTGTTAAGATATTCTTCAATTTCATTTAAATCATCCAAGATTCATTACCTCTACTGTGTTGATCTAATGAGTCGGGACAAACTAGGAAACCGAGTTTCACTCATTTTTAAGTAGTTTTATGGTTTGAAAGCAGCCACAATATGTAGATATATCCTTCCCATGATATACAGCCCTGGACTGTGTGCTTATGTGTTGGTGAACTTGGAGCAAAAGACTGCCACTGATATCCACAGAGGATGTACATCATAGAATCATGCCCTGACCCTATTAAAGTTCCTATTGGAGATCTAATTGTTCATGCATCTCTAATAATACTTGTTGCAGTGATGGTTAATAATTAATAAATTGTTGCTCTGGCTTCTTACATTTGTCATGTATATGAGTGAATTGTTTATTTTTTGTGGCTAAACTTTTCCAACTGATATTGTTTCCCTGTTCAGTGATAAATATCTGACTTCTGTGAAGATATTGCAGTGGCTGGAACCTCTGTAGGAATTCATATACATGCAGTTTTTGTCTCCAAAGCTGCTGGTGAAATACTGAAGAAATATGCTGGTCATACAGAAATGGAGTTTTGGATTACACCTACATTTGAAAATTCAGCGTGGTCAATTATGGCCATCTCCTTCATTTCACTGCTTGCAATGTCTGCTGTTCTTGCCACATGCTTTTTCATTCGGAGAAATCGTATCAGGCAAGAACAGCCTAGGGCTTCTGTCAGAGAGTTCCATGGAATGAGCAGCCGATTAGTGAAAGCTATGCCAAGTTTGGTATTCTCGTCAGTTTCGGAAGATAATTGCACTTCAACAACATGTGCTATATGCTTAGAGGATTATAGCGTTGGAGATAAGCTCAGAATTCTCCCCTGTCAACACAGTATGTTATACTCACCCAGCCTTTTTGTCCTGGCCCCATTAGATCCTTCTTGTTCCTAATTTCTTTGAAAAGTTACTCCTTTATTTTCATGCTCATGAAGTTGATTAAAAATGCTATGCACCATTTTAACAGCAGTCATTTCCGACTAGAAGTCACCAAATTAAATGGAATGTTTATATGATCATGTCAGGTGTGTTGAATAGCTTTTTTAGTTTAGTTAAAGAATTGTGTGCTGTCATTGATGCATTTTAGTTCCTTTTACACATTTGGTAAAAGCCAAGCCAACTTTCAGATATGTGGATTTTAACTTGTAGCATGACTGATTTGACCATCAGAATAAAGTTAGTGTTATGAGAAGTACCTGAGACTTAGAAAACCTGAGACTAAGAAATAAGTGTTATTAACAAATTTATGACTCATCTGTCTGTTATCTACTGTTTTTGGATTGTTCTAAATGCTTCTTGACTCTAATGTCTTGCAGAGTTCCATGCGCTTTGCGTTGATTCGTGGCTTACTGCTTGGAGATCATTTTGCCCTGTGTGCAAGCAAGATGCTGGAACCAACATAAGCATCCCTCCAGCCTCTGAATCCACTCCACTACTTTCCTCTGTTGCTGCATCTCCGTCTTCATCTGCTGGATTATCATCTTTCCACTCATCAGGATCACCAGCTATACCGATAATTCCACCTCTTAGGCCACCATTATCTTCCCAAACTCACTCCCATGCTGGTAGTTTTGCACCAAATTCACACAGGTCTTTCAATAACTCACCTTCCGTTGGCATCAACAGAAGTTCACTAGATCCTAGACAGGCATCATCTCAGCGATCCCACCACTCTTACCTTGTTTCTCCACATTCAATAGGCTTCTCTTTATCCCCTTCCATTAATTCGAGATATGCGACTCCTTATATTCCCAGTTCAGACAATCCATCCCCAAGTTATCTTGTTGGTACATCTGGTCGACTGTCTTCATTCCTGTGGCATTGTAACGAGTCAGATTCTAGTCTTTCTGCATTAGCATCAGCTCAGTCTCTACCAGGGTGTTGATGGATATTACTTGTGTGGTTCTCTGGTTCTAGCATTGCTTTCTCATTACTGTAAATTATTGTAACATCCAATTCAGGCAGTCTTGGAAGCGCAGCTTGATTTTGATTGTGATGTAGAGATCCTCATATAGATCTGGATTTCAAAAAGTCACAGTTTCCTTCAAATTTATTCTTTCAGTTGAGCACTTGAGAGATGCATTTCTAAGCTCATAGATACTTCATAAAACCTTACAAGCTGAAAGTGCTTGGTTTTTGCACAATGAAATTTGCAAAGAGCTTCCAGAGTGGTGGTTCCATGGCTAAAGTGAGGTTTGTCTTAACCGTCGGGATCACTTGTATTATGTTTGAAGTATGCAACACAGACAGTCATAGTAAATGTTAATGATCTTTCTATTAACTTGATTTACTTAAGCATAGGCCTTGATACTTTGCCCTTGATTTTCTACTTCTCATGGGGTTTCTGAGGATGAATATAGCTTCAGTTCCAAGATGGTCTCTCTTATTAGCTTCCTATTATTCTCATTATGAAGCTAATTTGCTGTGATAATGACTAGGACAATGGCTAAGTTTGGAATTGTCCTGAGTTCTCTAATTCTATTGCCCTGGGGTTTTGCTGAATTGTTATTTCAAATTTTCAGAAGCCCTAGTTCATGATTTTCTGCAATTTCTGTGGACATCAATGGAAACTCTTTTTCTTTTTTCTTTTTTTTTTTTTGTGCGAATGTCTGTCTGATCTAGATTGCTTGGCAACAATGGCGCAGACGCAATTGACAACTGGATCTTGACTCAGCTATAATCAGGCGAGTGTTCAAAATTATTCTCTCCAGCATAAGAGAGAACTATCAAATCTGACTCGGAACTTGTTGGAGAATAACAAGTTCAATTAGAGGTGTTGCAATTACATAATCGACCTCTAATTATTCCTTTGTTCATATATAATTAATATTGAGTTATGGTGTATAATATAATAAATAATATATGCAAATAAAAATTTATGTAAGAATCTTGGCCGCGGAGCATCTGCAGCATGCATATGGAAACAGAAGCCAAGTCCTGTTGAATTGAACCATTCTGTGTATCTCAATGACTACAAAATTTAAAAGTTTTCTGAAATAATAATAATAATAATAATAATAATAAGCCAATACGGCCAACAAGTTCAGGACGAATTTAGGGTTCAGGACAAATTTAGGGTTTGGAACGACGTAGTTGAGTTGACTGAGCCGACTCTGAACAATGCTATCCTTTACATTTCTTTTAAAAAATAAATTCTTGGAAAAAAAATAAAAAAATAATCATTTTAGTGCATGAAAAATTTTGTCCTTTCAACCCATAATGTTTATTTATTTGCAAGAAAAGACCGCAACCTGATGTCAAATTAGTGAAAAAAAAATTGAGAAGATTTCTCGTATATTTCTATAAATTCATGGTATTTTTCCTATAATTTGTATATCTCTTAAAATTTTATCAAATGACTCTTCGAATTTTCTGTATATTTCTGAAAAGTTATATTTTTTTCAGAAGAATTTTTCAAGAATATAAAAAATTATAATTTTTATAAGTATAACAAAGAATCATGATTTTGCAGAAGTATACGGAAATTTTTTTTTATATTTTTACTTGATATTGTTTTTTTTTCGAGAACTAACAAAAAAAATTGAAAAATATTATCTTGGAATTGGTCACCATCAAGCACCGAGACCTACTCTTAATCTAATATCTGCCGAGATCTAAGCACTTGTTTTGTCTCTTAATTATCTTGCGAAACACACGGTTTAAGACCCACATGCTCTAATTACAAGTATTATATTCCTCATCAATTTCCAAATCGCGATTAGCGAAGATAATCAAGCAAAAAGAAAGATATTTGTAGCCGTCCTTGGTGCGTTCCAAGAGCCTTAACAGATTGTTAATCTTATGGTTTAATTTTAATAAGCTACGAGTATGACAGGTAACATGTTCCAAAAGCTAACAATCACTAAAATAAATCATGTGATTAGAGGCATCATTGTTATGTGATGGTTAGCCACTAAGCATTTGTGGTGAGATAATCCACATGTCAAGGTTATGACATATCGAACACCATAAAAAACAAAAAAAAAATAAAATAAAATCATAAATATGAAAATAATTAAGTTAATTATCATGATTATTCGATAATGAAAATAATAATTGAGGTTTTAAATAATGAAAATGGTTAAAAGGATGCCTTCCTCACAAATTCCCAACCATCGGGCTCTGCCCATTTTGTCCTTGATGTGTTTATTTTATATGATTTTCGTACAGTTCGTGAATTGACCGCATTAAATTCTTTAGGGGGTTATACAAAGCATCAAGCTTATCAAGTTGCTCAAGCTTAATGAGAAAAATTAGTGGAGATGGCGGATGGTGTTCATGTGGATCCAATGCAGATGGAAAGATGGAATGGTATTGGCTCGGTTCACCGGAAGAAATTTATTTTTCTCGTTTTTCTTTCATATTTTTCGATTTTTTCCGACGAGCCGAACCAATATCATTTCGTCTTCTTTCTGCAAGTCTCTTCTTCAGCGAGTGTTCTTCTTTTATCGGTAAGTAATTCATATATTTTTGTTTTCTTTTTTTTCCTGATAAGCTCCAGTTGGAGTGGATCGCAGGCGCCCAAAAACATTATCGCATTTGATCTAAAAAATTAGAATACAAGATGTCCGATCGAGAAACTCGTAACACATAATGCTGATGAAAATTTAGGGAAGAAATCAAAGGATTGATCATGTAAATGAAAGAAATATTTTTAAAAAAATTTAAATATGCTATCGCGTTCTTTGAGGTTCTTGTGTTTATAGATTTTTCATTTTCTATGTTATAATTCTGTAACATATTGTTAATTTGGCTATAATTGACTGAAACAGATAATGGTGGATTACAGTTCATCATAATTGATCATACGAAAGCCACATAAGCTGAATTCCATGATTGGATCCTGGTGTTCTGAGTGTTCTGCAACTCATGAAAATTATATATATTTCTCAACTAAAAAAAAATATAAATAGAGATGCTTTCTTTCGTTATTGACATTGAAAATGCAGGCTACTGAGAAGAGTTCACTGATGCAACTCTTCATATGAAGTTGCAGAATTTGCGGGAAAATCCAGAGAGTTGCACTTCACCTGCTGTCATTTTGCACGGCATGAAACAAGAAGACTAGTGGCAAAAACTTTGCGACTGTAACCATTTGGAAATCAAGATGTTCATGAACAATATCCAGAGACCAGAATGAACTTGCGCTACGTTACGATTAAAATCTGATGCTAGATCTCTCTCTATGTCTGCGGAGGAAGTGTCTCGGCTGGGAATAGAGCTGTCAAACGGGCTGCCAAAATTATTTCGAACCATGCTTGTCCAAACAGCAGCGGTGTCTTGCACGACTCTTGAGATTTTCTGAGTACTAGACACAGCTGGACCATACAGTGCCTGAGGCTAATTTTCTTTTTTAATAAATAAATAAAATTATTAATGAATTATAATTTAGTTGGTTAAATTTGTTATTTTTTATTCAAGGGACATGAGTTTAAATCTTGGTTAAGCAATTTTTTTTTAAATTTTTTTTATAAATACCTAAAAATTTTGGAAAAAAAAATTTATAAATGCCCAGCCCAATTGTGTTGCAGGGCGTGGGTGAACATTAAGCATGGCATGATATATGGAACATACCAGACACAATTTGAATACTGTAAATTTTGAATCATGCTGAGTCGCCCTGCGGACCGATGGTCCGTTTTGCTGTCTCTGGCTGGGAAGTCTTCACAACCAGTGATTCCAGTGAAGACACCCAGAGTGGAAGCCATTGCTTATCCTCTTCAGCTCTCCAATCTTTCTCTGAGATGAAAGCTATCCATTTATTTCTAATTGGCGAACTTGCTCTACTTAATTTCACTGCACTCCCTATGTTTTTAGGGATCTTAGAAAATAAATAGGTGCAAATTAAGCAACTAAGAAACTGCCATATTTTGGAAGAAGTGAGTGTAAAATATGAAAAAAGAAACTATCCCCACAACCACATCGATTATAACTAAAAACCTGAGAAGAAAATGCAATTACAAATAGTTGAGCGATTAATCTGCAAATATCAAATATTTCATTGAGGCTATTGCAAAATATGCAAAAATTTGACATTCATTTACTCCACTCAAAACTATAATTTCTCCGGTTAAAAACAGATCCACATTATTCGGCAAAAAAGATCTAAAGATCCCAATTACGTTACACACTAGTAACAAAGACAACTCGGAGAATAACCGAAAAATTCTTTACACAAATAAGACATTGTATTTCACATATCAATATGTGAAGCATGGTGAATGCACATGAACCACTGCCCGTCAATCCTCTCAAACACATTGGTGGCAATCTGTTTTCCCCAGCTGCTCCCACTGGTCTTCACCACCTCCAAACAAGTCACATACCCAAGATCACCTCTCACATGAACCTCAACATTCTTCAGGTCAATCTGAAGAGGGAACTCATTTTCGGGGCCACACATGATCTCCCAGCTCCCAATGACTAGTTCGTAACCTGCTATCCTGCCTGCGCTGGGATGCACACAGTAAACATGTTCCCCTTTGGACCAAATTGAGTTCATGGCTGCCAGGTCTCCGTTTCTGAATGCATGGTAGAATCGGGAGTTGGCTGAGAGGACTGCGGCCTTGCTGTCCTCTTGGAGGAGTCGGAGGTCATCCCTGAGTTTTGCTGCCCGGGCATAGTCTTCTAATTTGATGGCTTTTTCTAAATCCCACTGTAAGGTCTGCTCATCAAAGACCACGCCTTCACTGTTTGGTCTTCCCTCAGCCTCTTCACTTTTCACTTGGGCTGGTCTGAAGGCTAGTATATGGGAATTCCAGGGTTGAATTGCTGCACTGAAAGATGGAAGACTAGGATCAAAATGAAAGAACAACTAGTCATTCAGTACAATGCAAGCTGCTGTAAGTTAAAAAGCAAGGTTGAAGTCATGCCGATGCCCATGTGCATATTATGGTGATTAGGAGCAAGGACCAAATCAACCCTTAGCTCCTCTTTTTCTGAATGTATAGTTATAAACCCCTCTAGCAATTGAACTTACTGACCCAGAGATCAACAATTTTGAAATTATGTATAATGCTTTTCTGTAGCCTACCTTATTTTGCTTTTTATTTCAAGAACTTACAAACACTAAAAAATAATGGTGTAATTTCTTTCCATTTATTTCACTTTTCAGCAAAACTGCATAATCAAATGAAAATGAAGCAGAAACACCAAGACAAAGCTAAACAAAATATAGTGTTAAAAACTGAAAAAAAAAAGCCACTTCCACTGCAAAATGCTATAATTTTTTTTCAGAACCATGATGACAAAGGACCTCCTTACACCCAGTGAGAGGGATCTGATTTTTTTCTTCTAGGGAATATACATTGGAAGATGCATGAGCTTGAACTCCCACAATTGTTAGTAGTAGAAATTGTTATCATAAACACTACATCATTGCCATAGAAACAGAATCGCTATCCTGAAAATGGCCAATATGTTCCTCAGCAGGGGTTTTCTTCACAATATTTGATGCTGACTTACACAAACAATACTGACATGCTTGATTATGAACCAAACAACCAAAATACCACAACCATGTAGAATAAAACCCATATTGATCAAAACATCAATGAAAGCTTTATTTACAAAGACAACATGATGCCATGATGGGCCAAGATAAATAAAGGCAAGCAAAGGCATATTAAACTGACATCCACCTTCAAGTCAAGGCAAATTTAAAAACATCAATAAGTTGGCGATCTAGGTTTGGTCATGTAGGAGCACCAGACACATAATAAAACTCATGAGCTTTGGCTCAAATCCACCTAACACCAGAGAAATCAAGAGCAATATCATGTGAGAAGTAGATGATCATAAGATCTGACGATTTGTAAAATCTGACATAGTTTAAGTTCCGTTATAAAGCCAGAAATATAAAAAAAAAGGAGAAAACTAATCAATATACTTCAGAGTCCTGAAAAAAACCAGTAGAACGGTGATGATTCAGTTCATAAAAGGCTACAGATCGCAAAACACTAACAGGTTCCAGAAAAGATCCAAACTTTCTCTCGTATTACGCAATTAAATGCACAAGGAAAACATTAAAACTCACAATTTGACAAATCGGTCAGGCAACAATTCAATTCTCATTTTACAATGAACTGAATCAAACCCACAGAAAACTTGGCATTTTTCTCATAAAAGGCCAAACTTTATCTCAAATTAGCCTATCAGAAGCGCAAAAGAATCAAGTAACCCACGCAAGAAGAGAGACAAGAGAGGCAAATAGGCTTACAGGGATTTCCATGCCTTGGAAGAAAGAAGAGCCGGCGATCGCCGGGACACCACCGAGTTGCTGCAAGCGGGGGTTTGGAACGGGACGGAGAATTTGGAGTAGGGCAAAGGGCAGCCGAGAGCATTCGAACAAGGGCTCAAATACATCTCCAGCGAGAAATGGAGACGGAGATGGGGTTCGGCGAGGAGACGAAATGGGCGTGATGGCCTTTACCTCGCGCGGAAATACCAGAAGCGGATCGGATTATTTGGATCAACCCGCGTGCGGTCCGATCCGTTTAGAATTGTTAATTTTTATATTTAGAATTAAGCAAAACCGGAGAACCGTACCGTTTCCTGGTTTTTCAAAACCGAATCCGATCTGCGGTTCACCACAACTCCAGAACCAGAATCATAACCAACAGTACACATGGCAGGATCGGGTCGGTTGTGCGATCGCATATCCATTTACTCCCCTTAGTCTCCCTCACACCCTACTGTCTCCTCCTCCTTCTCCTGCCCCATCCCTTTCGAGCCTGAGCCTCAGATCCGTATCCATTTCCCTCCAGAATTCTTCGTACTTCTCGTCTTCTTACGGAGTGGCTTGATTTTGCGGCGATCGACGACGTTTTTAGGGTTTATGGCTGTTCTTGATCTCTATCCTCAAGTTGCTGTCTTCCGATTCCAGGGTTTCCGCCGGCTCCTGCGATTTTGGTGAGTTTTCTTTTTCTGATTTCTTGCTTGATCAGGGAGCTTAGGTTCTTCAGACTTTTCTTCTAAATTCTCAGGTGTGCTTTCTTGTTCATTTTCGAGGTTCTACTGTTCTAGATCGCGATCTTTCTCGTGGTTCGGTTATTTCCCCCTTGTTTTGAAGCAATCTCTTGCTTCCTTTTTCTCAACTGTTTTCTTTTGTCGCAGAATGTGAGATACCTCTCTATTGATAGCTAATTTCTTTGCGATGACGATCTCCTGTGACGATCTCTCTCCTCCTCTAATGCCCATCTACCTTGACTTGGTTTTTTTTTTTTTGTGCGATTTTCTTGTTATTGTTTGCTGGAGATTTATTATTATTTTTTCTTTGAATTGAATGTGGTGCTGGTCGGAGGGGTCTTTCTTCGGCGATAGAGATGCATTTGAAGAGAGGGGGAGATAGAGACATGGGAGAGAGAGCTCAAGGGGTTGGCAGATGTTGAGAGAGATCTTTTTTCTAATGGACTTGCTGCAGGGGTTGTGTTCTTTTATGTTGTCAAGGTTATCTATAACTGGAGGTTAAAGAGGGGCTTTTGGAGGGGTTTTTCTTGTTATTTTGTTTGTCTCTGTGTGTGAGGGACAAAGAGGTTGATAGCGGCTCTCAGAGCTCATTACCCATGCTTTTCTTTATCTCAAATTCTATTTTTATTTGTTGATTTCTTTAATTTTTTATCATTTTCTAAGTAGTTGTTTTCTATTTTAGGTTAAGAACTGTGTGTTTTGTTACAATCCAGACTCATTTTACTAAATTGCTTATGACGTTAGTTCTTCATACAATGCAGCAATTTTAGATAATGGTTTCATTTTTTAAGTTCTTGGCATTAGTTATTTTCAACTTTTTTAACATTTACAATTAAATATTTAAGTTGTTAGGCCGTTGGTTTCTATTTCTGTAGCAGTTAGTTTAATTCTTTTCAATGTGCATGTGCATGTGCATTGTTGTATGTGCTATTGTTCGCCATATTATTATTAGTGTGGATCTATCCCTTTTTTCCCAAATTGTTGAGATGCAAATTTCTCCATTGGCCAGAACGGTCAACACATGTAGACATGATGTTTAACAGTTGATGAGAATGCGCCAAGATTGTGTTTATATTAGAAGGTTATGTTTACTTTGCTTGCTTTATTTCCTGATCCTATTGTCTGCCCGCATTCTAATATGACCACTATTATTTGATAGGTCATCTGTAATCCCACAAAGTCATTGTAAAAATTTGCTTCGCTCTTCATTGAAAGGCTAATATATGAAGATACTCATACGCCGTGTTTCCTTGAACTCCTTGTTGTAAATGTTAAATATACTCAATGGATAATTTGGGTTGTTCTAATCTTTTGTTGTTGCCTTCATATATTATCTCATTGTAAAACCCTTGTTTCAGGCCTTCATACTGTGAACGTGTTTATACCATCTAAAGATTCTTATTTTCATTCAGTGCTTTTGCCTTTTCACTAATAGTTTCATAATTGTTTTTTGGTTGTTCTCCATGTTGAACTCCTCTAATTAACAATTTACTAGCATGTTTGGTTGATGTGAAATATTAACTTGGCCTGACAATTTATTTATACTCTGTAGATAGGCATGATGATTAAGACTACATAAGATGCTAATGTAAAGTATTTTGACACAACAACCCCAACTCCCATTTTGATGAATAAATAATGATCGCTCGTGAAAAATTACATCATACCATAACTTGTCCTAAATCCTTTTTAGGGGTTAAAATGTCAACAACTCTTCAAACAAATTACTCTTTGTTGCTTCTCTTATTATATTTTTATATGGTGGATTTATGAAGAACTGCATTCGCTTTCCTGCATGTCGGTTGTGGAAAGCCAACATGTGCTGTAAATATGATTCCCTTCAAATTTTTAGTTTTTTATTTAAATGAATATCTCATAATTTTTAAATGGATATGTTGACTATATGCCTTTGATTAAAAGCTATGCATATCCAGGAACATGATGTGCACTCTGGAAAAAAAAAATAATTAAATTTACTTCTCCCAAATTGAAGCACATATTGAAGTTGAAGATTCTTTGATGAGCAGATTGAATCAGTGATTTTGTGAGGTAAGCTACAACTCATTTTTTCTGATTTTTCATTGTTGAAATCAGTAAATCCTATACTAGTATTTTGATCTTCCTCAAAATTCAAAATTCCTGTTGTCATATGTCCGGTAAATACTCAATTGCTTGCAAAATATACTAAACCAAAAAAGTCTGTGAGACAAGTACTGGGTGCTTTGTTTTTGGCTGGGGTGTTTTTTGTTTTTGTTTTTGTTTTAAAGCTCTGAAGTAGGGAATGACCTAGTGATGCTTCAGACGTTAGTTTGAACTCTGAATGACCTATACGTTTGTTTTTAAGCTCTTGACTTTTGGAATCCCATGATTCCCTAATTCTGAAAAAAAAAGTCACTTCTTTTCAACCCTTTTGCTTAAAAAATTATTTTGTCTTAATTCGGATGAAAGAACACTCTCTAATCTCAAAATTTTATTATATTCTTTTCCTTCCAAATTCTGTTATATAATTATCTTTGAGCTTTTAGTGAAGTCAACTTTAATTTATTGTTCTACAGTGCTAATTATAAGAACTTAAAATTTAGCTTTTAGGTCCTTAGTTTCATAGTCATTAAGTTCCGTTTTGTAAATCTTTGTATAGGATCTTGACTACCTGCATTCAAAAAATTGGTATGTATTTTAGTTTATAGCTCTTTTAACTTTTATTGTCATTAATTTCTAGTTTGTAAAATCTTTTTGTGGATTTCCACTGAAAGGGGGCTCTCAGATGGTTTCTTTTGTTGTTTTCTTTGTATGTATGTGAGAGGGAGAGAGATGATAATGAGGGTTCTCAGAGCTTGTTACCTGTGCTTTTTCTTTATCTCACATTCTGCATTTATTTGTTGATTTCTTCAACTTTTTATCATTGTCTAAGCGGTTGTTTTCTATTCTAGGCTGAGAACTTTGTGTTTGCATGCAATCAAACACATGTTACCGAATTGCTAATGAACTAGTTCTTGTCACAGTTTTAGGGGGTGGTTTCATCTTTTAAATTTTTGTGATTAGTTTTTTTTTCATTTTTTAACATTTTGAATTAAGTTTTAAAGTTTTTAGGTCTTGGATTCTATTTTTTTAGCATTTAGGTTAATTCTTCTAGATGAGCATGTGCATTGATCTATATTCATCTTACTGTTCACCATATTGGTATTAATGTGGATCTATTCTTTTTTCCCCAAATTGCTGAAATGCAAATTTCTCCATTGATTAAAATGGTCAACACATATAGACACTATAGTTAACAGCTGATGAGAATGTACCAATATTGTGTTTATATTAGATAGTTATGTTTACTTTGCTTGTTTTATTTCCTGTTTCTCCTCTTGTTGTCTGTCCTCATTCTAATATGAGTGCTATTATTTGATAGCTCATCTATATTCCCACAAAGTGTCATTTTAAATATCTGCCTCACTCATCATTGGAAGATTGATTTATAAAGATTAATTATACATTGTGTTTCCTAGAACTCCCTGTTGAAAATGTTAAATAGCATTGTTCTAATCTTTTCTTGATGCCCTTATATATTATTTGGCTGTAAAACCCTTATTTCAAACTTTCATACTTTGAACTTGTTTATGCCATCTAAAGATTCTTATTTTCATGAAACCCTTTTGCCTTTTCGCTAACAATTTCACAACTGTTGTTTGCTTGTTTTCCATGTTGAATTTCTCTTGTTAATAATTTTCTAGCTTGTTTGGTTAATGTGAAATATTAACTTAGCCTGGCATTTTATTTGTACTCTGTTGATAGACATGACAATAGTTGCACAAGTTAACAAAATCTTATGACTTCATAAAAGCATTTTGGCATAGCAACCCCAACTGCTATTTTGATGAATACATAATGGTCACCTATGAAAATTAACATCATACCATAACTTGTCCTAAATGCTTTTTAGGGGTTAAAATGTCAATAACTATTCAAAACAAATTACTCTTTACTACTTCTCTTATTATATCCTATATGGTCAATTTATGGAGAACCACATTTGCTTTTCCACACGGAGGTTGTAGAAAGCCAACATGTGATGTAAATATGATTCCCTTCAATTTTTTGGTTTTCTTATTAACTAAATGAATGCACTCTTAATTTCTCAATGCATATGTTCACTATACGCTTTAGATTAAAAGCTATGCATATCCAGGAACAGGAATCTGCTCTCCGGAAAAAAAGTTCGAAGGATCACATTTTAATTTTACTTCTCTCAAATTGAAGCACTTATTGAAGTCTAAGATCTTTTGGTCAGCAGGTTGAATCAGTGATTTTGTGAGGTAAGCTTTGTTATTGGCTATGATGTTTTTAATTTTTAAATTTTTTGAGTGGGCAATGACCTAGTGATGCTTCAGAGACGGTTTGAACTCTGAATAATTATGGGAAAATTACCTATACCCTGACCCAAAACTTCTGTGGCATTTAAGCACTTGAAACTTTCAGAATCCCTTATGGTCCCCAAATTTTGAAAAAAAAAATTACTTCTTTTAAAGGCTTTTGCTTAAAAAATTATTTTGTTTCAAATCATATGAAAGAACACCTCTAATCCCAAAATTTTATTCTTTTCTTTTGCTACAACATTTGTTATTTAATTATCTTTTAACTTTTAGTTAAGTCAACTTGTAATTTTAGTTCGACAATGTTAATTATAGGCATTTAAATTTTAGTCTATAGCTCTTTAACTATTACGGTCATTATGTTCTAGTTTGTAAATCTTTAAACAGCATTTTGATTGCCCAATTGGTACAAATTTTAGTTTGTACTTCTTTAACTGTTACTTTCATCAAGATCTAGTTTGTAAATCTGTAGATAGGTTTTCGACTACACGCAATTCCTACATTGGTATGAATTCTAGTTTATAGCTCTTTTAACTTTACCGTCATTTAGTTCTAGTTTGTAATTCATTAGATGGATTTTCACAGTGCAAATGGATCACAAATTTCAGTTTGTAGTTTTTCAACATTCAGTGTCTGAGTTTTATTTTATAATACTTAAGATTTTTGTTGTCAGCATCAATTTCTACTTGATAGACTCCAGTTGGTTGATGATTAATAGTGAATTTTGGAAGATTTAGACCAGTGTCATGGTATTTTTATTTCCTAATTAGAAACTTATTTATTTTCTTAATTTTGTCACATGTCAGGTGGATAAGATTGTGCTATATAAAATTTTAAGTTTCATGGCAAAGCGACCTCTGGTTTGATCAGCGCCGTGATCAGTGGAATTTTCCAAACAGGAAATGTGGGCAAATGGATGAAATGTCTCTACTTTTGCAGATTCGTGTCTGTGAATGTGTATATTTTGTTAGTTATAGGCTATTTTTGTGTTGTAAATAATAATTCTTCTGCAAGTTTTGCATATGTTTGAGCTTTTGAGTGTGGTGGGTGTTTGTGTGATGTGCACACAACATTATCTGAATGGGTGTCTGAATTGTCGGTATTAGGTCCACTTACAGGTGGCCCATTAGAGGCCGAAGGCCGCCCATAGGCCCAAGTATGGGAGGTCCAGTTGCAGCAGTCGCAGGCCATTTTGGGCCTAATGACGGCCTATTTGAAACCCAGAACGATACGCACTCCAGGCGTTCCTCCTAAAGCCCATTCGTGATCCAATTAAATAATGTTTGACCTATTAATAGCTTATATTTTAATTAACTGTTATCCAATAAAATCCATGTGTAAATGAAATACTGAGATATAAAGAGAATCAAATTTTTCTAATAGTACTACTAAATTTTTCTACACTAAATAAATACACAACAATAAACAGCAGAAAAAAAACAAAAACAAAGCCAACAAAGAAAAAATGGCCATGAACAATACAGACCCAACAAGGTAAAATAATTATGAATAAAATACAAACCTAACATGAAAATATGGCTATGAATATTTATAAACCCAACAAGGCAAATCAAAATCACAACAAATATATTGAGAGAATCAAATGAATATCAAATCAAATTAATATAATGAGTCGAATACCAAATCATTTCAAAAGCTTAAGCTCGTAAAATATATCTTTTTCATTATATATATTGAACTCTATCTAATATCTAATATAAGACTAATTCATCACACTTGACATTATAATAATCTATCTTCAAGTGTGATCTGACCACATCAATTTTAACACATTTATTCAAAAATTCTTTTACTTAACGAGTTCCACCGTGTAACCCATACTAATAGATTTTTGTCTCATTCTTTTAATTTTTTCAAGAGAGACTAACATACAATTCAATTCAGTCACATCATCACGATAATTTCAATTTTAAGAGTTTGCACAACTTCGAAAAGCACTGATATCACTTATTGGGAGAATTAAAAACATATCAAATCGAAATAATACAATGAACCAAACACCATAACAAAAACTTAAATTTATGAAATATAAGCCTTTTTCATTATATATATTAGACTTTATTTATCCAATATCTGATTTATGATTAATTCATCACACCTAACATTATAACACAAATATATTAAAAATTTTAATCACTTCCATGCTCCATTCTATGATTCAATAATTTCTAATCACGAAGGCCATTATATAGAACTTGAACTTAATTCTTCTCTTTACATCATTGCCGGCATCATTGCTTGTTTACATGGTCAACCTGTTTTGCAGTGAAGTAAACAATAATGTATCCAATCAAGCAGAGTATACATTTTGCAAAAAATGTATAAATATCTACTATGCAGTGATCAAGGATTCCTGCCCACTTTTTTTTTTGATAGTTTGTTTGCAGAAATAAGTAATATAAGTGAGACATGAGGGTAAGATGATTACACACCCACCAGCCAACCATGCACACAAAACAATTCCAATAACAACACATTGTACAGGCACCTATACCAGAAAATACTATATATGACAGAACACTACACAGGAACCAGATATAAAGAACATTACATCTATCAGAACACTACACAGGAACCAGATTTTGAAGGCGAACGAGATGATGATTTTGAAGAAAAAATGATTTTGCAGAAAAAGGTGGTTTTGAAAAAGATTTTAAAGAAGAATATTTTGAACAAGAGAAGATTGTGAAGATTTTCAAAATGAAAAACATTTAGGTTTAGATGTAGAAATCCAAAAAAAAAAAAAAAAACTTGAAACATATATTAAAGAAATTGAAACATAGAAAAGAAAACTTCTAGTAACAAAAAAAACTTGAAACATAGCAAAAGAAGAAAAATACAAAAAGAAACTCGAAACATGAACAAACTAAAAAACATGAAAAAGAATCAAACACAAGATACTAAAACTTAAAACATAGTTAAAAGACATGGCTAAACTGAAATAAAAAAGAAAAAAATACAAAAGTTAAAAGATCATAGTTAAATTGAAACAACGAAAAAGAAGACAAAACAGAAGATGAAGATGGCAAGAGAAATAAAATGAAGAAAATTTAAACCACACAGTTAAACTGAAATAAAGTTGAAGAACATGGCTAAACTAAAACAAAGTAATAAAACATAAACGAAGTTAAAGAACATAGTTACACCAAAAGAAAGAAGAATAAGGAGTTAAGAAGCTAACTCAAGGACATATTTAAACTGAAACAAAGAAGAACAATGTCCAAGAACAAAGTTAAACTGAAGAAGAACATAAAGGTCCATATTTTGGCCCATTTGCAGCCCAATATTGACCCACATCAAGGCCCATTTACCACCCATTAGAAGAAAAAATCTAGTCAATTTGGCTGGACTTTGAAGTCCAAGACTTTAGAGTCTAACACGTGACATCACCTGCTAGACTCTAATGTCCATTTTTTAATTTTTTATACTAAATTACAAATAGACTCCTAAAAACTCTTATAATTTTACAAAAATTTATTTTTTTTCTAATGAAAAGTAACACCCAAACAAACATTGGATGTTGAAATTCAGAATTTCACAATTACTTAAAACAAACAGATCATTTGAATTTGGAAATCCATGGACTTCAAAATCCCAGGACTTTGAAATCCCTAGAATGTTTTAAGTCCTACAAAACAAACAACCCCATAATTGATTACACACCCACCGGACAACCATGTACGCAAAACTCAAATAACAGCACATTGTACAGGATACTACATACAACAAAGCACAACACAGGAACTGAGATATGAAAAACATTACACACAACACCACACAATAATCAGGAATTTTGCATATAAAAGCATAAAAGAAAAACAAATCAAACACAAACCAGCCAAATCAACACAACAGATTGACATTGAGCTAAAAAGGCAGGAACTGCGAAATGAATGGATTTTATGAAGAACAAAATATAATAGCAGGTTCAGGTTACAAATTATGGTTAATCTTAGCATAGCACAGATATGATGGCGACAGAGTGGTTTTTTAGAATGTGTATTTCTGTTTTCTTACAAAGAAGACAAGAAACAACGTGGACACTTTGCCCAACAGAGTCCCACAAAAAACATAATTGAACCTCAAGGTATCCTATGACGATTTGAACTACCAAACAGTTAGCCAGTAAAGAACATTTGAACTCTCCTAACCAGTAAATCTTGGCAAAATTTAACCCAAAACTTATTTTCAAAATCTTAGAAGGCAAATCCTAATCATAAATATTGAAATCTAACCCAACAGTCATAAAATATTTTAAACAATTGCTAAACCTTCAAAAAAAAGAGACAACAAGGTATTAAAAAAAGCAATGATAATTCGGTAATAGAGAGACCAAGAATTTCAAAGAAGATTTCGAAGGTTTTGAAAAATATTCTAAACATTTACAAATTTAAAAAAGATTTAACTTTTTATAAGAAGATTTTGAAAATTTTCAAGAAAAATACATTAGGGCCCGTTTGGTTCGGGGTCAGAGTCAAAATCAGGATTTTTTATAATTTTTTCCTAAGAAAATTAATATTAATTATTTTGAACTGTTATTAAATTAAATTACTATAAAAAATTAATTAGTTTTTCAAACTTTCAATTAATACAGGATTAATTTTGATTAAAAAAATACTAGTTTACAAAAGTGATTCACTAGTCTTAAACTTGACCCGTTATCAAATGAGCCCTTAATGATTTTGAAGTAGAAAATATCTAAATTTTGAAGAAGAAGAAAATGAAAGATCTTCAAGAAGATTTAAACTTCTGAAGCAAAAGATCTTGAAAATTTAAACGAAAAACATATTGAAGATATCAAGGAAGCAAAACAAAGAAAACTTTTCAAAATAAGGATGATTTCAAACATTTTAAAAATTTTGAAGTGAAAGACTTAGATTTGGAAAAACGAACAAACATTTTGAAAAAAAAGAAGATATTGTAGATTTTCAAAATTCTGAAGAAAGAAGGAAATTTTGGTAGGAAAAGAACATTGAACAAGACGAAGACTGATGATTTTGAAAACAAATAACATTTAGATTTCCGTGTAGAATAACAAAAACCTAGAAACATGAACAAACAAAAAAACATAAAGAAGAACCAAAGAGAAGATACTAAAACTTGTAACATAGTTTTGCTAAAGTTAAAAGAACACAGTTAAACTAAAATAAATAAGAAAAAGTATAAAAGTTAAAAGCTCATATTTCAACTGAAACAAAGAAGACAATAAAAATGAAGATGGTAAATATTAAAGAGAGACTAAAAACAAAGTTACACTATGCAGTCAAAACTGAAATAAAGTTAAAGAACATAGCTTAATTGAAACAAAGAAGTAAAACACAAACAAAGTTAAAGAACATAATTAAACAGAAAGAAAGAAGAAAAATAAGAAGTTAGGAAGCTAAGTTAAGGACATAGTTAAACATAAACAAAGAAGAGGAACAATGTTAAAGAACAAAGTTAAACTGAAGAAGCAGAAGAATATAAACTGAGTTAAAGAACACTGAAACAAAGTTAAAGAACAAAGTTTAAGTGAAGAACACTGAAACAAAGTTAAAGAACAAAGTTTAAGTGAAGAACACTGAAATAAAGTTAAAGAACACAATTTAACTGAAGAAGAAGAAAACGCAAACTGAAACAGTTGACGAAAAAAATATTAAACAAAAGAGCTGAAGAAAAAAAATATATTAAATAAAAAATGAAGTAAAAATTGGAGAAGAAGAAAATATGAACTGAAGAAGAAGAAGTTAACAAAGTTAAACTGAAGAAGCTAAAGAGATATAAACTGATAAGAAAAAGAAGTTAACAAGAAATAAACTGAAACAAAGTTAAACTGAAGAAGAAAAAGAGATATAAATTGAAAAGAAACAATTGAAGAAGAAAATGAAGCTAAATAAATAAAAAAAGTAAAACTGAAGAAAAATAACATATGAACTGAAACAGTTGAAGAAGAAGTTAAAGAACAAAGTTAAACCGAAGAGGTAATAAAAACTGAGAAACTGAGACAAAGAGACACAAGCTGGAACAAGACAGAAGAAACAAAATACAAACTTAAACTGAAATAAAGGGTTGCAATAATAATAATAATAAACAGTAGAATAACCTGAAAAGAGAAAAAAGAAAATAAAGAGATGAGAATCATGAGATACATGATGGAAGAAGTAACTGAAGATGGTAACAGATATAAAGTGAAAAAAGAAGAAGTTAAATAGATATACACGAAATAAAGCATCATAAAATCAGATACAAACTGAAAAGAAAAAGGAAGTGGTTAAAAAAGAAAATTTAACTGAAAAAAAGAAGATGGAAGAAGAAGAAACTGAAGAAGACAAACAGATACAAACTGAAAAAAAGGAAGTTAAGAGATATAAACTGAAATAAAGAGATATAAGATCAGATATAAACTGAAAAAAAAAAGTTAAAGAGATATAAACTAAATTAAAGAAGATGTAAGAAGAAGAAATTAAAGATAAACAGATATAAACTGAAAAAAAAAAGAAGAAGTTAAAGAAATAGAAACTAAAATAAATAGATACAAGATGGAAGAAGAATAAGAAGAAGAAACTATAGACAACTAAACATAAAACAGAAATCTAAAGAAGAAAAACTACAACAAAAACAGAAGATGAAAAACTAAGAAGAAGAAGAACTCTAAAACATTTTGAATATGAAACTAAAACATCAAAAGGAACTTAAAAAAAATAAAAAACTAACATAAAAAAGAAAGTTAAAAAAGAAAACAATACGAACTAAGAAGAAAAAGTAGTAGAAGAAGAAGCCTAGTAACAATATTTCAGTTCGGAGTTTATCTAAAATATATAACTTGAGAAGTCTGAACATGAATGCCAGATGGCATGTCATTGGAAGACCCCATCATGGCATCTAAAAAATGAAACACCCCCTAAAATTACAACATTGTGACAACTGGTGTCATTAGCAATTTGGTAACATGTGTCTGGACTGTATCAAAATACACAGAATAGAAAGCAACTACTTAGAAAATAATAAAAAGGTAAGAAATGAACAACTAAAAACCATGAGTAATAGGCTGTGAGAACCCCCATTAACCTCTCTGCCTCTCTCTCTCTCACAAACACAGACAGAAAACAAAACAAAAAAATTTCCATAAGAGCCCCAATTAACCGTTGTAGACAACTTCAACAACATAAAAGAGACAACAAATTAGCCAAGGATATGGAGAAACTCTAATTTCTAAGACCAGAAAGCTTTTCAAGACCAAAAGATAATTTATACTCCAAACAAGTCTTAAGGCTATGCAATTAATGCAACTATAATGGCTATTACTTTAATATTACCAGCTCTGCAACTCCATAGGAAAAAAGGCCTCTCCCAACATTTGACAATCTCTTGGTCACTCGCTCATGTCCCTGTCTCCCCCTCTCTTCTAACTCGTTCTAATTCCTAAGTTAGAGAGACAACAGATAATTCTAACTTTTTTAATTCTAGTTGTTCAAATTGAGGAAATAGAACAAGAAGAAAATAGTACAGATAAAGGAAGAAATTCTTCAAGTTAAAGGGAAACCACAGCTGAAAATTTAGAAAAAGAGACTAAAGAAACTAAGGTACATGGTCGGTCTCGAACACATCCAGAATCGAAGTAGAAGTAGAAGAAGAAAATTAACCCACCAAATCGCAACGTTAAACAGAAGAAGAAGAAAGGGATCAAAATCCGGAATAATAAAGAGAAGAAAATAACCCAAGAAGACTTACCCTTGAATCACCGGAGCCCATGGAAACCCTAGAATCGGAACACGAGCATGAACACAAACAAGACTACGAACAGGACCGAGTTCTTGAAGTCATAGAACGAAAGAAAACGCCCCCTCCGAAGGAGAACCCGGATCAGCGGCTGAAAACCCTAGAAGCGCCGCCGGATCGCCATGAAATCGAGGCCGATCAGGAAGAAGACGAGGAAGACGGAGAATTCAAGGAATATAGTCAGGAAACGGATATGGATCTGGGATTCGGGCTCGAAGGGGAACGAGGGAGGAGGAGAAGGAGGAGACGAAGGGGGAAAGGGACGAAGCTCGGAGATGAAGAAGAGGCTGGGGACTGGGGAGCCGGAGTACCGGGTCACCGGTTTTGCTCACAGGGCAATCAAAATCGGCTAACACCGCTGAACCAAAATCGAAACATTTCAAAATTGCCCCCCGACGCTAGACCGAAACCAAAACCGTAATCATTGCGGGCCTAAGTCGATTCCTTCCCAATTTCCTCCCGCCATGCTTTTTCAAATCAACCGTCAATGCCACATCCCACAGCGCAAGGTCTGGATTTAAGTTGAAAACGTGGCGGCAATTGACTTAGAGATGTCCCCCTCCTGTATCCAATTAAAAAAAGCCACGTGTCTCTATGCTGCCCTGTTGTTCTACTGCATCCCGACAAAGGAGGCGCCTCCCGTGCGCCAGCGAGGCGTTTCGTCCCTGTCCTGGACGTGGCGGTAAAATTTTCGAAGTTCGGTAGCAAATTGAAAATGATTTTGAAATTACAACAATGTACCGTAATAAAAAATTCTTCGAAAAAGAGAAAAGGCCAAAAAATAGAAAATGTTATGATCCTGACCGGTCATAGCTCCCCATTCAAAAAATTGAGCGACATATTACAATATAATGAAATAGAAAAAATATTCAAATTTGAATCAAAGCGCCATTATTCTGTTCAAAATTATAATATAATAATTATTAGCAAAATTTTATAAATATTAGAATAATAATAAGGGAGCACCAAAAATTTTTTTGTAATATTCTGAAACTTCTGATCAATTTCTTAGATTTTCAAAATTATTATTTTAAAAAAAATTTTAAAATTCAGAATTAATGTATAAAGTAACTTACCATAATACAATGTTAATAAAAGTGTGAATTTATCATAATTTATAAATACTTTATCTTATATATATAATAAAATATTTATATATAAGATATAATGTTTATCAATAATAATATATTCATATTTTATTTAGAAATTTAATTGGTTTGAAAAAAATGATTCTGAATTTCAGAAATCAATAAAAAAAATTTTGAAAAAAAAAAAGACTGACCAGAAATTTCAAACAATTTTAGGGTTATTTAGTAATTAACCCTTTCAATAATTCACCTAATTTTCTCCGTTTCCACCTCGTGCTGCGTGATTTCATTTCTTAGCCCGCGTCGCGGGAGTGGACGAGAATCTCGCCGCTTGTCCCGTCGTCGAAGATCCGCCGCAAGGGCCGCCGATGGTCGTCTCCGACAACGTAAAGGGCTTTGCCCTTGCCCTCGCTTCCAGTGCCTTCATCGGCTCCAGCTTCATACTCAAGAAATTCGGCCTCCGCCGCGCCGCTTCTCGTGGCGCCTCCGCTGGTTCCCTCCCAAACCCTAGCGCTATCTTTGTTTCTATTCCTTTTGATTTCTCTGATTTTGTTATTGAATTTGTAGGGTTCGGTGGGTGTGCGTACCTGGAGGAGCCGCTGTGGTGGGTCGGGATGATCACCAGTGAGTTTCGGGGATTGTCTTTTTCCTTTCGGATCGATTTTGTGTTTTTTGTGTATTTGGGGAAAGATTTGATTTTGATGGTGATTTTGGCAGTGATTTTTGGGGAGATTGCAAATTTCGTGGCGTACATGTTCGCGCCTGCGGTGTTGGTGACGCCAATGGGGGCTTTGAGCATTATAGTAAGGTAACCACGAAATGTTTTGTGGAATTTACAAGAAAGGAAGGTGACCAATTAGCTAAAATTTGGATTTTTTATTTCGTTTTATGATAATCCGATATTGATTTTGCTTGATTAGCAAAGTGTTTGTTTGATCATGATTATTAGGTAAGGAAACTAAATTCCATAAACTGTTTGAGTTTGAAGTATTGCTGATCTTTTTGTGCTTTTTTGGTTTGTGATAAATGCTGAGGCAGCGCGGTTTTGGCACACTTCCTTTTAAGGGAGAAGCTACAAAAGATGGGTGTGTTAGGATGCATAATGTGCATTGTTGGATCAACTGTGATTGTTCTTCATGCCCCGGAAGAGAGAACTCCAAGCTCGGTGGAAGAAATATGGAATTTGGGTACCCAACCGGGTAATTTAAGATTTCCAATTCTTTGTTTTGCTTTTTTGATTGGACCTATCCTGCAGCATTTGGTTTTTGCCTTTCCTGACTTGTGTTTAGATTGCTTGGTGGATTCCCTCCAGCTTTCCTTTTGTATACTGCTTCAGCAATAGCTGTTTCACTGGTTTTGATGTTGCATACCGCACCGCGATATGGGCAAACAAACATAATGATTTACTTAAGCATATGCTCTATCATTGGATCACTGACGGTAGATGCTGCTCACTGTATTTGACTTGTAATGGTTTGCCATTTAGTGGGGCTAGGCTTGAATTATTCTTATTATTTTTCAGGTAATGAGCATTAAGGCTGTTGGAATTGGAATCAAGCTTACAATAGAGGGAATCAACCAGGCTAGTTATTTCCAAACTTGGGTATTTGCTGCAGTTGCAGTTTCTTGTATCATCATTCAATTGAATTATCTGAACAAGGTAACTCCTCAGTTAATTTTGGCAATTTCCAACTAGTTTTAAGAGGTTGGTGTGCTGTTTGCAGTTTAAGCCCCTATTTGAATATCTTGTATCTCTTTGCACATAGATAATAATAAGAATTTCCTGTAGAATATTTGCTAAATAGTAAAATAGGATGTAGATTGTCAATAATGTTGTCAATTCTGCTTCTGAATCCAGCTAAACGTTGAAAGATGTTAAAGGAAGTCATTTGTGAAGTTCAATATTGCTGTAATTATATAGGAGTTCCGTTTTTAATTTAGGAACTTATTTGTAATCAACAACATTCTGAACCTGAAGCTGAATCTCTAAGCAATAGACCAGTAGGATTTTCTGGTTTTTCCATTTGTGGTATATATTGTCCATAGGTCTTGAATCAAATCAAAGATTTCTTTAGGATTCTCTATTTGCCATTTATGGAATATGTTGTCCTTAAGTCCTGAATCAAATCAGAGATTTCCTTTTTAACGTGCAGAAAAAAATTGCTTCCTTCCCTACTTTTGGACCAAACTCTTTCCTGTCGTACTGCAAGTAGCTTTTTTAGCTTATATTCAAAGTTTGAAGTATTTTACATTCCTATTCTTTTTCAGGCATTGGATACCTTCAATACTGCAGTGGTATCTCCCATTTATTATGCAATGTTTACGACTCTGACAATTTTTGCAAGCGCAATAATGTTCAAGGTACATGGGAATGCTCATGCAATGCATCTGATTTACCTTCTGATAATACTGAGTAGCTTCCATATATCTACAGGATTTGTCTGGACAGAATGCAAGTAATATTGTTTCGGAGATTTCTGGACTCATAACAGTACTTTCTGGGACAACATTGTTGCATTCTACAAGGGATCCTGATCCAGCAACCAATACAGGTATGTATTAGGTAAAATTCACACTAGGCTATGACCACAGACAACAAGTGCCACTCATGAAAGCTTAACTTGTAAAACTGCTAATTTTCCGCTCCCAACCCTCTCAAATTTTCTCCTTTTCCTCGCATTTTTTATAAAATTCCAAGAACCATAGTTTTTCCTAGAATTAGGAACCTGCCCTAGGTGCATCAGAGGATACTAAGCATAAGGCCATGTGTAAGCTGTCTTTGCTATTGAATCCACATGCTGCTGCTACCTCTTGCTTTTACTCCCTTGTGGTCTCTTTGACAAAGTTCTGATCAGAATTTGTGGGTATGCAGATGCATATGCACCGCTTTCTCCCAAGATATATTGGCACATAAGAGGGAACAGTGAACTAGGCAAATACAAAGATGACTTATTATCGCCTGATTTCATCGCTGTGGTGCGGCAAGACTATTTCACTTAGAAAGCCAAAGATGACAGTGTCGATAAAATTGGGTTTTGCTTCCAAGGTCCACGGATATTTTGGTATGTGTTTTGTGAAGCTCGTCTCACAACACTCATTAGCTTGAGCAGTTCTCAAATTTTGCAGTATGTTTAGTGAGTTATTGGCTGATGAAGGAAAATGGCTTCATTCGCTGCCTTGTCAGATCTGGTGCCTGCAAGTCACACATCCAAGATCTTCAGCTACTGCATTCAAGTGGATTGTTTACTTGCAACATTATTCAGAGGATCTGATCCTATGTTATTTAATTTTTTTAAATTTTTTTGAAATAGCTTCAAAGGAGGCGGCATTCTGGCCTGTAGTGAGTTCAGAACCTTTTATCTTTAGGGATTTCAGCAATTGTAACTGAGGCTGTGATGGAAGCTCGACTGGTGACTAGTAAAGATGAATTCGGCTATTGAATGTGATATCATATTCTTACCGTTTGAGTATTGTATACTAATAGCTATTTAAAAACATCAATTAGACTAATGTAGCAAGAACAAGTTTATTACGTCAACAGAAACTGTATAGTCAACAACCAAAGAGAAAATTTTATATAAAAAAAACTGCATAACACGGCAGCTCTTAACTTGTGAGCTTTCCTGTAAAAATACAGGTATAAAGATGAGATAGTATTCAAATCTTTCAACAAGGCACCGCAAATTTCTTCCAACAAATAGAGATATCAACAGAGAACATAAGCTACAAAATTGGCCAATTAACATGCAATGGAAGAGTTCCTTTATTTTTTTTATACATAATGAGCAAAAACGGGGCCCACAGGATTGTACTCTCACAAGGATGTATACAGAAATATATGCAATAGATGACTCCACAAGCTCTAGCTCCTTCGTACATGCATCATAACTAATCCAGTTCAAATAGTCCAGTTCAAAACTATAATCTAGGAAACCCAAATTTATGCATATTATGTAATTCACCAAGATTCTTTGATTTCAATGCCATCCGGTACATCTCTCTCAGCTTCACGGTATTGCCAACTCTACTAGAGGTTGCTGTGTAACCAACATTGCCAGGTTTGCTTGTGTTTGCAGCGAGCAATGAAGCTAGCATTCTCTTCAACAGTAATCTTAAATGGTTCAAGAACTTTGCACTCATTTCAGGGTCCTTGCCATTTGTACAGTCTTCATTCTCCCCAACCACATGGCGCCCTTCTAACAGATGGAGTAGTGCACCTTCCAGCATCTGCAGCTCAAATGCCTTAGTTTTGTGCTCCAAACTAATATTGTTGAGGCCTAAGTTGATTTGATTGTTACACAGAAAGAGGTATTCAAGAAGAAAATTCAACATTATTCTCAAAAAGGAAAAAAAATCCAACATACAGAGCATCTTCTGGTCATTTTATTTCTGTAATCAAATGATTGGATGAACATAGCATCTTGAAATTTTAGAAGTGCACTATATATTGGCACGCGCTTTGGAGAAATTGACATTGGATGCTTAGCCTTAGATAGTTATGGTTTATCTAAGACACTGCCCTCATGTGCTGCAAATATTCTCAATGACCTTTCACTTTCCAACCTTCACATCAACTTGTTGGTTTTATCGCTCCAGATGACATCACATATATAGATTAATGGCCCCTATCATATCTAAATGATATAGTGAGAATCAAGGAGGAGCAGAAAACACTATCCAAGTGTCACTTAAGATGAAATACCAAGGCGCTGAGGTCCATCAAAAAGATCTGGGAAATTCCATGGCCAAGACGAGCTTTGAAATCATAACTCAAAAGATTGCTGCGACAGACTCCCAGTAGATGAATTTTAAAAAAATATAACTGTGGGCATATTTCAGGAACTTGTTTCAGCATTTGGCATAATATTTTTTCTATCAAAAATAGAAGGCAAGACAATCAAGTCAATCAAGTCAATCAAGTCAATCAACTGCCTAAATGACATTCCGAATTTCATCAGCTTACTTTGTGGATTAGATTGAAGTACATGCACATTACTTGTCATCACTTCTTAACTGGAAAGATGCATATATTTCCTAAACTAGTACTTGCATAGCATGATTTTGGAAAAGGTTCCGATTTCTAAAGATACATTCACTACTCAGTTATCATGTTAATCACATGGCAGGTTTGACTCTTATCAAGCACAAATTAATATGTACTTTATCATGAAAGTTAGCAGTGACAAGAAGAATTCCATGAATAAACCTTAGCGTTCGAGTGAAACGAACTTGCTAGGTTCGATGAAAGAATTGACAGCTCCAAGCAGATACATAGATGCATGTAAAATGTGTCTTCGGACCATAGAAATCCATAGATTTCTGCCAGTGCTTCTGTGCCAGAGATGCATACCATTTTGCCTTCTGCCGAAGATTGCTTTCAGCTTTAGAAACCTTAACTTGCTTCTGGTCCAACTCGAGGAATTTCAAACATGAATCTCTATGGTAACGAGCAAGTTGGAAGGGAGCAAATGCTGCTTCCTGCTTCCGTACTTCACCTAGCAATTCATATGTAGACAGCTCTTCCCTAAAAGAATCACTAGCTGACATCTCCTGCTTTCTTCTTCCCCTAGATTTTCCTTCTTTCCAGAACTTGTTGCTACTTCCACTTTCCGAACTCTTTTGTTGAACACCTTCTCTTGCTAGAAGCATCCCAAGCCTCAAGTATGTGTGAGCCAATTGTGTATACACCTCGTTGTGCAGCAATAGATCAATTCCATCAACAATAGAATCCAATTCTGACTTTGCAGCACCATAAAATTATAGTGACTCAATGTATTCCAGCCTTGCAGTCTTCAAAGTTTGCTTGCATGTATCCTCAAGAAGGACATGCTTTTCGAGTTCATCTATTTTAGATACAAGTTCTTCAGCTAATGTTCTTCTTCCATGACCTAAGTTGCAATTAATCAATATAATGTTTGCGCAGTCAGAAACCTCCTTAAATGCTTTTATAGCATCTGAAAACACAGTTTCAGCACCAAATAAATTTCTACTATCGAGTCTGTGTCGCCCTAATTCATTGAACGCCCAACCCTTTTTTCTAGCAAGAGAGTGGATGTCAGCTGAACTGACAGGTAACCAATCCAGTGCTTTCCTAGCTTTTTCATAACAACTTATAGCAGCCAACAAGTTGTGTTCTGCATCACCAAGTTTAGGGCCTTCAAAAAACTTGAAGATACCCCCATGGCTCACATTGGATATGCTTTTACTACTAGACTCAGAGCAATCAGCTTCTCTAGAGCCTGCTGGTTGGACCCTTGAGTCCTGTTCATTCTGCATGGCATCATCTGCAGCAGAAGTTTCCATATTTCCATCATTACTATGCTGAAAACTCCTAGCAACAGTTACATTTTCTATGTCACGTGAAGTGTTACTAACATGAGTGCATCCAGGTTGAGAATGTGGTGAGGGATTTTCTACTCTGTTTTCTGCTGTAGTGTGAGGGAACATCTCCACTGCTACTGTTACTGCTGCTGGCCCTATCACTATGGCAGCTACAGTTGATAAGGGAACATGTGCTACAATTCTATGTATACTGTCCCAACTTTTCTTTCAAGCGAGTGACCTCCCTTGCAATTTCATTTGACATTTTCAATTGACTATCTAATGCCTTTCTTTCTACTTGAGGTGGAATTTCATTGCCTTTTGTTCTGTGATATTCTACATAAACATCCCCAACAAGAGTCCATGCTTTAGCCCAGAATAAATAAGAATGAGAGAACTGGTCAGTAGAGTAACATTCTTCCATTGTAGAGTTCACTTCATTGTCATCATCTATTATCAAATTTGTCTCTCTGCAATGATTCTTAAGCTTCAGCTGATACAATAAGCTATCTATCATGGATGATATAAACTATGCATCTTCAAGATGGCGAGGCATGGATCCATATACTGAACATGCTAATTCTATGACCTTGAGAGCTTGATACAATTGCCCATCCTCCTTGTATGCACCTCTGAGAGCCAAGTATGACTCCCCCAATAAAAAAACAAGTTTCCACATCTTACAATCTAATTTTGATTTTGGTAGCCATGCCAGAAGATAACAAACTTCGATACAATCAACATCACAACAACGACATAATGAGTAGCTGACAGATTGCTCACAAATTTTGTGACCATTGTCACTTGAACCCCCTTGAGTGCTTTGTAACTGGCGGCTCCATCTAAGAGATTTGATGGCTTGAGAGATATGGTGTATTGCAGCCAACTTTGAAGAAATTGGATCAGTGATAGTTTTAACAACCTGAGGGGAGGTTGTAGAAAGTTGGCACATAAGGAAGCTTTCATGGGTTTTGGAATTACTTGGGCTTTCTGTAGAATCTCCTATTTCCAATTTGTAGCTATGGGGATTTCAGACATGTATGAGTTATCGTTCTCCATTACCCGAGTAGCTGCTGGTCCTGAATCTTTAACAACTACCTCATACTTTGACAGAGTTTTGTCCTCAGTTGCATTAGCTGACCCTGCATCTTGAGACACCGTTTCCTGAGAAAATTCTGGTATTTCATTTTCCAGATCAGTAACAGTAACTTCAGACTCTAAAAGAAAAGATTCTGATGTTAATTAAAGTTCTTCATAGCATTTCAAGATGAGTCTAGCAAACTGTTCATGAGCATATGCACAGACAATCTATAAACACAATAATTTGGGATCAGCTTAACTTGTTTAAATTTGGCAGCAAGCTTGACTAAGTAAGGTATGAGTCACAATATTAGTATAATGGGTAGAAGGTAAGCATACAAGATGATCATGTTCACTAAGGAAATCCAAACACTTCTTGAAGAATTTTGCACATTTGGCTCTATTACCAGGCAACTGCAACAACAAAAACAAGACATTAAATCCCAGATGTCAATGGTATCAGGTAAATCTACAAAAGTGCAAGAAGTATAATGAATTTGCAGCCCATACCTTAGAAAGTGACAGTCTGTGAGCAACACGGTAAAGAAGAGTTCCAAAGAATCAGAACTGTTATCATCATCATTGGTTGACTGGTTCTTAGGCATGACAGATATATCAAAAAGTTGAATTACATCCTCTCCAGCACCTTTATAAAGCTGAAACAAAACAGCAGAAATAAAATTTGTACTGATGATCAGGGTATATCAACAATAGAATGTTCACATGTAATGAAAGAATTGGTTCAGGTAAATTAATTCTAAAACATTTTTTATAAAAAAGGACAGAAATTAATACCCAATAGGTACCAGGATCTTGTTTACAGTTATCCTGAAGAAATCTCAAGACCGAGAGGCCATTTTGTTGGACAGCTTCTGGACGAAAAGCAGGGGTGCCATCTTCCGACATGCCTTTAAGTAGGAATATGTCATCTGTTTTTAGAAGTTCATATCCTTGAACAACCCCATTTCAGTGGTAACAGATTGCCAACTCAGGCACATTTGCCATAACATTGTCAAGCCAAGCTTCAAGCCATGTCAATGGTGCAACCTGTTAAGAGTAAAGAAGTGAATGCCTAATAACACCCTCAAGAAGCAAATCTCAAGAATAGAATACTTGTCTCGCAACATCCCACAAGTGAAGGCTTACTGCAATGTATCTTTCATTGCTGAATAGAAGCAAGTCACTGCCCAAAAGCATATGGAAATTGTGAAATTGCCAAAACAATATCCTCAGAAAACCATTATTACCAACTCTATGAAACTTCTCAGATTCTTGCACACCGTCTAGGTTTTCCAGCAACTTGTGAAGTTTGTTTCACAGGATTTTGCCTTCTATTTTTCTGTTTATTATGCTTGGCATTCCAAAAGCATTGGTCTTGATTCCCTTGGGAAGAATTCTGTGTACGGCAAGAAGTTTCATTAAAAAATTGGGATTCACCATGTGGAGTGGCAGAAGATACAACTGGACCCTCTCAGCACCCAAAATGCCCCGGCAAGATTGTGGAGCTGGACTGCTTTTCTGCTGATGGATGGTGAGTGGGTGAACAACCGCAAGCCTCTGCCCTAACTGAGTGCATTGCAAAGTTCAAAAATATTGAGGGATCAGATCCCTTAGATTGGTTGCTCTGTTTTTTAAACATCTTCTCTTCTTCTTCAACATAAGGTCTATGGGGGGAGAGAAAAAAATCAGGGCACTGAGAGTTTGAATAAGCATTAGTCACATAAACCACAGTCAAGTATAAAACTACCCCTTATTCAAGATAAGAGTATCCCCAATTCAATGAACAGCAATCGATAGCTGAACCTTGGAGTAAGGTATTTTAAAAATTTGCTTCAAAATGTCAGTTGGAGCAGCCACATCTATTTCGTCTCCATACTCCGCCAAGCCAGATACAGCTAAAGCCTCGCATTTTGTAGACAAATTTGACTGATTGGACCACTATCCCATTGCAAACCTACCAGAAAACCAAAGAAGACAAACTTTTAAACAAGCAATACAGAAAAACAGGTTGCATGAACTAATAACTACAAGAACTTAATGCTTAATCAAATATGCAACCTGCGTGAACTAATCAGACCATACAAGTACTACTCATTTTGTCTCCTTCAACACAAAACATTTTTCTTAGGTTGGGACAAATGCATGCAACGGATTAATCGAGTAGAGTGAAGCACTTACTGTAATTCTATTATTATAAACCAAAAGCCATATTTCACACGATAAATCTCTAGGAAACGCAAAAAGTAATCACCTTCACTGGCGTTTGGGGCAGCGGGGATGACCTTCTCGGGAATCCCAGAAAGCAGAGGAAGCGTGTTGAGATCGGTCTCGGCGGGAAGCATCTGGTACCGCGGGGCTCCAATTCTGCGCCAAAGTAACAGGAGAAATCAGCAACTGTGCGGTGAAATCAAACGCGAAGACTTCCCGAGCGGAAGAGGAGAGAGGAGTACGTCTTGGGGGAGGGGACGAGGCGGGCGGTGTGGAAGGCGGGGACGTCGGTGGGGACCGGGAGGGTGCCTCAGAGGAATCCGACGACGGGATTGGGCTTTGCCACCTCCAGCCTCCGCACGCACTGCAGCTCGCCAGCGCCATCGTCCATGGAGATCTCCCTCTGCTCCTTCTCGCGCTGGAATTAGGGCATTGGGATTGGGAACTCGTGGGGATTTCGCATAGCGGAGCAAGTCCAAAACTTCGTTGGTGGCCTCTGAGGTCGGAGGAGAGGGACGAAGTAGTGAGATGAGTGCGAGATCAGATCCCTACGTATGATGGATGGTGGATCTGACTTTCGATATAGAATTTAGCAAGACACCCCTGATTCTAGTGTATTTACGGCATCATTCTCAAGTTTTTGATATTAACATAAACACCCCTATGTCTTGTCAAATTTTTAATAAACCTACTCCCCTAGTTGATCTTGCCTCGATTTGAAATACTCGTACAAAATAGTAACAATAATTTTGTTCAACTCTAATCGAAAGTTATTGACTCATTTTTCTCTGAAAAAAATTGAGCTCAGAATTTGAGCTTGCAAAATATCAATTCAATGCTTTGTCTTCATTTTGTTCTCAGAAATAATTTCCCGACAAACTATTTTTAGAAAAAAAGGAAAAAAAAAATTTCCCCTTATCCAATTCAGAAGGTAAACAAAACACTTTTCTCCATCTTCCTCTTCACTCCGAATCCAAAGCACAGCCATGCTCCTCTCCTCCACTCTCCCCACCTCTCTCAAACCTCCCCACCCTTCCTCCTTCCTCCATGGCTCCCTTCCCTCCCTCCTCCCCCGAAAGCTCCCACCTTTCTCCCATTCCTGGCCGCCTCCTCCGCCTCCTCCTTCTTCCCTCACCGTCCGAGCAATGAAGTCCATGCAGGGCCGCGTCGTCTGCTCCACCAACGACAAGACCGTCGCCGTCGAGGTCTTCCGCCTCGCTCCCCACCCCAAGTACAAGCGCCGCGTCCGCAAGAAGAAGACCTACCAGGCCCACGACCCCGACAATCGCTTCCGCGTCGGCGACTTCGTCCAGCTTGAGAAGTCCCGCCCCATCAGCAAGACCAAGACCTTTCTCGCGGTGCCCGTCACCTCCAAGAATGCGCCCAAGGCCCCCGAGACCATTCCGGAGGACCTTTTGGGAATTCCTCTCCAGTCGCAGCAACAGGAGTAATTGGGCTGTAGCATCGTAATTGTCTCTTTTTATTTCCTCAATTTGGGATCTTTATAAAAAATCAATCCGGTTTCATTTTGTTTCGCAAATGCTCTGAAAAAACGATTACTTGTCGTTGTTTCTTTTGAATCACAAAGTTCTGTGAGACTGTGGTTGTCTTTTGGAAGTTCTGACATCGATAATTGAGTTGTCTATTTTTGTCCATTGCGCCATTTCATAGTCACAAAAGTAGGAGATCAATGATTGGTGGAATTTATTGTCTTGGCACTGAATCTTGTTTGTTCCAAAGTCTTTCTGATTGTGGCTTATCTTATTTGACACAATGTGTGATCCCTCTGATGTTCCATGGTTTTGAAGCTATATTAGAATGTTGGAGCTGTTGGAATGTGCTTAATTTTGCTTTACTTTTCATTTATATCATATGATGTGCAGATATCTTTTCCCCTCTTAGTTCTCTTTATATTTGCTTTTACAACGTTTTGTAGCTACTTGAGAATTATGATGCTGTTAGGATGAATCTTTTACTAAATTAAATTCTTAATGTATGTAGGATTTGAGCTGGCAAGCCAATAGGAATCGTGTATCATAACTCACAAGCATAGCGAGTTAAAGAAACTCTAGATCAGGAATGTGAAGTGTTATGGTTTTTGTGTCCTGAAATTTGCTGTTGTGGGTGCTCAAAAAAAAAAAAAAACTTACTGTGGTCCTGTGGTACACACATCTAGGGTGGTGTAAAAGGCTTCAAACTGTAGTGATGTGTGTGTGCACTGCTTCTTGATAGCTGTTCTGGACCTTTCTCATCTTAGGAAAATAATTGAAGCGTTTGGTACAGCTTAATCTTGCAGAGCCAAAAAACATCCATCCTGAGTCTTTCTGAGGTTTATTCCTCTTATTTGTGATCCATAGTTAATTCATGTCCAAGCTCTTGCTGACATGGAGCGATTAATCTGATTCTCGTTTATTTATGTTATAGTTCACTATTATGATTTGGAAGATATTACATACGTGGATTAAAGCCATCAGTCATTTTTATGTCATAATCAACTTCATCATCAGATACCATTAGGGGGAAGTTCCTCGTACATTTCATTCAGCAGAAAAATCAGAATCATGCTTTCCTGAAGTGGGTCTCTGTTGTTCTAAGAAATACTGCTCAACCCCAATGAATAAATAGCACATTTCTCGAAATAAACCATGGCTCTTGTGACTGACATGTATGATTATTCCCTCATAGTATCACAGGACAGAACACTCAAGTGTTAATTTTATCTGGTTCTAGAAGAAATATCAGGGGATTGAGCATCTAGGTTTTCCCCCTTCTCATTGGACAACTCATTCTGATTCTCCATATAGCCAATATATCCCTCCTTTATGCTGAGGAAGAGGCTTTAACTGTTGACACCACCTGTTATCCATTTGTAAATGATTTTAATACAAATCACAAAAAATATCAGTTTGAACGGAACATGTTTTATCAATGATTCAAAAATTGTTCTAGGACAGATTTCCAAGCCTGAGTGCCGATGATATCTTTTATTTGTAAAAAAGAGCCATAGTTCAATTACAGTAAGCTGTAAGGTATATTTTGTTATAGCTCTGATGGATGAATGATCTTCTACTTCTGTATGGCTTCCGCATCAAATGATTTTGATTTAGTCCAATGGTGCTTGTGTTATTTTCTTGTTCAAGATGTTTGTTTCTTTAAGTCTTTTTAAGAGTTCTGTATTTAAATCTTGTCGTTTAGACTTTTGATAGGTGTTATTTCTCATGAGCACAATTACTATACCAAAATTTGTTTCATATAATAATCCTGAAAATAATCAAACGGGCAATGTATTTGTAAATTTGTAATGTGATTCAAATCTGAAGCTCAACAGGCACGATTTCTATGGCTCATGACAATGCATCTTCACATACATTTGCAATGATTTCATGACAATGCATGTGACAGTAATGCCTGCCACTAAGCTTCTAATTTCCATCCAGTGCTGCATCCTCATGTCGACGTACTCGCAGAAGAAGAGAGTCATGCTATCTATGATCAGCATTTCCTATCAGGCCTTGATTCGCCGTAGAGCAACATAAGCTAGCAGCCTGTACCCCACAAACATGGCGACAAGAACAACAGCACACACCGTGGCGCTCACCGGTGCCTCCAACTCCATCCCAATAATTTCCCTTCCACTCTTACTCTGAGCCAAGTAAGCCAATTCTTTTCCATTGTACTGAACGGTAATGAGAAGCCTGTAGCAATAGAATGTGAAGGAAGTGTACTTCATCCAGGTCATCCACGCTGGCACATTCAGCACGTAGAATCCCCCAGTGAGAAGGAATGCCAGCATTATGACGGTGATAGTTGTTGATGCCCGCTTGGCATTCAAGACCACCGCGCCAAGGGCGAGTCCCAGACCCTGTGCCACCAGAACGAAGCCCAGTATCACAACGACTGTGAGCATAAATGCTTCCCAGTCCGGCCTAAGCCCCGCCATCCAATATGTTATGACAGTGAAGATGGTCGGAAGAAGCAGCTCCATGGGCAGGTCACCCACCATTCGAGCCACGAAGTAAGCGGACGGTGTGTACATGCCTGCAGACCGCTCCTTGATGAAGATGGTACGTTCCTGGGGGATGGTGAAGACAGCGTTGAAGGACGGGAACACGCCCCAGAAGATGGAGATAAAGAAGAGAAGGCCTAGCCGGTCCCGGACATTGTGGATGCTGGAGCGCCACCACATTGCACCGGCTAGTAGTGATGCGGCTATGACTTGGGAGATTCTCAATGAGTTGAAGGACTCGTGCCGCCTTTCTTTGAGGCTCCGGTGGAGGAGGATAGAAAACTGGCTGAACCAGCTGATTCTAGTGTAGTTCTTTGGTTCCTTCTCAGCACACCTCTGGCTTCCTGATTAAAGAAGGAAATCAACTTAAGAATCAGAATTCTCATCTTGGCTGTGGTTTATGAAGTTCTTTGCAGGTCAGTGTTACAGTTGAAACATGTATGTCTTTCACAAATGAGATAATTACCTGTTTGTACAGGATCTCCAGGGACTTGTTCTTCAATTGAGGCTCTGACTTGTGAAGCCAAAAGCCTGTCGTAGGAGGAGACCAGGGCTTGCTTCATATTGGACTTCTCTGCATCTCCCTGGTAATCTAGCTGACCCACCCCTGCAATTAATATTCAGCATTTAGTTCAAATTATGCTTTTTAAAATGCTTAAATGTCCAAACCGTCCTTATTACCTTGCTGTGGCGAGCAAGGGTATTTTGGGCATTCTGGGACAGTATACAGTATAAGCACATACGTGAGATCAGTATTTTTTAAAATTATTTTTTTTTTACAAAATTAATATTATTTATTTTACATAATTATTAAATTTATTTTTTATAATATTAATTTTAATAAAAAATATTAATTTATAAAAAACCAAACGTTGCCTTCATCTTTTGGCTTGTTATTTGATCCCATATGAGATTTTCACTCTGTTTATGTAACACAAAAGGAATCTCAAAGCTTCCTTAAAAAAGTAAAATCATTTTTTTTACTTTTACATCGGTAACGAAAAGATCATACATTACGAAAGACTTGTAAGATCATCAGCTAAAAGGCCAAAAAAAAGTTGAAAAAGAAAGCACTGGACATGGAGAAAAGCAGGGAGTCACATGTGACGCCCATCCAGATGCCACGTGTCCTACAAGTGCCCAACGCTACTCTCTTTTCATTTGGACTTTTACTCGTTCCCCCTTCCACAAAATTCTATTAACACCCTCGTTTTCCATATTTACGTTCACCCCCCTGCACGGGATTAGTATGTTATATGTTGAGCTCCATACGGAGTCATCATCTTGGTGCCCTCAATTCAGTCCCGAACACTCGCCATTGTGGTTAGCGAATTAGTGCACTATTATTGCTTTGCTTTGTGCCATATTTTTCGATTAATGATATATAATGATTTCCTATCCTTGTAATAATATCAAAATGCCACTAAAATGAAACTAAAATTTATCGCTCACCGTTGGCTAGATCGAGCATGAAATCGGCCGGGTTGAAATGGAACTTCGGCGCGAACCCGACCGAACCGAAATAGTCCATGGCCTCCTCGCCCCGACCAAAGTACAAGCACCTCCCCTCTGCCAGAAGCAGGACAATGTCGAACACCTGGAACACCCTGCTTGCAGGCTGGTGCACCGCCACCACCACAGCCCTCCCCCTTTTCGCCATACCTGAAAGTGCTGCCGCCAGCCTGAACGCCGCGGTGGCGTCCAGCCCCGACGTCGGCTCGTCGAGCAGCAAAAGGCTTGGCCTAGTCATCATCTCATGCGCGATGCTCACTCTTTTCCTCTCTCCACCGGAGACCCCCCTCACCAACCCCCCGCCGATCATTGTATCGCTGCACTTCTCCAGCCCCATCTCCACCATGGCCTCCTCAGCCGCCGCCACCTTCTCCGCCTTCGACAAAGTGTGCGACAGCCGCAGCAACGCGCAGAACACCAGAGTCTCCCGCACCGTCAGGTGCGAGTACAGCACGTCGTCCTGCGGGACAAATCCGACGCGCCGCAGCACCGACCTTGTCAGCGGCTTGTCGTTGGCGGTGACAACGCCGCCGTGCCTGCCATGTAGCCGGCCGGAGAGGACACTGAGCAGCGTGGACTTGCCGCTCCCAGAGGGGCCGAGCACAGCGAGCATCTCGCCGGGGGAGGCCATTCCAGTAATGCCATGCAAGATCGTCTTCTCCTCCGACTCTGTCCGGAGCTTCACTCGATAGAATATGTCGACGAACTACAAAGAGATCAACACACAGAACATCAGAATCTATTATTGCTGACTAGAAAGCTTGAAAATTTAGGGTTTCGTAGCTTTCCTGACCTTGAGAGTGATGGGGAAGCAAGGAGAAGCGGAACCTTGATGATGATGTTGATGGTCTTCTTCTCCATTGTAGGAAGAAGGGTTTTGTTGGTTGTCAAGCGGTGGCATTGTGATGGAGTTTGGAGAGGAGGAAGATGGGGAAGATGGTGGACGGAGAAGAGAATGGAGCAAGAAAGAAGGCCAAGGGTGGCATTTAAGGAAACTGGGTGCATGGCGCATGCCACGTCAAACTGAAACAGGCACGGGATTAGGGCTACGTGGCAGGATCAGAAGGGGCCAGATCTTTGGTTTTGCTCGGTGAGTGAGGTCAGGTAGGGCTTTTTCCTGGGCGGCACCTTAATTTGTTGCTCCCGATAATGTAAGTTTTCTTTCTTTTTTAAACATTTCTCTAAAGGAAATTTCTTTTTCTAGTTTATGGTCAATGAGATTTGAGTTTTTCCCCCTTTTTTTCCAAATTAATTAAATAAAAAAGGATCTTTACATGTAGGTTCATTTGCATATATAACCTTTGCATGCACTACACATAATAATGCACATAATTATAAATAAATGCATTTACAGGGGCGTGTGGGCGAACAAATTGACTTAAAAAAATAAGAATTATTGTTCATATTCTTTGGAAAAAAAGATTAAAATCAATGGCCATCTTTAAAATGAGTCATTCTTTATATTTTTGGCTAATGATTTTATTCTTTAGATAATTAGTATTAGTCTTTCTTTAAAGACAATGTCATGATTGAATTAAAAGAGAGAACCTAAAATATGAAGCTCAAGGTTCCTCTCTCATCATCCGATTGATTTAGTTCACCAACCAAAAGTTGGCCAAACGGTGCAAATGCCACTAATGCCTTGTAGATCTGTAACCAAGTAAAATTTTTGCCTGGATGTGAGTCCTTGTGACCCTAAAATTAAAGTAAAATAAAAATAAAATAAAATATCTAGGGTTTGCTTTGCTAGATGATGTTATTAGTTTAGTGGACATTCTTTCTTTCCCAAGATTCATGTGTTTCGCCAGCACTAGTTTACACTTAGTGGATGAACGTGGTGCTGTCGTCCTTTGTTGTGTAGCTTCCATGTCTCTGCTTTGCTAATTATAATTTGAGTTTCTTGATCTCTAATTAGCTGTTGCACTAAGCACAAGAAGAAAAAGAAACGTTATTTCAGTCGGTTTCAATCACTAATAAAAGAAGAAAATGATCAGAGAGCGACAATAGAAATTGACAAAGAGATAGTGAGTACACAAAAATCGTCTCAGTTAACATTAGTGCAAGGGGAGGGTGGTGCAAGAGCTCACATACGACTCGTTGGCGATCACTAAACCAAAATGCGGCAGACCACGTACGTACCTCACTGTCACAGAGATGGGTTAGGTTTTCCTTAACCTGTCATTATGTTTAACAACTATTTAACGAACAATGTAATAGCTCAATGAATCAGATTAGGTTAAGCGAAGAAGGATAAAGTGCTCGTGAATGTACACAAGACCTAATAGAGCATCCTCTTTGTCTCTCAAGCACGAGAGCATCTTCTTTGCATTTGGAACGTCCTTGATACTCGATAAAAGTTCTATCTTTCGATTGGATATGAGTTGGAATTTAATACGATATACTTCTATTGTGAACAGCTAAAATTAGACTGAAATCTACTTAATTACTGTAAAGGAAAAAAAAAAAAAAAAGAAGAAGAAAATCTTCGACATCTTGGAGATCTTTCATCCCATTCGTCCATCGCGATTTGATGCTGTTTTACAGTGAAACAAGCACAAAAGCAAGCAAAGAATAGATCCCTACAGTCTCTGTTGGATTGGCATCACATTCTTAAAGTAGAAAAAAAAAAAAAGAAAAATTCTTTACCTAAAATTACCTATAATAAACAAATAAATTCATTGACTTATAAAAAAAAATAGTCTAAATAGATCTTACTGTGCCCGATGATGATCTTAACTCAAAATATTTTCTTAAAAAAAAAAAAGAATAATGGTTTATGTGCATGTAAAATGGTTAAAACTAAATTATTTTTCCAAAAAAAAAAAGTATTTCCAAAAAAGAAAAAGTCATAAAAAAAAAAAAATTTCCCCCCTCAAACGTTGCTAGAGCATGCTAAGGTCAATTTGATCCCGCGGAGAAGCTGACTGCTCAGATTAGTCAGAATACAGAAAAATTGAAACCCCACGTGGGTTAAGGACCACGGAGTTGCCACGTCCGTAATACACTTGGGCCACCTGGCCGTTCATGCAAAACGGAAATGCCGTCACCTTGGGCGGGAAACGGGGTGCATCCCCCACTGCCACGCTAAATCAGGAAACAAAGATTAAATAAATAAATAAAGATATTTTAGGGAATATCAACCGGGACAAGGATAATAATAATAATAAATAATTCAGAAAATTGTTTTTATTTTGGCTTTTTCCCCAAATACTAAAAGATTATAACGAACTGGTTCAGATGACGTTGATTCCCACGGACTAAGTTAGTATTTTTATAGTTGAAATCAATATTGGGACTAATCTTCTTTAGCTTTTTCTTAAGACTTAAATAAATTGTTAAGTCTAATGATGCGTAATTAATGAGCTAAATTGAATTATATGGCGAGTCACATGGACGTACGTGAAATGGGCGATTCGAGCTTGGTCGGTTCGGCTCGTTGGTCAAATGAGTTGAGTTTGAACCGAACTCAAATTTAATTTTTAATAATTATTTTTCAATTAATTAATATTATATTAATTTTAAAAAATTTAACATTAAAATGATGAATTAATATCCAAATATAATGATATAAAATAATAAATATAAAATCTAAAATTTAACGGAGCTCTCCAGCCGAGATTTTAAACAAAAACTTAAAAATATAAGTTATATTATATAAAATATATATAAAAAATACTAATAATCAAGCTCTTGAATTGAAACCGAGGGAGCCAAGCTCAAGCTTAAAGCCGAGCTTATTTTCTTAACAAATGGAGCTAAACTCAAGCAGCTCATAAATTTTCGGCTAAATTAACACTCTTATATAGAGCTGAACTTTTGACCTACATCATCTTGTATATAAAATATGAAAAATAACTCTTGGGTTGAGGTTGCATGACTCTGATTTTACGTTGGATTTGCCCGAGTGATTATGAAATTTGACTCGGTTCTCTGTGTTGCTATGCGATGATTTTTCCTCGTCAAGCTGAAAGTAATAGAGGAAGTGAAGTAAAAAATGAAATAGGAGATCATTATCACAACGGAGACCATTTTTTAGAATGCCATATTGATATGATGAGCCGAGCTACCTTAGTTCGTTAAGGTTGACGCATTAGCTCCTCTTTGTTGAAGGAATATAATGACCGCATCCCTGTGACAATATTGTGAGCCGACGGTCGCTCAAACTTGCCTGAACTATGGAGGTGCAATTATTTGACCTGAACTTGATCTCAGCGCACTGATAGGAGGGGCATGATGATGCAGCAGAAGAGAGAGCATGGGTAAAAAGGAAATTATCGTCTTCTCACCGTGATAAATTCACTAGATGAAACGGGAGAGGAGGCACGAGAGATAGTAATAAAATTACCGTCTTCTTTTTTATGCAGCGAGGGAAGATACGAAAGATAAGAAGAAGATCACCGTCTTCTTATAATGATAGATTCTTGAATCAATAAGGAATATGAAAAGGGAATAAATCCAAAATAAGTTAATATTATTGATAGAAAAGTTTTTTTTGTTCTTTATTACAACCTTGGTTGTATATATTGTCTTCTAATAAACTTAAAATCCTATTTGATGTAGACTAAAAATAGGATTTAGACTCCACTAAAAATTCTATTCAACATAACTTAAATAAAATATCTAAATTCTATTCCTTATTGGGGTAGGACTGTTATTTACTCGGACTGATAAATAAATCCTAATTTTGAATAATACAAAATCCGAATTATCCAAAATAATAAATAAGAAACTTATAGGAATCGATCTCAGCTTTTCAATAAATAATTATTTGCTAGATTTGGATGAATATATTAGGAAATATGATATTTAGACTATAGTTGTATGAATTTTGACAATCTAATTAGAGTTGAAATTTAACTTAGATTGAATATCTAATTTTATTGTAAAAAAAATGTAATTATCCTATATCACTCGATAAAGTCGAATCCTGGGTCAATTAGTTTGCACGATTTAGGTATGCGGTTCATCACCACGCATCAAATTCTAATAAAAAAACACTATAACTTGGAACCCACAATGGTTGAATGCCCCATAATGTAGTTTTATGGATTCATTGCGGTATTTGGTCCAATTGGCTTGTTCCATTTGCACCGCAGTTGAAGAACATAAATTATATAGATTGCCAAAGTCGAGAGCCACTTTTCAAGGAACATGGACACGCCACATGCCATGGAAAAGGCGAACTAGGGCAAGCCCATGAGCTCCCAATTTGCCAAGTCAAGGACAACAAAGCATGCACAAACAGTATGCACCGACAGTTTTGGGACCCTAGGTCAAGCACAAGAACTAGTTCTTCCCGCATATTGATCCATTTATTATGATTATACTTTTGTGATTGCCTCTCCACTCTTAAGTGGACGATGCTTTCCTTCGTTTTGCCCACCACACCCGAGAACCCTAAAGATTTTCTCACCATAGTGCATGCAAATCACGTCTAAAGCCCTTCGAGTGGGCTCCACTCAAGTTGAAATACTAAACAAAGCAAGAAGATGGACTTCATCAGATCGTTCGCTAATCTCTGGATCCTCTTCGTTTACGTTGATGATGATTAACATAAAGGTTCATTAAAGTAAAGGAATCCAAGGAAGAAAGCTGAGGAAGAAAGCTGTGAGAACAAGTGTTGTGTCTTTATACCTCGAATTCGCTGACTTATTTGGAAATTGACGTGTTCTGAACTGGAACGTCGCCGACGACCGACCTCTTTGCGCATGTCAAGGCGGTGACTATCTAGGGTTTGACATAGCGGAGTGCGAATTGGATCTCGCCGGAGGAGAAATATTTGGGAGAGGAGAAATCATAGTTCGGGCTACTACACTGTGTCCGAATACTCGAGGCATGGTCCGAAGTTCGCAACGTGTGTCGCCGTCTTGTCACTAGCGACCTGTTCGGGTTGGATCCACGAATGGTACATTGGATTTGAGACGAGATGGGCTGAGCGTCTTCACTCTTTGAAAGGTCACTTTGTTAATTTTTGAACTCAAAAGACTCGAAAGTCACGGCCATCCCCCTCCTTTGGGACATGAAAGATGAAGCACTCGGCCATCTCTTTTGTGATTTTGAGGTGTCATGCCTGACTTTTGTCTCCTTGTCTTCTTCTTTAGTGGTATGGGACTGATCCACATTATGCGCAGACAGATTATCCGTTTTCCAAACACACTCTTGGAGTCAGACCTAGGTTGCCATATCAGCTTGGGAAGTGATCCCTTGGCGGTCCATTCTTGGTGCTTATCCATAAAAATGTTAGTGTAGGCTAGTGACGCTGTAAAGGAGAATTAAAAAGCTTGGTGATATGAAGATTAGGGTTTCGGTTCGGTTTTTTCAGTCGATCTGCTTTTTGGATATAAAGCACGTACAAGCCTTGCATGATAAAAATTAAGGGGGTTGATCGATTGCCTTTCTGAGCTTATTCTTGTTTTGGGCTGGGGCTTTGCTGCCCCTTCTTGGCCTCTAGCAAGCATACCTGCAGTAGTCTGATCTGCATTTGATCGAAGCAGCATGTGTTGTGCTCTCAGTTATAATTCTTTGCTTCCTTCAGATTCAAACTACTACAGTTTCCAACGCCCACCTTCACCCACAAAAAGCCATCAAATTCTAGGGTTTCACTACAACACATTTTGCTTTCTCGGCCAGCGTTGGCCAGTGTTTTCATAACCCCGGAATTTTTCGGTGTTCATGAACAAGCGCCGATAATAATCGGTATTTTTTGCATAAATTCCGATTATTGCCAATATTTATTAGTATAAAATACCGATAATAATTAGCTTTTAATTTTACAGTATTGATCCAAACCAGCCTTCTTCAATGTGTCTTCTTCCCTACGAATTCGTTCCCGTGACCCCCTCGACCCGACCTAGCCTTTAGCCGTCGTCTTCGACACCAGTTCGCCACCATTTCGTCAGAATTGCATTGACGTCCCCCTCCAAGCGACGGCTCGTGTCTTTCTCCTCCGCGACGCCTCTCCGTCTCCTTTCATTGGCTCCGGAATTGCAACTTCAATCAACATCTTTCTCTTCCTCCTCCTCCTGCTTCGGTGGTGTTCTCCTTCAACTCCACAGTTGAATTTTAAGGGTTTTTCGATTAGTAATTATTTTTTTTCCTTTTTAATTTTGAAGTGCGTTGTCTTGCATATAATCATAAGTAAATTTATCAGGGGCCTGCATTTCAGAGGTAGCATAAGAAATGATCGATTAAGTTTGCTTGTTCATTGAGCGAAACTGAAAATATTTTATGAGAATAGGATATGGGAATGATATAGAAGGAGATAGGTCGAATAAAAAAAAATAAGAAAAAATACAGGTAGGACACAGAAAAAACACAGTAAAATATGAGGAAAACATAAAGATGAACACAGTGAAAATATGAGCAGGACATGAAAATAATACGGAGAGAGTACAAATAGAACTCGCAGAGGATATGAGAGAATACGGGATAATAGAAGTATAATATGGGACATGATTTGAATTTTAAAATAAGCAATAATTGTTAAGGTCCTATTATTATAATCACCAAATCAAAAGATTGGGGTAACAAGAGACAATCTATAATGTTATAGAAATACTTAAGAAATATTAATCATCTCTTGATTAATTTAACACTTAAAGTGGTTAATATTTCAGTATTGTTGGCACATATAAACCATTATAAAAAATACCAGCAAAAATTATTAACGACGTTTTTAAAATGTATTAAAATTTTTCGATCTTTTTTACTCAAGTTTTTCTTAATGTCGTAAAAAAATGTGGAAAAAAAATATTTTTCTTATTGACAACGCTCTGCGACTGCAGTCAATATTGTGTTATGTTGTAGTATTTGATTGCTTGGAAGAAACTGTGAAGCAGATCTTTCTCTCACTCTCGAATCCCCCCTTCTTTCTTTCAACGAATAAAGAGCAGTAGCTCGGTGGTTGTTCTCGCTTATCTTTCAGAGGAAACCATGAGTTTGATTTCTGGAACTCTTACGTTCGCTCCCTGGTTGCAAGCGAGCAAGTTCCCAGTACAACTCGTATCCGTACGGTGGGAGGCCTGGCTCCTAATCAGAATACAGCCGCAACAAACACACGGATGCAGGTCCAAGAAAAGATTCCAGAGAGCCTGTTCTGCGTTGCTGTCAAAAAATTTGACCGAAACCGGTTTTGTCAAATCTATTTTCGCGCTTGTTCTTCTTCAGAACATCGCCACTCTCGTGTGACATGGCGATGGTCATTGTCGGTGGCCATGAGACGAGAGAAACCGGACTCCAGTCATAATTGTTTTTTTTTTTTTTTTTTTTTTTTGCCAAAACCCCCCTGATCTTTCTCAATAATGTCGAGTTTACTAAAATATATAGTTCCGTGCAGTAGATTGGCTTTCTCTTTGCAAAAAACCCCCTTACCTTTCTCAATAATGCATGACGTACACATTATACTCCACCACGGCGTCCCCGGTCTTCGAATCAAACGTCTTCGTCCTCGCCTCCGCGTAGCCCTGCGCCCAACGGAAAAGCCCGCTGCCGCCGATCACCGGCATCTCCCTCACTGCCGAGAAAACACTGTTCCGCCCCAGGATCGTCACCGTGCTTCCGTTGTACTTCCCCTCCGTGAAGGCGAAGTTCATCGCCATCAGAAGCCCGACCTCCTCAAGCGCCGCCGAGGCGTAGAAGCCCTGCGCGCGGCCCACGAGCGGGGAGCTCGCCGCGGGGCCGGCGGTCAGGGGGTTGTCCATCATGCGCACGAGGCCGAAGAAGGTGCGGGAGGAGTTGGTGGTGGGGCCTTGGGCGACGTTGATGGAGGTCGGGCGGGGACCGGAGACGATGTCATGCCAGTAGGCGCGGAAGTGGGTTAGCTTCTGCCGCCGGAGCTTGGGAGCGGGCTTTTGACTGATGACGAATCTGGACTCGAGGGATTCGACGGAGACGGTGGAGGCGGCAGCGCTGGCAATGAGGAGGAGAAGAAGGTGAGAGGACATAGTGCTCGCTTGGTGTTCGATGAAATGCGGGAATGAGAGCGGAAGAAGAAGAGCTTTGTCTTATGAGGGGGCTGGAGGGCTTTCGACGAAGTGTCAAATGTCAATTTGGTCCCTGAGGAATTCTCTTATTACTTTTCGGTCTCGATGATTTTAGAGGGAATTTTGCATATAATCCCCTACTTTATGTATTATTGGTGAATTAGTCCCTGCTTTAATTATAGTTGCAAAACAAACCTTTTGTTTTGCATTTTTTCGATCAGGGCCCTCTAGATTAACAGGATAGTTATTAAATAACGCTCATAGCAGTCAGCTCCAGTCTAAATATTAGCTAAATAATTAGATTATCAAATAATTAAATAATTCAATTTAATTAGATGATTCAACAGTTTTTTTTTTACTGTATTATATGAAACTTAAAATTGATTACTAAAATAAACGACAGATGATATTATAAGAATCAGAAGGTAGGTGGTACCCATCCAAATGAGAACAACAAAAAGGTGAACATCAGACGAACTGAAGGACTGAAAGTAAATTTGTCCCATAAAAAACCAATTCACCAGGGGCTTACAAGTAAAGTGAGGAGGTGGGGTAGGTGGGATAGTTTGCTCTTTGCTTTTGGAATTTCTTGTACATGGGTCCAAGCACCAGAGAAATTTGGTCATCTGGCAGTGACGATTCCATTGCTTGTCTCGGTGGAATGCTTTGATTCTCACTTCAGAAAAGAGATTGTTTTTTTCAAAAAAAAAAAAGAAAGATATTGAGGTGTTGTCGAACAGCATTTTCACATGCACAAAGGGTGTCTAGCATATGCCAATAATACTCCATTTTTTATAACTTGTTATAGAATTTAACTATCTTTTTCAAGAATTTCCAAGTGCTTTTATATAATAATGGAAGTGGAAATCGTTGACTACTTTGAATTGCACAAGTATGTGGAAGTCATACTCTGATAGATTTTGTGGATGGAACACAATGATGAATGTCCTGATGCATGCAATTCTCACCCTGCTTCTGATTTTCTGTAAGGAACTTGATGTAATCAACTAAAAAAGTCATGAACAAGAAATAGCAAGAAACAAATACGCCCACAAGTTCCTCCATTCTATTATAATATATATGACATGGCAGAAAAATATCCTATAATACAAATCAACCACAGTAGCCGTTCCAATTGACATGGCAGAAAAACATCCATGCATTTTCACCACCTTGCGCTTATCTTACCAAAAAGGCTGGCTACTTGGAAGAATTTATCACTGATCAAACAGCTAAGAACCAAAGATATGGTCATGCCAAGATGAATTTCATTCCCATTTACAAACATTCTACTGTTTCCTAAGAGTGTCCACTCTATCAATCACATCCAAAGCCTTCGCCCTGTCGATGTCAAAGTCTATGACTGGAGTCATGGATGGTCTTCTTATTGCAAAGAACTCTTTGTCGCTTTTGCTGGATGGGGAGTGACTATTACTCTTTGTCAGCTGACAGTTATCACTTGTTCTTGTCTTTACAATGTCAAACTCCTGGCTCTTGCTTATTCCTGGGGTTAGTTTTCTGTGGTTGACGTCCTGTAGCATTTCACGGTCTTCTTCAGTGAGCGCTGGGAACACAGAGTTTGGTTTATTTGACAGCAATGTGATTGGTAGGTTCTTCTGTCCGGTGGTTCGAGCAGGAGATTTGATTGGGGACCTGGCACCTCTGTTGGCAGGCTTGGAGAGGATGATGAGATGGTGAAGCCATACAACAAGGTCAAGTATGTATGCTTCTGTTTTATCTTTGTCTGCATGGTGAAGAGTTTCTATCCGAATCAAGTCGGTTTGTCCTGCTGGCTTTCGATTTACCTCCGTCCTGAGGCAGATACATGTGGAAAGCATAAGACATTTGGAAATTTTGTCAATTAACAATAAAAGTTTTATCAGATACAAACCCTGTGTTTGCCCATTCTCCAACCCAACCAAAACCATGGTGTGCTCTGCAGTCACATAGCAACCACAGAAAGAACAAAAAGAATGTTACTGGATGAATCCAAAATCCAGATGAATAATAAATGCATTCAGTTTCATGGACGGATGCAATACTTGGTTGTGTTGTTTGCAAGGGGCACAAGCCATCTCAAGCTCTTCTCCATTTCAGCTTTGACTTGAGGAACTGTAAGCTGCAAGTGCACAATGGAAATAGTGAAGGAAACAAGACAAACCTATGAACCAAGTAAAACATTAAAAGAAGTGTGTACCGAACTAGATCTTTTGCGCCAGTGGGACGTGAAAGCTTCAAAAATATAGCATACCTCTTCATTCGCCTCAAAAGATTGCAACTTTGAATGCAAAGCACCTTTTACACTAGGTGGCAATCCCTGGTATAGTGTATCCCTAGAATTTGGAGGCATAGAGCTTGATCGAGATACCTGATCATAAACTAAGAGTTTGTTAGCACACCTTGTTTGGAAACATATAAGATTCAATATGTTGAGTTTTAAAGTCAACTGAAAACAATATCACTTGGTACAGAATTTCTCTTCTAACAAGTTTGGAAGACTAAAGAAAATATATTACAAAGGCATTAGCCCGATTAGCACACAAAAAATAAAAAGACTAAATTGTTGCATACAGTTGAATTGTCAATAACAATGACCTGTTAGAAAGTCTCATTATTAGTGACAGAAACAAAATGCTGTTTCAGCATACAACTCAAAGGAGATTTAACTGTTATAACCCACTGCCATGAAGTCAGGTACTTACAAGAGTGTCAATTTGACTGATCATATTTGCATAATGCAATGCAAGGCCTGCAGGTCCCAATCTTCGGTGGCTGTTGAAGGATCCTTTCAATGAATTATCTCCATCTAAAGTTTGACACACAACATAAGTAACTTAATTGGTTCAATCAATAAAGCAACAAGTTACCAGCCATTTGCTTGGGCGATTTTTTTCCTCAACAACTTCAAATAGCCATTGTATACTACTTAGAACAACAATACAACAAAATAATTAGATGAACAAACTGTAAAAGACTAGGGATGCCAACTGATCAATCTGGCTTAGCCAGAGAACCTATCCAAAATTTAAGAGTTCATGCTGTATAAATAAGGCCCCAAGACAGACCACAATGACAAGATGAATTTTCTTGTTCTTTGCTCAATTTCGAGCAAAATTTTCTCCACCCTTTCTTTCTGAGCCTCCAATTGAGAGTAGCAAAAGAAAAGCAGGTTTATAGATTAATAAATATGCATATGCAACCAAGGTTGGCATTCCATATAACCAGATGAAACTTTTTTTTTCTTCATTGAAAAGACCAAATAACAGTTTATAGTATTGTCTTCCTCAATATCAATCATTTTCTACAGCTGCAAGGCTTGGTTGTAAACTCACAATATCTTGTTCACCACTTTCTCTTTTGCAACACAGCCTTCTCATAGTATTATGCAAATTTCTCATAATATTACCTTCAACAATTAATCGGCTAGAAAATAGAACTTCAAACTATCCAGTAGCATCACTCTATACTCAATCAAAGAGGTAATCCCTCACTATAACTTTCAGCAATCCGTTTAGAAACAACAAAATATCAGCAAACAAGAATATGACCAGCAACTTTCGAAAACATCTAATGATGTATTGTCTTAAGGTGAAAGAACCAAATATTTGCCATTAAGCAACAGAGTCAGCTATTCAAAGTAGGACCAGGTTATAAATCATGTCAGAAGAGAAAATGTCAGCAAGAGAATTATTAACATTTTTCAGATGCTTAAACCAGAGCTGAAAATTTGCCTCGTACAAAGTGGACTACATACTGGCACTTCCAAAAGCTTCATTAATCTCCAGATGCAAGAAGTGAACAATGTCTACAATTTTCTCCATTACCTGATGAAAAAGTGTTAGTAGCTGAGAAGTGACATCTCTGAACCAGCTCTCACAAGCAAACATGCTCAAACAATCATAATAGAAAGAGAAAGAGAGAGGAGCAAGCTACAGAAAAAAATCCACACAGAAACTCCAGCATCCTAGACCACTAAACTGAAGTGTGACAGAAATAAATAGTTCAGAGCATAGAAAGATGTAAACAGAAGATCTGTGGAGAATAGATGGTGCCACATGAAGTAAATATGACAGTGGATCTAACTGAAAACTCCATCCTGAATCCTGCGAACAATATAAATCATACCTACCTACCTCTTCCAAAATCTTCGACCAAAGTGACTTTTTCTTTAAACTTTTTACATGTTTCCTTTGGCTCTTCAACTCTTGCCTTAATAGTTGAAGATTATCACCTACAGATCAACAAAAAGAGAAAAGTCTCAACGTGGTCAATATCATTATATCATACATCGAGAAAGCAATATTTTTGAATGTACAACCACTAACTAGATATGTGACTATTCTGTTTGTTGTTCCAATTTCCATTTGTTAGACCCACTGATTGTCTAGTGTAATTATAGGCCATCATCAGTAATGTACAAGGGCTTTTTTGTGCTGAGTCTCGCTTTAGAGAGTTCAAGAAGATCATGTCAATCATTGAAGGTCACTTCCATTTTATCTCATGGCCTTCCACTATGTTGTAATTCTCTGCACAACCGCAACCAAGGCAGGTTTCATGCTCCACCATGCCTACCACTTTCTTATATTTCCTCAATTTCGAATGTGAACGATTACCAATAAAATCATCATGGCATGCTCTTGTTTTGACCCAGGGCACGATAAATAAATCCAATTGAAAAGAAATTCTTAATTTGCATTGAAAAACAATTACACAGGGTTACTAATCCAAGACCTGTTGCCATTCACTGGAAAGCTAAAATTCTAAGCTTGTCAGTTGCAACTTTCCAAAACAGACCACATGTGGTATTACCAAAAAACAAGATACTTTCAACAAAAGAAAGAGATGAGGTGTTAGGTCCCTGATTTTATTGTTGCATATTATATCACTTAAGTAATTTGCTTCTTGTTAGCACCTACAGTCACGTGACAAGGTCCTATTAGGTATCTAAAAGCTCCACACAGAGAGGCAAACTGATATCCATTCTTATCCAATTTGTTGATTGCCTATGACAGGTTTCAGCTGCCAACTTGCCATTTAACCAATTTGAATTATGTTGGCTATGACTGAACAGAAAGTTTTACCAATAAACTGCACAGTTTACAGAAGATGGTCAACATACTGCATAGGAATACTTGCTATTGCAATATAGACTGCACCAAGATCTCCACTGTACAACATCGGTCGAAGTGCAGGATTATTTGGTCTGCAAAATTTTTGTGCATGCACCTTAAGTTGTAGTAGTTATGTTTGTGAAACATAAACAAGTCCTATGAACATGATTTATTGCTGAATACTAAAACAAATCATTTTCTTGGCAAAGAGTTATTACTTCCCCAGATCAGGTTTCCATGTGCAAGAAGATGATCATGGGATGATAAATACCAGAATCACAATGTTTTTAGTTCTGGGTATAAGTACAACTAACCTGTCTGAATTGCATGTGAATTCTCCTCTTCCTGATGTTTCCTCCGATAATCTTGTTCGAACCTATCTAAGGCATGCAATTCATGATATAGTTCCTGAAGAAGGCCATAGTATTAGATAATGCACAACAAACTCTGCTACTGTCAGAAAAGACAGAACTAAGAAAAAAGAATCAAGGAGAGAAGACTAAAGAGTATAGTTGAGGATAAAGAAGAAACATCCAGAATATAAACCAATCTAGAATATAAACCAACCATATTCTTCATAACAATGGTCCTGATAGGCAAGCCTTAGAGCTTGTGATAGTAAATGCACATTATCATTAGCAGTCGGAACTTGCTAATAGTGCACCAAATACATCCACAACTAAAAGCAATAACTGCTTCCATCACCCGAGATGGTACATGCAATAGATAGGCAGAACTGAAGACTCGCTGATTTGGAGAAGATCTTCTATTGAGCCAAAAAAGATTAGAGGAAGATGGATAATCATTGATTCAGGTACAAACATGAAAATATGAAAAAGGGCACAAAAGCAAATGCCATTTTTGGAGAATGTGTCAGATAAAGAATGCATCAAGTCACCAACAAACAAGTAGGACATGCAACAGTTAATTTTATGGAGACCATAAAACAGGAAAATTTTAACCAACTCACTTCATTTAAATCTCAATGTGCAATACAAATGCATATATTGAACAGTTCCTCCCACATAATATTATCAGGAACTGACTGAACGAGATCTCCAGCAGTGTACTTTTTCCATGGGATAGCTGTGGTGTAAATCTGACTCTATTGAAAAGTTAGTGGTCATCATAGCAATAGTCTCTACATGAGAGTGCAATTCTCATTCATACATTAGAAAAGCCTTTTGGAAAATTTCATAAGAGCAAATGATTGATTAGCTTAAAGCCAATCACATTGTCAGTGTTTGAGAAACATGGCCTTGTAAAATGCCCAACGTCAAGCAGAATAATGCTGGGCTCCATGGTTATTGTCAGTGGTGAAATCATATATTAAATAATCACTGCAGAACTAATAACAATTTTTATGACAAAGGATATTGATTATTCAGTGGGTAAGAAGAAATAAAACATATCCATTGATAAAAGACCAGAAGGCTTACAGCTGTAAATTGAACCAAAGTCAACAATTGTTGCATCACTAAAGGTGCATCTTCTTTCAACTGCTTTTGAGGTGAAAACTCCGACCCTAGTCTAACATTGATAATTAACACAGTTTATATGAGTCTGATGTTCCCTTAAACAAATTTATAAATTGGGATGCTGAAAGAACAAATGTTTACTTGTCAAAATAGCGATCCAAATTGTGCCATTGAGGATCTTTACAACGATTTCCAAAACGGACGATCTCTCCTGAAAATAGTTTCAATTCCTCCCTGATGAATATGAGACGAAAACACATAAGATTCTTTGTTAAGAACTTGAGTATACCACCAAACTAGTTGTTTTTGAAAAGAGATTGCATTTAAAACAATGAAAATTCTGATAGGCACCAACAAAATGGACTGATGCAGCAACATCTAACTGCAAGATAAAACTATTGTGAATCAGGCTTTTTAGTTCTGGGCAAGTAAAAAACTTCATATGTGCACCTTTTGTCAGCAGCAGCAATCCTGAGTAATTCATCCAAATCTTTGGATACTAAAAGTTGCACACCTTCAGATGGAAGCACAACTTCTTTTAAATGCTTTATATTTTCATTTGAAAGTGACTGCATGAGATTGGCACCTTTAACTATTGTATTAGCAACCTCAAAAGCCAAAATAGATATCTTATTGCCTTTTGTTGCTACTCCTGATCCAAATCCACCGCTTTGATTCAAATTTGTCATACTACTTCCAAGTGTGTCCAGAACATCTCTTGCCTTTCCAAGCCCAACAGTACCAGCCTTGCCCAAAAGTGAGCCCACTTCTGAGACCTGTCACATACCAATAGTAGACAGTTCACAAGGAGGATCTTCATAACAACATAGGAAAAGTCATTTTTTGAAATATGCTAATTTAAATGTTACCGAGGAAATACACAACAGAATAAAGGCAGATTTGGCAAAGCACATGAAAATGTGACTGTAAGTCCACAAGTATCAGCAATTTTCAGTTAAACGATATTATAACACAACAGAAAATAGGATGCATAAATTCCAGCGTTTATTCTACCTGCCTGCCATGACAGAAGAATAAATTTAATGATTTTTGAAGGACAATTTCAATAAAAGATTTGTTATCCATCACATCAGATGACGTGTCTCAATCTAGGTTTCTCAATCTAGGTTTACTGAAGATTGAAGAAGTACATCATCAATATTCAACCAATGGGCAGATCTAGAAGATTTGGATAGTTGCAACCAGAGCAAGCATGGGAGGCAGTCCATCTGCCAAAGAGTTTTTACAAGGCGAATGAAGGTCTTCCATCCCAAGCATACCAAATGCAATTCTTCAGTGGCATATGTTGAAACAAAACTCTTTCTTCTGAGAATTTCAGCAACCATTAAGCATGTGGAAGATGATCTAGATGTATGTTTGGGCTTATTTTCATGAAAGACCACAAAGGCAGCATTAACTTTTTGAGGTTTTTGCAAATGAACATACTCTTTGCTTGTGTTGCAAAGAAGCTGACTTCAGTCTGAACAACATCATGAATAAGCTGGACACACGGGCAATCCAGTTGAGAAGTGGGATACATCTACTTCATTTGTATAGGAGTATCTTGTTAAGCATTGAAAGAGTGAATATGGACTCATACCCGAAAAGCATTGATATTTTAGCATTATGTTGATGATTTTATTGAACAACCTGACTGAAAGGACAGTAAATTGAGAAAGCAAACATCTCGCTGGGCCAAAAATGGAGCATAATTATATCAAATGACAACACAATGAACACTCAGATAACTATTGACTGTGTTTGCAGAAAAACCAAGTTGACAAACAACTTCAATGCTTAGCATCTAAAGATTGCTAGAAGAAGATCCGGCATGAAGAATTCAGAAGCTCCCAAGCTCACTAAGCAAATACTAATCCAAATGCACATTTGCAAGGTATGGTTACTTACTTTGGCCACATCTAAGGTGAATTACAAAATTATATGTTGATTTCATTCCTAATAATGATTTTTGTGCTCTTTTTCGTTCAAGGATAATCAAAGAATACCCCAAGGGTTGAGCTTGCCTTAGTTGTCCCAGTCTTTGTGCCCACTGCAGACTTTGGCTTGGTTGACTTAGACTTCTGTGACCGAACTCTCATGAGCTGTGGCTCCCTGCTCTCTGCTGCTGCAACGGATGGTGTATTCTCCAAGGCAGACATCATTCCATTAGAAAACGAAAGTAGCTGCTCCGGGAACCTCTTTTCCATGGACTCGCCCACTGGGGGCTTCATCATACCACTTTCCATCTGCTTATTTGATTCAAACGTAAAAGAGTCGTGATCCCTAAGGCCATTGGCATTCATTGTAGTCTCACTCGGAGACTTATCTACCGCGGATCTCTTGGAGCAAAGCCCGCCCATGCTCACACAATCCTTAAATCTCTACAGAATTTCTCAATTCTCCATTTTTAGCTCCCCAAAACACAATTTTTTTCCACAAACCTGTACTCGAGTAATCAAATCGGTGTTCACAATTTATAAAAAAAACAACCAGGGACTACGGAAAAACACCGTTCATCTCCTCTCAGCTCCAACCCATCAACCAGGCCCTGCAGAAAAACAAAATAAACAAGCTAACAAAAGAAAATCAAGCAAAATCAAAGATTTGTGCCAAATCCGAACCTCTGGGGGCCGATCAGAAGCCAGTGGCAGAAAACTCAAATGGCTGGATCCAGAGATCGGTTGAGTAGCAAAGACCCAACCTTTGGCGCCCGGACAGCATCAACAGCGCACGGAGATTGGAAGAAGTCCAATGGAAGAAGTGGATTAGGGAGGAAAATGGAGTGGTGATGGTGTCGTTGCTTCTGTGGAGCAGCAAAGAAGAAGAAGAGAGAGTCCACTCTGGGCCTGAAGAAATAGAAGCCGACGTCTCTCTCTCTCTCTCGCACAAAAATGAGGTAGCATGGAGCTGGTCAAACCCAACCCTTGGCTTTATTCCTCTGCTGGCCTCGCCAAACCTCAGCATGGTCTGGTGTGCCCTAGGAACAACATTGGACATTGAGTTCATACGCTATGGTGGTCCATTATCCACAACCTCTCCGTAAGAATTTGGTGATAAATTTTAATTATACGTATTATGTAACTATTATTTTTGTTCTGGTATGGAATTTCAGTTTTAAAAATTATCTCTTACGTTTTGTGATAATTACTTTAATGAAATAATAATTACACATATTTTATGATTGTTATAATAATTATATGAGATAGTTGCTTATATAATCTGCCACCGAATTTATTTACTCATAATATATAATATATAATTACTCTTAGATGTCTTGGGATCAATTTGAACTACTTCAGGAATATATATATTATAGTAAGGCTATTTTCAGGTATATTTTTGTAAAAAGGAAAAAAATATAATAAAATATGAAAAATTGCAGCCATATGGAGTGAAGGGGAGACAGGGTGTTCCGGCGGAGCAGGAGAGGCGGTTGGCCAAGTAAACGCGTCCGAACGCGTGGTTGTGGACCAGGAAGATTTTTAAGGGCCGGGCCCGTTTGCGCGCGGTCTATTGGTTCTGCTACTAAGCACTACGACAAATAAACCTAAAATTTAAAAAACAAAATCAATTCTTTTTTAAAAAAAATCCACATCGGATTAGCAGCACCTTTTATTTTCTTCCGTATTTTATTTTTTTATCAAAAAAAACTTTTATTTAATCTTTTGAAATCTATACATATATATATTTCTTATTTTTAAAATTTTTTTTTAAAAAAAAAATTAAAAATCAATATTTAATTAAAAAAATTTAAAAATAATTTGATTGAAAATAAAACGAAACCTAACAATCAAAACGGGACCGAAACGACCGAAATAAATCAACTTTGATGGATGCCAAAATCAATAGCGAAACTTAAAATCTTACTTTAAATGCATCACTTTACTTTTTCTAAAGGACTTTGGAGCTCTTCCAAGCATAGACCTTGCAGAATTTCCTAGCAACGCATTATTTAGAATATTATTTTTGAATTTTATAACCCAATTATCAAATTTTAAAATAATAAATGAAACAAACGCATTGAGACCCACAATAATTAATGTTTTCCTATTTTGATTTTAGAAGTTAATATAATATAAAATAATTGTCTAAAGGAATATTTGGTGGCTTAAAATGGATAAAAGTGTGAAAAATTACTTTGCTTTATTTTAGATTCATTTTTAAAAGTGATTGAAGATAATACACTTCTACAGTTTAACTAAATGAAAATATATTTTAAAAATATAATTATTAATATATAAATATATTTTTTATTTAATTTTTATACAAATTAGTTTTTTAAAAAATTATATTATTATTATCTACAAGATTATTAATATTGTTATAATTTAATTTATTATTAAATTTATTTTCAGAAGTCATTTTGAAATAAAAATACAAAAGTAAAATATAATTTATTTTTTATTTCTAAACTAGAAGTAGTAAAAAGCAAATTGAGTTCAGAGAAATCACTTATCGACAATCAAACATCAAAGTAAAAAAAAATAATTTTATTTTCGACCGCTTCTTATTTTCACGCAACAAATAGTTCTAAGTAGAACTAAATAATATGTATGATTATTGATTAGTATACTACAAAATAAATGGCTACTTAGCCACCCGCCTTACATTCTGCTTGCTGCCCTTTTCCCTAGACAACAATCTAATTTAATAAATAAATATGTTTTACTCTTACTGAGAATTATAATCGTGTAAACATTCTAGACCTCGTTTAATTTGGTTTAGAATCAGGATCATGATCAAGTTTTTCAGAATTTTTTTATTATAAAATTAATATTACTTATTTTACATTACTATTAAATAAAATTATTATAAAAATTTAAAATTTTTTTTCGAACTTTAAATTATTGAAGTGTTAATTTTAATAAAAAATATTAATTTATAAAAATAATTCACTGGTTTTGATCATGATTCCAAACCAAACGATATCCTAAAACACAAAATTGACTTGGGTCATTATTTGAACACTTAAGACGGACCCAACAAGCTAGATTGCCTAGGAGTTTTCAAGACTAGTTTTGAAGACATGGAACTCAGCCTCAATTCACCCATTTCAGTGGGAGGCAGGAAATCGAGAATTTAAACCAGGACAAGTCATTCACTGTTGGTGGAAACCGGGGGCAGTAAAGAGCTGAATCTCTTGCAGTCAAAAAGCAATCCAACACAATTATACGCAGCAGTACAAATTGAACAAAATGGAAAGCTACCTCAGAGTCTAAGTCCCGGAAAGAGACTTTGAGAAGTTCTACTAGTCAGTCCAGAAGCCACGGCCAAACCAGCCTTGTCGGTCATTTCTAAATGAAGGGACCAGAAAAGAAAAAATAAAGGCCAAACCAGCCTTGTCAGTCATTTCTAAATGAAGGGACCAGAAAAGAAAAAATAAAGACAAAATGATACAGCCGGGACAAAGACTTCACGAGACACGCAAGAGCAAGTGTGTCCATAAATCAACAAGGAATTAGTTCACACTTCAAATGCGTCATGCAATCCTGTTATTGTTCAGATTGCAGCTCTGGAGTACATTTCAAACACATGTTGCTGGTCAAAAATATCACAAACATAAACTAAAAAATGTCTCATTCTGAAATGTGATTTGTCGACAATCAATTGTTACAGCAGATCAGTTCAACCGGGATCATCATTTTAAAAGTAAACTGCTGAAGACGCAAAAAATTTTGATCCCTAGATTTAAACAAGGTTGTCTTGATCAACATAATCAAGGGTCACAAGGGGAGTGGTGATCACCCAGAAATTTTTCTATAGGATTGAAGCGCCATATGCCTCACAATTGCCTGGACTTCCCTTTAACAACAATAAAATCCCGTGCGTGAAACTGCAGGGTTTGATGGAGGTAGCACTTTTTATGTACTGGAACTGGAGGACTACACGGTAACAAGGAAACCACCTCCTTAACCGTTTGATTTCTGCATATATCAGACATGGGTAAGCATTCATGATATTCTTGTGTCCTTACTGTTATGTGAACTCGCATTTATATCAAAACAAACTACAACTCATTATCACTTCATATTGGAGGGAAAATAAGAGAAAAAATGACATTTTCCCAGAAGAGCAATCATGTGGGCAAATGGGTTGTCCATGGGAATCTTTTTTTTATATATATTGTTTTTTTTTTCTGAGTAAAGATAAACAAATCCTCATGGGTTTGTGCCCAATTTCTATGGCAATGAATGTAAATGTTAATGGTAAATTTTCTGGTTTGGAAACTATATGCTAAAATAATGCCACCACCAAAATTCAGCCTATCTAATGACGATATCCATGAAAGCAAGCAGTTTATGGCTAATCAGTGTGTATAGAGTACATACATGAGCATTTAAACATACCTCTAAGGTTTTTTGCTAGTAATTGGACTTTGAGACAAGCTCTTCTAGTTCATCAACAATTGCAGCATAGCAGAAGAAGAATTGTTCCTGGAAATTACCAAACAAGGCTTAGATGTGTACATGACCTATTTCTAATCATGAAAATAAAGGATCCCCAGTAGCTGTCTGATGCTAAGGGCCAATCCTTAGCGACAGATACATGAATCTATAAACCTAAAACAAGCTTTTTGGGAGTTTTAATCTGCTAAATAAAAAAAAACAACTACAGAAGAAAACAGAGAGCAACATTTCAAAATCTTTGTTTAAGTAGAAAGTTTTTACTTACTGTTGTCTGAACCATCCCCATGCGCTTTGATCTGAAATCAGCAATTGTCTTGACAAGATCTAAAGAAGACATATCGCCAATGAGGATTCTTTGAATGGTATTATGAATGGTGCAATATGCACCTGTTCGCCCAATGCCTGCACTGGTCAAAACACAAACACAGTATAAGCCTATAAGGTTTTGAATCATTACAAATTAAAACAAGCAAGGGATAAAACCATAGGCACACTTATCAAAAAGAAAAAAAGGGAGCATGCTCAATGCTACTATAGTCAACTTTAAACCTGCAGTGCACAATTATAGGGCCGAGATCAGGTGGCACATGATGTATCCTTTTTAGAATTTCTCGAACAGCAATAGTGTCCTCAGGCACTCCATGGTCAGGCCATTCAGGGTATTGAATATGTAGAACAGGCAGGGCAGGCTCTTCAGACTGCCATAAGAATCAAAAGACATTTTATTTTAGAAAAAAATCCGCCAAAACAAAAATCAGAAAAAAAAAAGAGTTATAGAAATATCACATGTGAAGAGTTACTTTACAACTCATACCAAAAAACTTACTGTCAGAAATAATGCATCAACACATTAGGGAAGAGTGCTTTATTTTGTTACTTTACAACTGTCAATGGGATGAGAATTTTTGTTATGATACAGTTACCTCTTTGTTCTTCACCTGCAAGCAACGTAATACAAGTGAAGAGCTGCTTTTTCTTGTCCACTTTGTTGAGATGTGAAATTTCCCAAACTCTCCATGCCCATTCTCTCCTTGAAAATAATCAGCGCACTTTCTCATCATCTGGCAAGCAATTTCAGAAATTTACAAATGCTAAATGCATGTAATGAGATTAAGTATAGTTTCATATAACTAATATGCAACTTTTCTTTGAAGATGATAACAAGACTGTATTTTTATGATCTGACTTCCATGGACCATCAGATTGCAAAAGATAATTTTCTATGATTTTCTTACTGGAAAGTGAAAGCAAGAACAACTATAAGATCATGTGTTACTTAAGCTAACCAATGTTCCTCGGCACTCAACAAAAGTGATTGTATTTTTACAAGCATTTTTGACAAGAAGTCCATTCTATAACTTTGTAAGTTTTAACAAGTGCTACATGCAGAACAGGCATTTACCCTCATGGCAATTATAACAATGTAAATATTCAGCTGGACACTATACTTGAAGAAGAAAATTCTTACTACTTTACTTTTAAGAAAATTACTTAAATATTATGGAAGACTAGCGAAAAGAATACACTTCTACCAATAAAGCTATTCCAGGGATCAACATACCTTCTGGTGATCAAGTGCTGTGAGCATCACAATGACTGGGCAGTGGTATTGAAATACCATTTCCCAGAAATCCTCGAAGGTATCTGGCAGTGGACCTTGAGTTGCAACAAACTCTGAAACTTTGTCAGTGGGACCAACCTATATTAAAGAGGCATTTACCAATGTTGAAAAGAAAAAAATCCATTATTGAACAGAATATGATGTTCAAAAGGAAATGAGCAAAAAAGCCTTTCTTTATAATCATGCATAAATAGATTATGTCTAGGAACAAAATTTACTTTTACCTTGATAAGACTAGCATTTATATATCCAGTGACCAAAGAATTCTTCTCCTCTGTTAAATTGAGGACAACTCTTGAATTGTCAACTGAAAAAAAAGGAAATTTTATTAGTCAAAAGCAGCATGTAGAAACTTTGGAAAATATTCTAAAATAGATTAGTTTCAGCTGACCAATAGTCATATGCAAAACAAAAGAATGATGGAACTCACATGGCAGAACATCTATATATCGATTTTTGCTCAAGTTAACATCTTGAAGAGCAACCCTGCACTTTCTCATGATATCATCCTTCTTTAACCTCATGTCCTGGACAAAAGAGAAGTTCAATTTACATAATGTATACACCAAGCTTCCAAAACTTTCCATTCAGGATCACAACCCAGATGTAAAGCAAAAGATCATTGTATGAGAATGTTACCATGCATAAGCAACACTAATCACATATTAAAACATGACACCAGCAGGACAACAATGATAAATATACATTCGATTGCAGAAAGGCAGAAACCCTAGTTGCTTGAATAAGAATGAAAATCATTACTAGTCAAAAGCTCTATGTTTATGGTCGAATGCGGTCAAATGATGAACACTGAATTATTCATGTTGAAAGTTAGGACCAAACCATTCATTTGGAAGTAGATCACATACTTGGCTTCGATTACAGCACTCGTTGGTCAATGCAACTAAATAAGTAAGGCAACTAGATTGCAACATAAAGGTTAAATTGAATACTAAAAAGTTCGCTGGTTATTTTCCTCAAACATGATAACCAACACAAATAACTCATTCGGGACACAAACAAACACTTTCCGAAACAGAAATTCTACTTGGCCAAGTGAAACACGAAACAACCAAATTTCGAAAGTAGAATGCACATATATTACTGTAAAGAATCCGCATTTAGCAAAATGAACAGTCGATTCTACGCAGGAGGCCCTATGTGATAAATCAGAAAGAGAAGTGGGTGCCGGTTTTGGATGGACCTGGAGACGACCGAACTCCTGAGCGATCTTGGCTGGTGACCAGAGCTTCTTCTTGAAAAACGATAGGGCTTCGGAGCAGTGTTTGATCTGCTCGCCCGAGAGCTGGATCGAAGGCGGCGGGTCCCCGGAGATTCGGGCGGCATCGAAGGAAGCAAAGCCGGACGATGAGGAGAAGGGGGCAGGGGGATGGCGGGACGAGGAAGCAGCCATCTCCGGCGATCTCCGCCGGCCACTGCGCACGGCGGAGTTTCCCGTCGGTTCCTTTCAGGAGAACGGCGAAGGTGAGTGGGAACTCGGGGGAAATCAGGCAGAAGTCCAGTTCCGTCGGGAGAGTGAAATAGCATCGTAGAAAGCTCGTTTTTGCGAAAACATGCCCTGTATTTTCATTTATTTTAAAAATCGTACCTTTTTCAAAAAAAATACTTGTACACGCATCCACGTTCTGTCTGGTGCAGCTGATCCTCTATCTCTTACCGCTACCGCCGGTAAGAATACCTCCGCCGTCGCAGACTCAGCCCCATTTCCAAAGCCCTAATCCGACTTCCGGGAATCGAAGGATCGGATCGAGAAGAGGATCCCGGCGATGATGGAGCTGCAGTCGAGCCATTCGTCTTACGTCCGCCGCCAAATTCCCAGGAGCAGGCCCCCCGCTGTTCGATGGCTCAAGGAATGGTTCGTCTTTCACCCCGACCTCGGATTTCCTTGGGTTTTTAGCTTCAACTTGATGTAAAATGATCCGACATCGGTTTGAATCGCTAGGGTTCCGCAGGACGTGATCGGCGCTGGTGGAAAATTGTCGCTTTTGAAGTGGGTCAGAGGTAATTTTCCTAGTTTTGAGGCTGCTGGTGCAAAATTAGGCGTAAAAGTTCTGGTTTTCCTAGTTTTTAGAACTATGCGTTTGAATCTCTCAACCATTTTGTTTCGTAGTATAAGGAGTTTACAGTTGTGCATGGGGCAAAAATGAATTTTCTTGTTGTTTGGAAATTGGATTACACTTTGAGGATCAAATGGTCTTCATTTGGCGGGTTTCAAACGAATCTCGGAATAGAAACATTTTTACTGAGATAAATATAAATCAGAATTCAGGGCTTTTCAAACGGATCTGTTTCTGAATTTTGGATTATTGATAACATTTGATATGAAAACGTTGGGTGGTTCATGCTATACCATGTCAGGTAGTTGATTACCATTTATTGACTCTATATGATTTTCTGTTTTCGTTCAGAGGACGTGCTAAATGTTCTGAATGAGAAAGCTAAGGAAGCAGAATCAAAAGATTTGGAACCTGAATCGAATACTGAAGTTCTTTTCCTTTGTAGCTATGAAGGCTGCGGAAAGACATTCATTGATGCAGGCGCTATAAGAAAGCATGCTCATGTCCATGGCGAGAGGCAATATGTTTGCAATTACGAGGGCTGTGGAAGGGTAACTGAATGAAACTTCCTTTGAGTATATCCTTTTTGCAGAAAGTAGAGTAATCATACTAGTCTAAAGCTACAGAAAGTAATCATGTTTGTCTAAAGCTATGGTTTGCAAAAAAGAGTTGTGCAACATTTTGGAGTTGGCCTGCTCTATCCAGCTTGCCCATTGGATCTTATTTCTCATTCAGTAAATTTCACAATGCTCCTCTTTTGCAGAAATTCTTGGATAGTTCCAAGCTGAAAAGGCATTTCCTTATTCATACAGGAGAAAGAGATTTTGTTTGTCCTCATGAAGGCTGTGGTAAGGTGGTACCTCACTTGGCCGTCGAGGCCATCTCTACCTTTGTTTGTGCATGTAGAAGCTAGTCGTATAATTAGTCCATTCAACTGCCATTTTAACTTTGTACAAGAAGAGGATAAACCAAAAGGATGGATCAGAAATATCTGGGTTTCATTTTCCAATACCATATGGAGTCAACAAAGTAGTTTGAGTCCTGAGATTTCTTTTAGTGGTAGCATTGTTTCTTCCGAAGAGCTAATGTTTCTGGTTGAAATAGGAATTCAGTTTAGGTAACGTCTTTCAAAATAGTGGCTAGAAATCTTTCCAAAACAGGATCAGTTGATGAGGTAGAAGTTCGCTGTGTGGATTCTGGCCATTTGTTGATTCTTAAACACTTATTTCTGCATCTGGCCTGCATTATAAACCAAATACCTTGGCTTTTCATGTAGCTATTCTTCATGGTTTGGAGTAACTGTAGTAACCCCAGTATTAAGTACATGCCAACAACAAGGAAGCTCTAAGGCTTTGGCTTTGAAGTCATCCTAAAATGACCTGTCTACTGTACTCATAATGATTTTGAATTCACTAGAATTGAGAAGATGATGACATTGATTCTCATGGCGATGGCTTATACAGATAAATGATGGTGCTTCCTGAGCCTGCACATGTATATAACTTTCTGCTTTTGTGTTCACTTTTTTTCTGCAATATATTGGAATTTAAACCTGAACCATTTTAATGGGACATCATTTCGAACAATTTTTGCACTTAAATCATTTGTTAACTAAACAGTTTTACACTTTGTTACTCAGTACGTATGGCAATCCTAGTTTGTTAGTCACAGCTACAAAATTTCATTGAGTTTCATCATTCTTGCACTTTTGGTCATCTCTGAGTTGTATGCTAATCCTGGAATTCTTTGTCTAAAAATTAACATTCTTTTTTTTTATCAAGTCTAAAAATTGACATTTCTGATTAGTTAAAAAATGTGAGATGCAGGCCTTCTCCTTGGATTTTAACTTAAGGGCACATCTGAAAACCCATTCACTGGAGAACTATCATATTTGCCCTTTCAAGGAATGCGGAAAGAGGTATACAAATGAAAGCAAATTGAGAAGTCACATGAAGTCACACCATGAGAAGGTGCCTTTAGCACTCAGATAGGCATTGGTGTTTGCGGCCTGCACTGCTTGATGCCTTTTCCTTCATTAGAATTGCTTAACATTGCCGATTCACATTATCAAAGTTGACAACTTATCTCTTTGTTTATGATCATTTTGTAATGGTGTTGTGCCTAACAACTTATCTCTTTGTTTATGATAATTTGGTAATGGTGTTGTGCCTAACTTCAATTTTTCCACAGAATACAATAATGGAAACAGTGAAACACACTCCGACAGCAAGCAAGATCCAAACCACTCCCAAGACTCCTGCATTGGCGTATGGTTCTGCTTCCTCTGACCGCCCATATGTGTGCCCTTATGAAGGCTGTGGGAAAGACTACATCCATGAATATAAACTGAACCTTCACCTAAGGAGGGAGCACCCTGGCCATAATCCTGAAGATAACAGCAAACATGCCCCTGCTGCTGTGGAACATGATATGGATGAAGCCAGTGATCAAGATGCTTACCATGGGAAAGGCAGTGGCAGTAAAAACCTCAAACGAAAGCCCAAACTGATGCAGAAGATGCCGCCCTCAAAGGTTGCAAATCGGAAAGGCTCTGGTTCAGTTATCCCTGCAAGTGCCTCTGCTGCCAAGAAACCATGGCCAAGCAAACCAGTATATGAGGAGGACAGTGAGGAAACAGAAGAAGAAGAGCAAGAAAATGGTGATGAAGAAGGGTGGAGATACCGGGAGGCCATTGGAGATGATGAAGAGACCGAGGATGAGGACTGAGGCTCAATAGTGATATTTAGGAGCCTTTTATAAATTGTTATCTTTAACCCTTGCAAGTAGGTAAATAATGTTTATGGCATCATCCCTCAGGCTATAATGTTTTTTTCTTTCTTTCTTATTTTTTTCGGTAGAGATATTGGGCTAACATGCAATAATCCGATATTGCTGCTAAATATGAATTAGGCTACACAATAGAAGTCCAAGCTAGGGTCAAAGTTTGCTATGACATATGGCAGCATCAATCTAGCAATTTACATGGCTGAATTCTATTTGGGTATAAGTAAAAAGTTGCTATGAATTTTGAAAAGATATGAAATTATTAGGTAAGTTATTGTATTACAAATCTTTTGGCCAAAAGGAATATTACGGAAAAATTAGTGAGCTACTTGATTTTGCTGGAAAAGTTTGGTTTTTTACTTACTTCATCACAGATATAAATAATAAATAAATAAAAATTTCACAAGAAGGCATATGTATTATAATAAATTTATGAAAAATTACCTACTTAGCAAAAATTTATTCTCTTATACTAAAATTTAAAAAAAATTATAAGATCAAATTGTTATCATTTAATTTTGGTTTGAACAACCAATCCACAATCAATAGACAATCGATATGATAAAAGCAAATTTTAAATTCTCTGTCATATAATACTAAATAACTAATTTTTCATAAAAATTAAAACAAAACAAGTGATTCTTTATATTAATTTAATAATTATATGAAACAAAATCAAATGAGAATAATTTAAATTTTTATATTAATTTTATTGATAAAATCAAATCAAAATAAAATACTTTTAAATATTTTAATTGAAAAAATCTTTTATAAATTTGTAGTATAATAGGAATGATTTTTTACTAGTATTGATAATATAGATGATTTTTCGTAAATTTGACACAAGAAAAAGTTTCTTGTTAAAAATTCTAAATAAAAAATAGTTAACATTTAGACACAAAATTAACTGGGTTTTCAGAAAATTCTGTGAAATGTAAATAAAAGCTGTGTGAGTACGTTTGCAATTTGCTGAGCAAATGTTTAAACCAATAATCAAGCAAAAGCAAACGAAATATTTGTGTTTTTCCCTGCAGTTACATTTCAAGAGGAATATATTTGGCATTTGTGAATGCAATGGTCTCTGAAAAAAATTATCAAGAAAACAGCATTTCCTGTTTACCAAAAAGAAAAAAAAAACCAAAAAAACACATATGTCCTGATCAAAAAACAACATTTGGCCCTAATGTAATTGCAATGAGAATACCCGCAGTCAGTCATCTATCTCACATCAAGAAAAAGCCTGGTACATCAAGTTCTCATCAGAAAATGCATACAGTTGTGTGATGAGGATGGAAGAAAATTGTGAAAAACAAAAAACCTCAAATTGTGCCTTCAACATACCAACCTGTTTAGATAACAAAAATAGGGCAATTAAAAGGAATATACCTGCATCAAGATTAACCAATGCCACTCCAAATTGACATGGTAAACTGGGTAATAGTATATGAAAAAACCAAATCACCAAATAAATGATTTGATTAAATAAACATATAGTTAGCCCCAAATATTAGCTAAGTTTACAAAATTTCTGGGAAAGCTAACTATTTTGTCAAGTTAATTTAGTGACATTTTATCCACACTAGCACATGACCCGGGAGAATCATACCCAAGCAACTGAGGACAAAACCTGAGCTTGTCTACAATTCTGAAACCATCTAAAGTTCAACTGCAGAAGACTATACAAAAAGGCTTAAGTTTTCTATCAACCTGACCCTCCAGTTCAGAAACTACAAAGTACAAACAAGTTAGTTTAGCAAGAGCTGGTAATATTGGCCCTTGCTACTACCATATTTTGGTTAGCTCACCAAAGTCAAGTTTGGTCAGAACTGAGCATGCAATTGCTAAGTGATTTCTGCACTGGGATAGTTGAAAAGAACAACAAAGACAATTCAAAGCTGAAATGTGGTCCTGGCTTCAAGTTTTTGAAGTTGTTGCAAAAGAATTCACTCTGTACCTAGCGGAAGAAAAGCAGGTCACATGCTAATTTCTTCCAATTGTCATGCAAAATTGAGAAGCGTGTACCAGAGTCAATAGATGGAGACGCACAATCTGCTTCAACAAAAGCTTTTACTGGCAAACAATTAAACTGCTCGTTGCCCAACACCTCTTCTGAGAAACACTTGTTTCTCAAAATTGGCTTAGAAATGACAGTTTGATCTCCAATAGAGCCATTGCACCTGAAGAGTCTTAACAAGAGATTTCAGCTCAATTTTGACAGATATAGTTCATCTTCTGACATGATAAGGGCATGTCCTTCCAGCAAAATTTAAACAAGAATTTTTACACTTGATACTGATGGTTTACCTTCAGCAGAGCCTTCCCCGAAGAGCTAAACCATTACTCAAAATCTATGCTACTTGTCCTTTCAAGAGAAACCTGCCAGTTCATTAACACAGCTACTTCCCATAAGATCTCTAGACTGAGCAGTGTTTTGGACAGCAGGGAGTTCTATCCCCTCTCCTATTTCCTTCTCTGTAGATGAATGCAACATACGCTGACAACTAGAACATCTAGGGACCAGGGTGATTCCCACCTGATTTAGACCTGTTGTTGAAGGCCCCAGATGATTGACAGCTATATTTCTTTTTTGATCTGTAAGAACTGAGGACAAACTCAGAGACTCGAGTTTTCCAATGGCACAATCTTTTGAAACCAAAGAACAATCTACAAAATCAAAGGTCTCATTTTTGGAGGTTCTCACTGGATCATCTAGAGACACCCCCAATCCCACAAGCTCTTCTAGCTTCATTAGGTTCAAGTTGGGAGGTTGGTAAAGAGAACCTTTTTCAGCTACTCTATGGGACAAGCAGCTATCAATGTTCTTTTCTGAAGTTCTGGCACAAACCTTGTCTTGAACATCATAACCTTGATTACAATTCAAGGTGCAAACATTGTCAGAAATATCAGCAGCAGCATCTGCAGCCCTCCTAGTTTTGCAAGTAACACCAGCAGCAGCATCAACAACCTTGGTTCTGACAGGCTTTTCCAACTTTAGTTCATTGGGATCTGCCAAACAAGAGCCCTTCTGTGCCAGTCCTTGCAAGAAGCTGCTATGTTGGAGTCCTGTATCCACATTATGTCCTTTGTTTGCCACATCTATATTATTATATTTGGTGAGGAGATTAATGCTTGGTGATTTGTTATCTTCAGTATCCGGGGTAACAATACCAGCTTTTGAATTCCAATCACCTGGAGGTCCATTGTTTGCCACCAGAGAGGCAACAGAACCAGTACAAGAAAGCCCCAGTGAGGAATCATTGGTTGCAAAAATCTGAATTGCAACATCTTCATTATTCAAGAATTGAGTTGTCTTGCAACCATCTGAAGTTCCACTATGAAAGTTATAGGTATCACTTGCCTTGAGAGTAGCGTGTGTTCCATGACTAGATACAGAATTCTTCGAGGAAAATGCTGCTACTTTTTTCCTCTGGTCATCCATTGGTTCTACTTCCAGCCCAATTCTAGCATTTTCAGAAACATGTAGGCCAGTTGGATTACTGGTCCTTCCATCAGAGGATCCCAACCTAGGAGACTGAGTTTCTCCAGTACACAAATCAGTCTCCCACCCTGCATCCCCCACCAAATATCAGGAAGTTAACCTTGAAATACTTCACAAAATAATTATGTAAAAAATGACTTACAAAAGGCTAAACAAAGATGCCAAATGGAAGATAGGTGCAACACCTACCTGATTCTTTAGTTGTAGGTTCATACAAGTTCTTTTTCAGAAATAATGTTCCTGGAAACAACATTAAATTGATGTTGTTTAATAGCTTCTGATCATCATCTCCAATTGGTACAAAGCCAAAGCCTGATGTCCATGTCTCAACTAAACTTGGAATTGCGGATAGCACCAGCATTTCAACCTTCAAAGATTTCAACATCTATCTCATGAAAAGTCATGGAGGTTAGTCTCCTTATTAGTAATAACTTAGAACATGATTCATACATCGGCTAAAAGCTACCAAGCAGCTAATACATAGGCTTCCTTGTTGCATCTATTGCAAAAAAGAACGAATGCATTTTTTTCACAAGAGAAAAGAGCATCAATTTAGTTCTCTGCAGAAATGTGGGCAAATTCAAATGATTGTTATTAGTTATCCTCAAGCTAACCAGAATAATATGCACACATTTAGAGAACATTGGATTTTGTGTAAAATAAAAAAAAATAATAAAATATGTTTTGCAATCAAACATTACCGAATTCTGAGTCTGAGAATTTAAATCTCAGATTGCATGGTGTAAACGACCATTTAGGTGAGTTTCTCACCATTGACAAGCTGTTGGTTATGCAAGGATCCCTTTTTCTAATGATTAGAGGCTAAACAAAGGTAAACTAACAATTAGAGCGAACCTAATATAATTCTTTTCTGAAGCCTTTTGATGCATGACTAATGGCTATATTCCCAAAGTTCTTTGTTTGTCAGACAAAGGTTCAATAATTATAAATATCTGAATTAATCCGACGCAATATCATGAAAAGATGAAAATAACTGAAATTACCCAAATGGCTTTCAGGAACAATTCCAGTAAACAAAATATGCAGAAAAAGACAAATAAGTTGTATGCTCCATCTTTTATAACCAAATAACAAGCAAACGAAGAAAGTATACCTCTTCAACTGCATTCATAAGCATTTTGCACATTCCTTGTCGACGATGCTCACTGCAAGTTGCAATCAGAGGCATTTCTGCTACAGTGCTTCCATGCACCCTGCAGGAAATGCCATACATCGAGTGCATCATATTCTACATTATTGTCAACATGATTGTGGACCCCTAGGCTCCAGCTTATACAAAATTTGATTGCTTGAATGTCATAAACACAATCCAAATATAATAGAGTTGAACAGCACACTGTTTAGCTCTGACCTGAAATTTGGGAAATCTATGAACCTTGTGAGAATGTTTCATTGTCGTTCACATGAAAATCTAGTCTAGCTCTGTGTTGCTTCTTAAAGAGCATTCAATTTTAAACTAATGCAAAAGAAAGGTGGATACTTCTTGTTACAAGAAAAGGAACGTGGCTGACTGATTCCAGTCATCCTAACAAACCAATGTCTAGAACCAACCTTAAGCTCATGTACCAAAGGAAGTTCAAGAAGTCCAAGAGAACCCTGAGCAGATACATTATCCTACTAATTATAAACTGTACAGGAGTCTTTGAAACTAAATGTGTAATTTGCCACACCCCTTTAGATAAGGAAAATGCTTCACATACCTTCCTATCTTCCTTGGTCAAATATTCTAGTAAATGCTATTTTCAAATGATTTTTTTTGCATTGTTTCTAATTCAAAATTAAGAGAACCTTCTGAGTAGATGGGAGACAAACATATCAGTCAGACTTTCAAATGCATGAAAAGTCAGAACTGGCTAAAACTAACCTTTTCTAAAAGGAAAAACTAATAAAGAACACAACTTGATATCAATAAAAGAACTACCTAAGGGATGCCACGCATATAATTTCGTCATCTTTCTCCAAGACAGCAGTGTAAAATCCTTGATAATTTAACCGTGGAAATTTGGACCTGAAGTGCAGATAACAGACATCTTGTCAGGATGGCAGGACAGGAGCATCATGGGGAAAATAAACATCAGAAACCAAGTATCCTCACAGCCTAACTAAAAGAGTAAAACAGGTAAGTTCAAATTAGGAAAAAAGGAAAAAAAAAATTAGATAATCTGTAATTTATTACAATCTGTATTGCACCAAAATAAAAACTTTAATCTTGTAATTCATTGTTTGAATAAACACTGAAGCAATTAGCATTTAAAATATGTCTATCCAAAATAACATTTTGTGCATAAAGAAACTAATAAGATAGGAAGAGAAAGAACCGAAGTCTAATAGAGACCAAGTCTTTTGCAGACTGAGGTTGATTTCATAGCTAAATAATTGACTCCTTCCTGGTTAACCACAAGCAAACAAAGCATTAAAAACAAAAAGCAGTCAACACTCAAGAGAGAAGAGTCTGATGAGCTTCAGATGGCAAGGACTATAACAAAACCCATTGCATGGCAAGTCTCCGCCAATCTGTTCATAAATAGCAGATAGAAACATACCCACTGGTTTTCCTTCTTGCTGGCTTTTTTTTGTTCAAACTGAATCCAGCATCACTGCTACCCCAAGTCAGTCTAGTCCATAAACAAGGTCAATGCATCTCCAAGCATCTTCTACTAGTTTTGCTTCAGCTAAAATCAGTGTATAGTTTACATGAGAGGCTGATCACCCACATACTATTGTTGTTAATTTGGAAGCAAACAACAAACCAGAGGAGAGTCTGGTGCAGTCAAATCTAGTTACGTTAAGGCCAAGTTTGTAGACTAATTGAAGAAATTTAGTATGTAATCCTATCCATAAGTTTTTTCACACAGACCTCCTTATAATATTGCGTATCTGCATACAACTCCCTGTATACTTTGTATATGCACATAACTCCTTATAATCTTCATCATATGTGTAAATTCTTACCAAAGTTACAAAAAAATATGGGGATATCAAAAATTTTCAGTGTCCAACAACAGGATTAGCTCATGGGCTATTTTCCATTTTCAACCATTTTGAATTGATTTTCAAATTTAAGAACAAAAGAACACCAAACTCCACACAATCCCTAGATCCAGACTAAGAGGGTTTTCAAGAAAGATTTCAAATTGCAATCTAAATGTTAAAATGTTCTAAGAAACTGATGCCTTTTGTACCAGAAAAACTCCAAAAAGAAATCCATGGAGATTCATATAGCCTCAAATCCAAAAGAGAAAAGTTGAAAATAAACAAGAAAAAGTCATGCATTTCTAAAATCTATGGGCAACAACCAAAACTAAACTTTCAGATTTAGAAAAAAAACATTTTCTGTTCATTTTTCCCAAATATGTTTTGAGTCGATATACTATGGAGGTTCCTTAAAAGTCCTTTTTCTTCTAACCAAAAACAAATGAAAAGGGTAAAAGCATAAGTTTACAACTATCATTAAGTCTTAATCCAAATCAGACCACTGGGTTTGCCATTAGGGAGATATATGTATCGATGCAGAAGAATGTAGGAGTTTGTGCAAATATAAAGATTAGGAGTTATATGCAAATCCCGAGACTGTAGAGAAGTATATGCAGAAAAATCTTTTATATATGGGAGAACTGTTAGCATGATTAAGAAGTTGTGCTTTGTCAAAGCCAATAGGTTCAAATCTCTCTGGCTTCAATTATGATATGTTTTGTATAAGAGGATTCGTGGAGAATCTGTGTTCAAATCCAACACCAACAATATTCAGAACTGACCAAAAACAAAAGAACTTCTTTTGTCAATCTACTGAAATCCAACCCAAACCGTTTTGATAGAACTTCCATTTAAAAGTGTCAGGCAGTTGAAGTGTCTGGTCTGGACATAACCAAAGACCAGTTTATCGGTACTCCAGACATTGAGAACTGCTAGACCCACTCCAAACTAGTCAGACTACCTAACAAGTCTGTTCCAGTGTAGACAACTAACTAGGCTTGTGTGTGGTTGGGCCAATTCAGTTTTAGACAGATTTGACAATCCAGATGGCACCAGTATGCCTAAATAAGACAACTGGTGTGGAACCTCTGGCCAATCAACTATTTAGGTAATAAAAAAAAATGAAATCTTAACATTGTGATGCGAATGACCATTCAATTACAGCAGCTTATCAGTTGGGTAAACGCCAGTAAACTGGTGCAAGATTGTGGATAAATATGTAAACCATAAAATCAAAAACAAAAGCATGGATTTTCAGCTTGGCGGAAATCAAGTCTAAAACTCAACACGAGGATTTTAGCCTTTTTATACTAAAGGTTTCCATAAATTGCACAAGCTGTAAAAATGTATCAACCCTATTTATTTTCATAGCAAAATCCCAAGGTTTTAAACTTGCCATTTTTTTTTGTCTCACATATGAACATCATTGAAGAAAAGGTCCTCTGACAAATTTATGAATGACTTCACAATTTCATTTATGAACTTTCTAGCTAATACTGTACATCAAATCAACCCCCATCAGTTCAAAAAAGTAAGAGTAAAAAACCTTGGTACTCAAAGCAGACATTTATTTCACCTTTATTGGAATTAATAATGCCTACTCATGCACAACACACCTAGAGCCAGTCATCACAAAATGTTGAAAATATATCTTCTCAGAATTTAATATAACCGCAACACAAAAAAAAATAACATACTAACATACAGTAATATTATGATGCTGAAACAAGACTAAAATTTTGGTGTCAATGGCATGAATTGGGACGAGTGTGATCAAACTGAGTCAACCCCACTTACAGGCTTGACTTTATACAATAGTAGAGATACTGGTAGGTTGACCCTCTGATGTAAAACAACCACATCTTTTTACAGCAAAATCAAAGGTCAAGTCAAAATAAAAGTTTAACTAAATTTGGATTTGCCAAGATCGGTACAGCTGCAGTCCTAAGACTATATATTCCAAAATATTCATTCAAATCAGGCAAACAACCATCCATTAGAAATCTGAGAGTGATTCTTGTAATTTTGTTATTTACTATTTTTGCTAATTATATTTATAGGGGGGGTCAAAAAATTAGGGTATATTTCCGAGTCCAAGTTGTAACAATCATAACCCAGTATGGAACAAGATTTAGATTCTTATTTAGAATATCTAGGATAATATTAGAATTTGAGTTTTATTCCAACTAGAATTCTAAATTGATTTTGACTGTTATATATAATCTCAAGATTGTAATAAAAAAGAACTTCTCTATCAGTAATATTATTTTATTTTGAGTTTATTCCATTTTCGATTTTCAATGATCTAGATGAAGATTTTCCTTCCTACCCCTGCCCTCGTGCTTCCCCCCTGCATTACCCTCCTTGACCCATACCTACTAGCATTAGTGGGTTCACCTGACCTACCAATTATGAGGTTTAATTTTAGACTATGTGGTTGTATATGAACCAGAGAGGCAAGAATGAGAATTCCATTTTCCCCTTAACTTATTTAAGGACCATAAGGTTCATAACCTATATAGTACCTTAAGTAGGCAAGATAAATAACTTAGTTGCATAGTCATACCTATGTTTAGGCAAGTGCAAAGATCCTAACCTGATTCTTGGGTAACATGAGCTGGCATGGATAACTGTTGACCCATCTAAAAATTCAGGTCAAGGAACTTAGGCATCCCTATACCCACTTTTCTAAAACAGGTCACCATATATGGTCCAAACCGAATCAGCTCGGGTTACCAAATTGGAACAATTTTTGCCACCCCTAACTTAATTACTTGAATTATAGGTATTCAAGACTACGTGTAATTAAAAAATGTAACAGTTGTATGGATAAATTTAAAACAATGCCCAAGGGGAAATGTTTCATAAAAACATAAAAAAATCTAAACCTCAAATAAAAATTCTCTGCAACCATTGATCACAAGTGGTAGCATGAGAAAAAGGAAGAAATAACCAATGCTTAATGGATAATTGAGAATGAAGCAAACGGTGTTCTACAAGGAAGTCGCTCTGTTCTTAATAAAGACCCAAAAAATGGCAAAAATGCAAGAACAGCAGAATAGTAAACCTCACCCCAAATTATATAAGACTTGTGGGATCATGTCAATGCCAGTTCTTGGATCTACCATTGGCAGAAAGCATTCCTCCATTACAGTCAGGGCAATCGCTAATTTTGAATGGCACTCTGCTGCCAATGCTATCTTTTGTGAAGAGTGGTTTTTTCGGTCACAGGGGCTGCATCTCAGAATGCTCCATGAGAATCCATCTTCAATGCAGTTCAGATTTCCAACACGAGATCGCAAGCCCATATAAACCTGCAGGCCCAAATAGAAAGGTTAAAGCAAAAAAAGAAAGGAAATAACACAATAATTAGCAGAGAAAGAAGTGACAATGATACAAAGAGCTGTTGGATGGAATCATCATGATGGAAAACCATACATCAAAGCACTACACAGCCAATCTTGGGTAGCCAATTCTCCTATAGAGGGCCATTATCTTCAATTTATCTTCTCTCCACAACTGAGTTCAGACGAAAGCTGAGTATGATTAGCTTATCTCGTATCGAAGGAAGCTAAATATTAGTAGTACCAGAAGCTTACAAGAAGAAGCAGACAAAGCTTGCTTCCACAGGACAATACTTCTTCTTTAATAAAGATATGATAGCTTTTATGCATATAACAAAATAAATTGGTATAATGGATAACTGGATTTATGCAAGAAAGCTCCTCCTTATCAGTAACGACCTCTCCTCATCAACCAAAGAATCCAAACAGATAACTAATCTTAAATTTTCGCATTTTTCGCCCTCATAATAAATAATGTCAATTGACAGCTTTTGCATGTATTGATACTAATATTTTTAACTGTCTTAGATATATAATATAACTTCTTTGTCCTTAGAAATGAATCCTGGATTTACTTTCACAATCCGCAAACTGTACTTTTCCACAATTTGGCTGGGAAACAAATATGTAGAGAAATTCGGTCTTCCATCTTAGCGTATGGGTTATACTGGTGGAACCAATATTTCCCTTATACAGAGGCATAATTGAATTACTGACCATCAGAATTTCTTTGACTGATCCAGGCTTAGGGTTTCTATACAAACAATATTCGGCATTGGTCCATAATAGTACCCATATTCTAATAAAATAAACTGTAAAAGTGAGAGGCCTTTCAGCTTTTCAAAGAATGGGTACAATATATGCACAAAGTTTGCAGATACTAATACAAAATGGAAGGCAACTGATATAATATCTTGTTTATAATGCTTGTCTAAAATTTTAAGGTGTTTGTAATCTAAAATAAAAGCCAAAGACAATCATCAATTTAACCTTCAAAAAGAATATCAAAGGGAGTATGACAGCGTTTCAATGTGGTATTCGAGGTGATGGCAACAGTGGCAGTTGTGATGGTGATGGCAACACACAATGGATTACAGCAGAGTTGGGGCAAGAATTGGTTGGATAAGAAAAACTAGAAAAAAATTAGAGGGAGAGGTGTCTTGCAAAGGAATAGAAAAATATTCATTTTGTACTATTCCAATAGGAGAGGGTTTTGGCAATTTTGTAAAATAGAAGGTGTTAACAGCAACAATCCCAAAATTAAATCATAGCAGTTGCAAAAACTGGCAGTTAAAATGATAGTAGGGATAGAAAGGTTTCCTTTTACTCCATTCTTTCTTACTAGCATTGATTTCAACATACATCAAGACTGCTATTTTGAGTGGCATGCACTGCCCAATATAAGAAAGAGCAAATTTCCATTTGTTCTAAGCTCAAGCAACTAATGATTAATAAGAGGTGCATTAAAGAATGACCATGGAAATGTTTGAGATGTTTGTCCTTTGAAAGAAGTGTCTTTATATTTTACATGATATTGGACATGAAATCTTTTATGTGATTATTTGTTGTCAACTCATAGATATGTCTTTGTATACATAAATCTCAGCAATAGTCAGCATCAACTTTGAAAGGTCAGCAAAAGCATACCTCTTGACATTTTGCTCCACAAAACCACATCTTTGATGCCATTTCCATGTTAAATATCGCCTTTTCCTTTGTACAATAATCATGATCTGGCAGTCATGAAAAAATTGGAAAGAAATTTTCAGAAAGAAAATATTGTGCTGAAGGCAGAGGGGAAACCATCATATTTAAGAAAAATACAAAAAATTTCTTTCCAGCAGAAACAACAAACATTCAAGGAGATAGCCCGACATATTCAATGATCTTGATCGCTATATCCCAGAGAAAAAGTAAGGTTGTAAATTGGCTATCCACTCAGACCACGTCTACCTTATTCCATAAGATTTAATAATTCATTTGCGAACTAGTTAATTAAGAGCTCAGATCTAGAGTAGAATTAAAAAGTCCAGCAAAGGGACAAAAGAAAAATTTTAAGTAACAACAAAGAACAGCTGCAGCTTGAACAAAAACAATCAACAATACAGATTCCGATCATTAGGTCAAATATTTCCTCGGGGTTCTCAAATGGATCAAAGAAAATTTTGCCTATAATAAAGAAGAACCCACGACAAAATTTTGGGGTACTGATCCTTTCACAACATCCTCCAATTTTCTTAGCTAAGGAGTCAAATGGTGGTAATCAGGCGAGCAACAGCCATTAGGTATTCCAAGAGTATGGATCAAATGAGAAATTCATATTACTATCATCAGCTAAAATTCTAATCAACAGTAAACTTCACATCGTTCAAATATTAATGAAAATGTCCTTTGGAAACCAGCAGTATTAACCATTCACAAGTTGGTGGATGCTAGAGCACAAAACAAACATGGGACGAAAGAGGGTCTATGCTCAGAAAAGTACAAAGTTAGTTGAAAAGAGATTATTGCTTTACAACTGGAGCTCACATTCAGAAAAGAATATGTTGCTCATAAAAGGAAATCAATTAAGAATTAGCTTTTCTGCTGATGTGCTTTGATCATTAAACAAATTAAGGCATCTTTCCTGCCTCTCAAATAGAAAAGAGGGAACTTATTGGCTTTTCTATCACGTGATGACAAGAAATTGAGTCTTCTAAATAAGTATTACTTATTGAAGAGGAAAACTTGCAGTAATGAGAATTTTCTTAAAATTATTATGTAATTCATCATGCACTTAATTAAATGACACTCATGTATCACAACGATAGGCAGACCCATAGCTCTGGAGCAAAACAGCCTCACAAGCAGATGGATATGGAGTTAATTTTTGTACACAAATAGAAGATAGCGAGAGCCACTGGGAAAACAAGAATGCAGAAAAGGAGACAAAGTTGCTTCAATTTCAAACCAGATAATCCTTATGTGGAAGTAGTCAAATCATATGCTAAGGCCGAACTAGCTGAGATTCTGAGAGGATAGCAGACTAAAAACTTGCAATGTATGATTATTCAAACCTACCACTGCTTTTGATAAACTTCCATCGCATTATCAATATGCCATTGAAAAGCATAGCCCAAAATATCATTCAGACAGTAAATGGATCTGGCCAAAATTATTGAGATCTCTGGTCATCAATTTGATCTGGAATATCTTTAAGCACAAGCAAATCTTTATCTTTTTGGGCCACAACAGCCATGGAAAGTCCTGATTGTGGTGAATCTCCCAGTTTTTACCAACATAATTGTGCATAAAGACCTGAATCATTCGCTCATGTGGCAAGCACTAGAGCATGAGAACAAACCAAACCGAAAGCTAGGCTTCAACTTGAGTATATCCTAGAGCGTAAGAATACATGCCTACAGAAAGACCTAATTGTTCAAGCTATAAAGAAAGAAACCATTTACTACAATCAGAATTTATAATGACAAAGGATTCTATCCTTTCTACAAAAATTTAAACCACTATTAGTTTGAACAAATGTACCCCAGACTAAAGGGTGCTCCAGCAATACTACTCCTATTGAATATTTTGCGCAATAGCTTGAGTAAAGTTTAAAAAAACAGCTTAAAAATACAAATCCAACTCAATCAAGGGAGTATCCATTGAAGAACAACTGCTACCAATCAAACATCACCAGAAAAAAAAAATAACAAAAATAATAAAAATAACAAAAGTAGCAGCCTTAAGAAGGTAAAAAGATTACATTTGTGTTCACACTGTAAGCATTGTAAAATATCTGAGGGATTTGATGTCTGTTTCTGTATAGTCGCATCCCTACAGGCTGAGCAAATGCAATTTGAGCAATACCAGCTGCCTTCAGGAATTTCCTGTATGAAAAACATATATCGAGATGTGGATAACAGGCAAACCACTTGAAAAGTCCAAAGCACATCACAGAGGGAAAACCTCCTACTAGGAAAGAACAGGAAGCAAGAGGGAACTAAATTTAACTCACACAGTAGCAAGGTGATAACTGAAAATTTTGGAGCCATATCTTAGGTTTGTGATGAATGAAGCATGTGCAATGGATATAGGTCAACGTGATGACAATGTGAACATATAAAAAAGAATATAGAATATGCCAAAGCATCAAGATTTTTAAAAAGAATTGGAAGTTAAGAAACAATTTCAAGAAAGGTGCCATTTCTTGACATGTCGCACTACCTTAAGAGGATCATACTTTAGGACTACATGGACATGAACAAAAGAAAAAGGGCTTGTTGATGATGAGCTTGGCTAGGATTGCATCAGCCTCTACTAGGATTGCATGAGCTTGACTAGGACTTCATATTGTGAAGGTAATCCTACTAAGTGGATACTTTGTAAGGCCCAACCGCTAATCACCTTCACAAAATCAGAAAAGATGGATACTATGTACAAATTGATAATAGACAATAGGAGAATAAATACAAAACAGCAAACTACACTTCCCTATAAGTTATAAATTTGAGTAGGTCTATAACTTTGGTTAAATTTTTGAGGGACGAAACCAAAATGTTTTAAGCCCAAATGGATGGGCATTTTCCCATAATCACCACTGAGTGGTGGAAACAGCTGAAACTAAACTTGTTTCTTAACTTTCTTGGGACAGATGAGAACTTGTTGAGGACTTGAAACAATGAATTTAATCAAACACCAATCAAATTACATGAGATTTCATATTGACTAATGATTTAGTGAGCTCCTGATATAGTATGAAAGTCAAGTCAAACTCCTGAGCTCAAGGATATCTGGTTGTAGAACTCCCTTTGCACCCTACAAACAAAAGTGGGCCTAAATGTAGGAAGCATGTAAGGTAAGAAGCATCAATTAGAATATTGCATCAGATTCGATGTCCTAGGTTGAGTCTGTTAGTGGCTATGATGCTTGGGGGTGCGGTACAATAATGCTCAAAAGTCATATACTTATGCTTTTTTCAGCCTTTTCTGAGTGAAAAATGATTTTTTTTCTGAGAAAAGGTTAAAAGAATATTGAAAAGCTGGCTTTCACCTAACATACCTAGAAAGTCAATCATATGCAACAAGCAGGTGATGTTTGATTCTCTCATCTTTAGTACGTAATACTATTATGATGAAATCAATGAGATAAACTGAAATTGGCAGAAAGGAGTCTGACATCATTAAGAAGCATGACATAGGCTAGAGATGGTGTTCTTGACTCATAAAAAAGACTATTAGAAAAAACAATTGCTTTAAATTTCATTGCTACAAAAGCATAAAAATTAAAAGATTGATCATGCTTCCGATAATATATGATGTAAATAAGAAAAATATGTTCTATTGTTGTTTGACAACAGGCCTACCTTCTCACCCAAACATGCCTGATGATAAGTAGATGGACAATTATCACAACAGACCAACACACCGCCATCACCGCATATTCCACATGTATCATCATTATGATCAACTTCCTCAACATCCATCACTCTCATACCACATTTTCTGGCATTGAATTCCACCAACCAAGCTTGATGTATACACAGAGTGTATGATTCACCAGTTTGCAGAAAAAGATTTGACAGCTTTCGAAGCTTCAAACCAGCATGGGTCATAAATTTAGTCACAGACAAGACCTTTGAGCAGCAATTACAAAGAATTCCATCCACAGTAACTGAACCATCTTTTACAACGTCGTTGTTTTTTTGGTTCTGGCATTGGACTATATCCTTCAGAGATAAAAAGCCCATCTCAATCAGCCAGCATAGGACTGTTCTTCTTCCCAAAATAAAGCGTCTACTATCTGTGGAGCGCTTGCCACCTTTTGCAGGAGTTTGCAGGAGCAATGCGCAGCTTCCTTTTCGATTTTTACGCCTTTTCAGAGATTTAGATTTAGATTGTGAGGATTGTGCTTTTGGAGAAGAGTGTTTAATAATAGCAGATATCAAAAGATCATTGTCACGGATAGATGGTCTCTTTCGTCCAGTTTCTTTATGCAATGCTGATTTTTTTGCTTTAGTTGTCTTTTCCCTATGTGCAGGATCTGGTGACACACCATTAGCAGAGGCCAAACCATCATTAACCCCTTCAATAGTATGGGGTCCCACAGAAACCATGTCATCGTCTGCAACAGCAACTGATTCTTCAGATGCATGGCACTGGGGTAGGGCATTCTCAGACTTGGATTGAATTTTACAATGGGATGAGCACACTGACGTGGATTTGTTGTCACTTAAACTCTTTCTATTATTCCTACTCTTCGTTGATTTAAGCTGCTCTGAATAATCACAGACCTTTTCCATATTCAATAAGGTAATTCCAGACTCATCATCCTGAGTCAAAGGAGGATTTACTTGCTTGGACTTAACAAATCTATTAGTAGATGTGGTTTTTGATTTCCAAGTCTTCTTTTGCACTTCTTTTGCAGAACTAACATCAGGTAATACAGCAGAATGCACTGTTTCATTAGTTGAAGCCTTTTGAACTGGGGTATCCTTGTGATCAAATTCTTCAGATGCCAATTTCCGATCAAAGACACTGGCCTCATTCTGGTTGAATTGGAGATCAGAATGAACACTGATTCTAACATCCACAATTAAACCAGAATCTTCTTTATAATTTTGATGAGGCAGTTTTTCTTTCATATCCTTCCTTCTCACCACAGCAGCTTCAATTTCTGATATCTTTTTGGACCTCTTGCGTGTCTTTTTGGCTGAGCTAATTGTCTTTCGAATAGAAGAGTTTTTACAAGCAAAGAGATTCTTGATAATGCCATCGTCTGATTTGAAAGACAACTTTCCATGCAGAGAATGGCCATCAGTCATGTGCTGGTCTAACTCTTCTGCTGTTTCAAACTTGAAAATTTTGCAACAAGGGCCAGAAGGAATTTCTCCTATTTGAGTAGCACATCTAATGGAATTACTTGAAATTGTAATTTGGCCATGCTCTAAAGACTGAGGTGTTGATGCTTCCAGAGCTGGAGCTGCAGAGCCCAGGGCCAACAGATCATGTGACATTGAGCCCTCTGTGCATGATAAGCTAGAAGCTCTCTGGACAGAAGCAGATTCATTCGATGGCCTCTTCCTTTTTCTGCAAATAGTCGAGAAGGAATTGCAGTTCATGCCATGCAGGTGCTTAGCATCGTGTGAACCTTTCCCTTCAGTGGCGTCCAATATACCATCAGGTACCAAACCTGAAAGATTAGCATGGCTGCTGCTGCCAAAGTAACAGATATTTGGTTCACGAAGGTGATCTTCAACTCTATTCTTGTGTTTTGTTTCACTACTTGTATCCCTGTTTGGAAAACATGTAGTGCTGTTCACAGCTTTCACTACTCTCCGTTCTCTCAGGGCACTGATTCTTTTGTCAATCCACACCACAGCCATAAAAGGATCAAGAAGTAGCCATCGGTCTGTAAGAAAAAGAGAGCATTCCGAATGTTGAATTGCCTCATCAATGTAAGCCAGTGCAGCTGCCAGGTCAACCCAAAATGTTTCTATGTCAGACCATTCTCTTCCAATTTCTACCTGATTGTCACTTGGTGCATCAGCTAAAAACTTCTTGCCACATGCTTTCCATGCCTGACAGAGTGATTTATAGGAGCACCCGTCATCTGGACAAAAGAAAGTGAAAGCAGGCTTGACTCGGTCGTACCTTTTGCGTGTCTCTATTTTCCAGCTTGCATCCATAAGGAGATTATGTGCATGAGAATGGAGCCGATTTGGGAGGTCCTTTATGAAAGCTTTCTTCCCTGCAATATCAAAGGTGTCCAGTTCCAGAATGCCAAAGTCCTGGGTAGCAGGGTTCAAACATGTAAGTGCTCCATACATCTCTTTGGTAGCAGGAGGCCACCCTGTCATAACAAGCCCAGAAGAAATGCTCTCTTGAGAAACAGGTGAAGGAACATATTTGGCTTCCAAGGCTTCCTTCCCATTATCTGTATTCTCGTTCACACAACTATTCTGCAGAACCAAACCATCATTGCTATCACCAGTACCATCTATTTCTCCTTGAGGAATCAAGAAGTAGTAACTAGATAAGATACCATGATTAAAAGATTCAACAATCCAGCATGGTACTTGATGCTGGGTGTGGAGAGAATCCACCAGAGGCATATTAGAAGCAATATCAGAATGCTCCAAATGGTTTGCTTCGTTATTTGTAGGCTCAGCATTGTTATTGCCCACATTATTCCCATAGATTGCAGCTCCAATATTAGAAATACTTGCACCATTGGCACTGATTCCACTGCAAACCCCCATAAATATCTCATGCTCCTTTGAAGCATCTAAAGTGTCTCCACTCAGACAACCAATTCCTTCCCCAAAGTGTATCCTCATTATCTCCTCCTTAGATTGGGCCTCAGCCTCTAGAGTCTTCCCCTTCATTTTGCCCAAAAGCTACAGAATGCACTTCAACCCTTGCTACAGACAAGCACTACGAAGGGAAGGACAGTAAACTGCAGAAAACGGCCTTCAAAGCAAAAGTCTACGGCAATGTGGATTGAGTCAGGAGCAACAGTCTCCAAAATTCGCCAAAATAGGGCGCCTTTCAGAGTCATGCAACTAAGACCCACCAGTAATTACCCCGAAACGCAAAAATTGCGTATAAAGAGGGAAACAAGTGCAAAAGCTTCAAATTTCCGCCCCCGCTCCCCACCGCAGAACGGCTAGCGCAAACCCTGGTCGCAGAATGCCCAATTCTCAAAACATCCCTCCCCATCGATCACAATACAACTCAAAAAGGTGAACCTTTTGATCTCAAACCCCAACCCTAGAATCCCGCCCCATCAAGATCCCCAAACACATTGCAAACCATACTCAAATGCCCAAACATTGCGAACCCTAAACATCACTCCCCATCGATCACAACATAACTCAAAAAGGTGAACCTTTTGATCCAAACCCCAAATCCCAACCCTAGAACCCCGCCCCATCAAGATCCCCAAACACATTGCACACCATACTCAAATGCCCGAAATCAGTTCAAAAACCGCGCCTTTCTCAAGCCCTCAACTTCTCAATTCCCACATTTCCTCAACCTTACATATCCAGCGCACAAGACACAAACTTTCGTTAATTGCCCACCACCCAAACCCAAAAAAATACCAGGAATCGCCAAAATCCTCCGAACTCACCCCAAAAAACAACCAAAAATCACGAAAAAAACAAAGGAAAAACACGGCAAATGGTTCAAGAAACTCATCTGGGACGATTTGGGGCTAGTGCTGGGAGGCTGAGGAATTTGCTTTGGAATCTCCGGCGGAGAGTGCTGCAGCAAAGCCCGTAGGAAATTGTAACGCTCCCTGGCTTTGTCTTGAAGTGATGCTAAACAGCAGGGCCGTTTGGAACGGGTTGGAGTTTAAGATCAAGGTTATGGTCGAGATCAGAGGAGTAAAATATTAATGCGTTCAAATAAATTTTATTTAGTTACTAATTTGATTAATAGATAGTTAAAATTTTTTTATAAATAAAAATACTCTCCGGTGAGTGCTATTTATATACTACTGTTTATTTTCTTCACCGGATCCATGATATTGCCGGGTGAGCTTGAGCGCGGAGCTCGTTGGCCGAGTTTGCGCGCGGAGTTCACCAGGCGAGCTCGCGTGCAAAGTCTGCTGCGTCGTCGGCAGGAAAGGAGGGTAACGTTTACTGTGTGTTGAGCGGCGGCAGTGTCGGGGGAGGGGGAGGAGGAGAAAATTAAATAGTTAGGGTTTCGGCTGAGGCGATCTAAGCTGTTGGATCGAAATTCGACAATTCAGATGAACTGAAGGCATTTTAGTTAAATTCGACAGTGCTGTGTGCACAGTTGGCGACGCCGGAGGACATTTTTGTCCACAAAAAATTTTAACTATCTACTAGACAGATCAATAACCAAACAGGATTTACTTAACCGTATTAGCGTTTTACACTTTACCTCTCCCTTTAACCTTGACCTTAACCTTGACACCGTTCCAAACGGTCCCTAGGAGCTTTGTGGTTGGGGTCACGTTTTCGGGTCCATATTTTGGGTCTTTATTTTAAGTACTTAGTTTGGCTCGCTACAATGTGCAACAAACTTACCCTAATGGGCAAAAAAAACATTAGGGATGGATAAATTATGGATTTTGACAAAATTTTAGATTGAACTTGAAGTTGCGTTTTTTGCCTATAAAGTTGTTTTTTATTTTTTATTTGATTTGATTTTTTAAATTTTTTTCATGTGGAGTTGCCATTAATGTCATAAAAATTTGAAATTTCACTAATCTATGTGAAACAATATATAAATTTACGAAAAATCAGCAAGCATAATGTTGAACTAATGCAAAGTTTGTAATGTCTTCTCTAGAGACTCTACATTAGTCAAAAGAAGAACCGATGGAGCAAAAAGATGTGAAAAGTAAATCTTATTACTAAAATCGAAATTCATGACTTGAAACTAGAGGTATCATTTCAGTTTCAGCCTCGCAATTTATTTGATCTTGGTTCGAGTTTAACTCGCTTGTTTAAGACACGAATCGAGTTCAAAGTGGCACCGACTTAATCAATTCCAAATTGAGAGTGCAACCCAAAATTAAATAAATATTATATCAATATTAAAATATTTTTAAAAACTATTTTAACGTTAATCAACTTAAAATATTTTTTTACAAATCAAAAATTAAAAAGTAGTTTCTAGCGTACAATTCGTTTTAGCTCATGAGTTGAACCAATAAGCTCGAATTATTCGAGAATAGCTTGTTTGAATCGCGAGCTAGAGTTAAATCAAGTCAGACTTAAACTCTACTAATCGAACTCAAACTAATAGTTTTATAGTTAAAAAAGGATCAACTTACTCAAACTCGAGTCATTTACACAATTCATTAGAACACATTTTTAATGAGCAGTTTGAATTAAATTCAGTAATTTAGCCTCTTTAACATAATATATATATATATATATATATATATATCTATATATATATTATTTTAGCCCTAAATAGAATATCGTTGGACAAATATACCCTTACATAGATACCCCGACAAACGATACATGCGGATAATGTGTATTTTTCCTGGGTATATGCAAATATGGACAGATAAAATTGGATTTAAAAAAAGCTAATTAAAGTCATATATTTGCAAAGACGGCGGCTATATACGCACGAAGCTCATGATTCTATAGGAGGACGTATTCAAATATAGCTTTTTTAGGGGTGTACATGCAAGTTCGTGATCGTGGTGCGGGTATTCATGCGGTATCCATTTTATAAGGGCATGTATACAATTTTTCTGTTTTCTGGGGCATTATGCAAATATCTGTTTAGATGGGATGGGCTATGGCTGCTTGAAACGGGCCCGACCCAATTAAGGCCCGGCCCATTTTCCATCTCTTATGCTTTGGAATTGGAGAGGAAGAAGAACAAAGATGAAAATGGAATGGAATTTCTGTAATTGCCGTGGTAAACAAAGATTACTAGTAAAAAAATTTTAGTTTTTACTAGATTTTACTACTAGTATTCATTGAAAAATAGTATACCATCGTATATTTTACTAAAATACCTACTATAAATACGGAGATACTTCATATTTCAGATGATGCTTATTTTCTTGATGCATAGAATTTTGATGGACTCTTGCATGTACAAATATACTTCAACAATCCACGAACAATTGCATCACAATTAAAATGACAACCTAAAATCCTAAAAATTATTTGGAATATTTAAGAGGACATAAATGCAAAATTCAAAACTACAGTCAATTCAACAAATGCCAACGCAAGCTAGTTATTTTTTTTTTAAGAAAAAAAAAAAGCCCTAATCAGCCATGTGCCCTAGAATTCCACAAGTCTGCCACGATCCTACATGACACATAGCGGATAATTTGAAAGCCATGCACCAACAAGTACAATTGAACAACCAGTAAGCCGGAGAATTAGGGTTAGGTCACCAAATTAGGTAGATGCAACCCCTTCCACATACGCAAACAAGAACTATATGCTTTCTAGAATCCCTTCAAATCAGGTCAATCGCACAGTCCGCACTTCACAAAATTTGTTCAATGAAAGATCGTCAGCTAAAGTGTTTTAATAGAATATATCTGGATTATTAATAAGAAAGATTACATGAACGAAGGAGAGCATGAGGTCCACCTGATTTGAGCGTGAAAGAGAGTGATGAGAAAGAGAACTACCAACCATATATCACTTTTTATTTTTTTTGTTCCACCGGAAAATTGGTCAAATGATCCAAGCGGATCAAGTCAATCTTCCTCTTCTATATAATCCAGAGAAGAAGACCGCAAAGCAAGCTCTCAGACAAAGATGGGGAGGTCCCCGTGCTGTGAGAAGGCGCACACGAACAAGGGGGCGTGGACGTCGGAGGAAGACGAGCGGCTCGTCTCCTACATCAAGGTCCACGGCGAAGGCTGCTGGCGGTCGCTCCCAAAGGCTGCCGGCCTTGCTCGGTGCGGCAAGAGCTGCCGCCTCCGGTGGATAAACTACCTCCGCCCCGATCTCAAGCGCGGGAACTTCACGGAGGAGGAGGACGAGCTCATCATCAAGCTCCATAGCTTGCTCGGAAACAAGTAAACCATCCACTCCTTCAAAATCCTTCTAAATTTGATCCAGAAAATGAGTATTAACACTTATTTCCCTGATCACTTTTAGGTGGTCTTTGATCGCCGGGCGGCTGCCGGGGAGGACGGACAACGAGATCAAGAATTACTGGAACACGCATATCAAGCGGAAACTCCTCAGGCGGGGTCTCGACCCGCAGACTCACCGTCCTCTCAGAGACAATTCGCCTTCTGCAGCCGCTCGCCGCCCGGAAAACCTTAACCCTAAAGCTTCACATACAGGGGCCGGTGCGTTAACGAACTCCTGCGAGGAAGCGCATAGCAGTGGCACTACTAGCATTGATGAAGACAACTATTGCACATCTGAAGTCAATCTTGAGCTATCAATAAGCCTTCCTTTCACTTCTCCAAAACCAGTGACCTTATCAGAGGCATCTTCCACCACAACATCGAACATCGAAACTGCGCCTACAAGAGCCATATGCTTGTGTTACAGTCTTGGTCTCCGACAAGGCGAAGCCTGCGGCTGCCAGTCGATGAATTACCAGCAAGCTTTCAGCTACTTCAGACCCTTGGAAGAGATTCAGTTCGGGCTATGACTTTGTAATAGTGTTGACATTTTATCATTTATTCAAGAGAGATATGCTTGTGTTCTGTGATTAGATTGAAGGATTTCTCTCTTTTTGTGACTTTTTTTGAAGTTTAATGCATGAGACTGGATGACCTCTATTAGGAGACGAAGTAGAGAGAGAGAGAGAGAGAGAGAGAGAGCATGTGAAGTGTTCCTTTGGTAGGTAACCTAATCCTGCCGAAAGAGATAATAAAGGAGGTGTAATAAAACGGAGGTTCTATTAGTTTGGGTTAGGGTTTGTCATGTGTGGCTGATTTTACCCAACCATAATTCAGCATCTTTATCCAAGAATGGGATATGACGCCCTAAATATTGACGAAAATATGTCTAAAAAGGTGAGATAAAGAGAAAATTTGGGATGAATGAGGGAGTGGAATATGCAAATAAAACCCTAATAAACACAAAATATTGTGATAATTGCACTTCACCGTATAGGATATATAAAAGGATTGGTTCGCATGCACGAGCCCATTCCAATTTATGTTGGTGTGTTGTGGTTGTTGTCATCTAAGGGACGCCCTACTCTTGCATGAGCAATGGGGACCATGGTAGGTAGTAGCTCGATGGATGATGGTACACTGCCATAGTAGAGCAGTATGGTTAGTTAGATGGTCCCAATCAATCAAGTTCAAATTCTCGAGATGGCCAACCAGTTTAAAAATCATCTCTGGTTTTTTTTTTTTTTTTTTTTTTTTTATATTTATTTTACGATTATGTCTTGCGGAAGCCAATTCTAATCAAATTTTCTGTAAATGTGAAGATATTGTTTAGTTTTATATTATAATTATTATATCTTGATTAGTCTAGTATTTAAATATCAAAAAAAATAATCAAACTAATTTTATTTTTAAAAAATTAAACTATTATATTTTTTTTATTTGTATTCATTGAAATTTTAATAAATAATATATTTAAAGACATAATGATTAAAATATATATATAATTTACTAATTAGACTAATATTTAAATATCAAAAAAGTAATAAATTTTTTTTTATATTTTGATCACGACATGGAGTTTAATTTTGAACTTAAATTTAAATCAAATAATGTCGAAAAATTCTCAACTAAATATGAAAAATAGGAGAATCGGGTGGAGTTCTCCGGATGCAACCAAACACACATTAATAATTGTCGAACCAGACTCGGGCGGCTTGGCCCATCCACTCATACCTACCATCTTGTCCTGAGCATCACAGAGTGGTTAGCCATTAATAAATGATTGCAAGATGTTTCGTGGTCATCATCCTTCGCGACTTCTTTATCAATATGTAAAATCTTACTTATTTCACCTTTCTTTTTTTTTCTTTTTTTTTTATATATATATATATGTCTCAGTCAGCTAAAAGTCGAAATCTCAACATAATGCAACCAGACAGTGATCTGAACTTAGAATGAAATAAATTATAAAAAATAAAACAAACAAATTGACCTTTCAGTGTGTATTGAATCTATTCATTCGTGATAAAAAATACCCGAAAAGGCAATTTTATGTTGGGAAAGTTGGATCGAGAGTGAGATTCACATATTTATTTGACTTACTGCAAAATACTAATAAAAATAACAATAAATAATAATAAAAAAAAGGGGTTCCATTCAATGTTGGCTTGCTATGTTTGACGGACACAATCTTCATTGCTTCAGAAGTAATTAGACCACCGTCCTGTTGGACAAGAGCTTAGCCAAAGCGATCGCTGTATTTTAGAATAATATTTTTTAATCCAATTTAATTCGAAAAGTAAAATAACAAATTTTGATTCAAATCGTGATCATTTCTTATCAAATGAACCCAAAGTAACAAGATGTTCTTGCAAAGATACCCCTACACAAGGGTAGATGTGCAATTAGACGATTATGCAGGGGCGTATATGCAAATACGAAATCATTTGAAAGTGATTCTTTTTCTATTTCTATTTCACTTTATATCCATAATTTTTTAAAAAAAAATAAAAAAATTAGTAAGATATATCATTTGGGATGAATAATTTTTTAGAGAAAAATTTAAGATGGAATGGCTACTCCAAGAGTTAAATTCACTTTTTTCAAAAATATTTAAAAACACCATTACAAGTGATATGATAAAAATATTTAGTGCAAAAAAAAAATTAACTTTTTTATATGCGACGAACAAAAAATTACTCTTATATCCAATTGTTAGAGTATAAATTATGATGTATTAATATTTATTATATTGATGATAGGGGTATTTACCCACAACTCTCTTTTTTTTTAATTTATTACCTACAACTCCTTTAGTGTGATTTAATCATTTTTTTAAAATTTCACTTTTGCCATTTATAATTTTACAACTAAACCCTTTAAAATTCTTAATTTTAATCATATAATATTTCTCTCAAATATTTACAAATAAACCCTCAATCAAATTTTAATTATAATTTACATATTTGCATATTTATAAATAAACCCTGCAAATATTTTTATTTATAGATAGGTCCAAAATTTAATATTTTCAAATAAAAATTTACAAAGAGGACCTTACATATTTAAATTTTTTACAAAAAAACCCTCCATAAAATTTCAAATTACAAGTTTAATATTTATATATTTAAAAATAGATCCCTCAAATATTTTTACTTATAAAAAAAAATTATATTTTATTTAATAAAAATTTTACAATATTGAAGGCTTTAAAACTTAAAATTTTAAATTACAAGTTTAATATTTGTATATTTACAAATAAACCCCTCAAATATTCTTATTTATAAATAAATCTATTTTTTTCACTTTTTAAATAAAATTTCACAATATTGAATGTTCTAAAACTTAAAATTTTAAATTACAAGTTTAATATTTGTATATTTACAAATAGACCCCTTGAATATTTTTTTATAAATAAGTCCGAATTATATCATTTTTAAAATAAAATTTTACAAAAAATATATTAAAGGTTTTAAAATATGAAATTTTAAATTCTACATTTAATATTTATATATTTACAAATAGATCCATTGAATATTTTTATTCATAAATAAGTCCAAATTTTATCATTTTAAAATAAAATTTTACAAAAGAAACTTTTGAAAGTTATAAAACTTAAAATTTTAAATTACAAATTTACTATTTATACATTTATAAATAGACCCTTTGATCATTTTTATTTATAAATAAGTCCAATTTTTATCATTTTTTATACAAAATTTTACCAAAAAAGATAATATTTTTTAAAACTTAAAATAATAAAATTTAAATTGAATATTTATACATTTACAAAGAGACCCTTATAATATTTTTTTAAAAATAAATCTAAATTATAAATAAAAATATTTAAGGGATCTATTTATAAATATACAAATATTAAACTTGTAATCTAAAATTTTAAATTTTAAGACCTTCAATATCTTTTTCATCAAATTTTATTTGAAAAGAGATAAAATTTGGACATATTTATAAATGAAAATTTTAAAGGAGTCTATTTGAAAATATGCAAATATTAAATTTGTGATTTAAAATTTTGAGTTTTAAAATCTTTAATGTCTTTCTTGTAAAAATTTAATTTAAAAAAGATAAGATTTGGACTTTATTTATAAATAAAAATATTCAAGGAGATTATTTATAAATGTACTTATATTAAAATTGTAATTTAAAATTTAAAATTTTAAATTTTTAATGCTTTTTTGTAAAAATTTTTATTTTTAAAATGATAAAATTTGGAGTTATTTATGAATAAAAATATTCAAGTGATCTATTTTTAAATATAAAAATATTAAACTTGTAACTTGAAATTCTAAATTTTAAAACTTGCAAGATCATTTTTGTAAAATTGTATTTTAAAAATGATAAAGTTTGGACATATTTATGAATAAAAATATTCAATGGGGTATTTGTAAATATACAAATATTAAACTTGTAATTTAAAATTTTAAGTTCTAAAACCTTCAATATATTTTTTATAAAATTTTATTTGAAAATAATAAAATTTAGACTTATTTATAAAATAAATATATTCAAGAGGTCTATTTGTAGATATATAAATATTAAACTTGTAATTTGAAATTTTAAAATTAAAAACCTTCAATGTCTTTTTTGTACAATTTTATTTTAAAAATAATAACTTTTGAACTTATTTATAAATAAAATTATTCAATGGGTCTATTTGTAAATGTATAATTATTAAACTTGTAATTTAAAATTTTAACTTTTAAAACTCTCAATATTGTGAAATTTTATTAAAAAAGTGATAAAATTTAGACTTATTTATAAAAAAAATTTGCGGGATCTATTTATAAATATATGAATCGTAAACTTGTAATTTGAATTTTTATGGAGGGTTTATTTGTAAGAAAATTTAAACATTTAAGATTTTTTTGTAAATTTTTATTTGAAAAACATTAAAATTTGGACTTATTTAAAAATAAAAATATTTGAGAGGTCTATTTATAAATATAAATCAAAGAGTAGTAGGTAATAAATTTGAAAATGAGAGGGATGTAAGTAAATTAAGTATAATGATAAAGAGAATCAAAATGTCAAACAAATTAAGTATAATGATCCCAAACATTGAAGTTTTGATAAGAAATCACGATAGTAAATTTAATATATTTGAAATTCACATATGTATCATTATAATTTAAAGATATTTTAAATTATTTTTAAAAAAATTATTTTACTGATTTAAGCATAGATAGTTGGATGCAACGTCCGGCTCTAGAATTTTTTTTGGAAGATTTTAAAACGATGATAAAAAATTACAAAATATGCACTTTAAATAGAATAAATATTTTTATATTTAAAATAAACGTGATTTATTATTTTTATTTAAATTATTTCGTCAGTGATACCTGCCATACGTTACCCGAAGTTAGGATACAGGACCGCCCATCTCACTCTCTATCAGTGACTTATAGCCCGCCTCCATCACAAAAAATAGCTCAGAAATCACTCCAATCATAAAAGCCTGCTGCTTGGCTTGACTGATGGCTTCACGATGGCGACTGAATCTCCAGCTGCGCAGCTCAAATTTGACTCTGGATGCGCGATCAGGAAGACAAGTCCAGGTTCTAATCCTCGACAAATCTCTGCAATTTGACGAGAAAGTCTCGAGTCTTTCGTGACGCTTTCCACGTGGTCAGACTTTTAGGGATTTTTGAGTACAAACGATTGATATTTTTTCTATTTACCAACGATTTTTTCGAGATTATGATATTTATTTATATTTTTTTTATTTTATAATCTATCATTTACTGATTGAAATTTAATTAATTTTTTTAATCAAAAAATTTTCTTAAATATTCCATTCTTTTTAAATTTATTTCTTGTTAATAGCTCTTTCTCTTCCTCCTCTCTTTCCCACCTATGAAATTGGGTTTCTCTCTCTCTCTGACCTCCATATCTCCCTGCAGAAATTAGCAAATCATTTGCTATAGCTCCTGGGACTCTGACTTGTTTGTTCTTCATTGCAGATTATTCATGTTAGTATTACTCAAGGGTCCCCTCAACTCTTGGCAGGTGGAAAATTGATTGATCTAACCTACTCTGTTAAATGGATGCCAACAAATGTAACTTATGCACGCCGTTTTGAGGTTTACTTGGATCATCCTTTCTTTGAACATCAGGTAAAATTCAAATTTTCTGGATAGCATGTCAAGCTTTTGGCCAAGCTTGAGCAGGTCTATACCACTAATGGAGTTTTCAGAAATCTATCTCATATGTTGCATAAACTGTTTGTTGTTTGTACTTTGTTGCACCTTATGCTGTATTACTTGATAGTTGATAGTCATTTTTGTTGTAGAAAGATATTCTTTTTTGTATAATGCTCAAATTTGCATTGATTTTCTGCAGATTCATTGGTTCTCCATTTTCAATTCTTTTATGATGGTTATTTTCCTCACTGGCCTTGTGTCTATGATATTGATGCGAACCCTTAGGAATGATTATGCAAAATATGCTCGTGAAGACGATGATTTGGAAAACATGGTGAGCATATCCATTTTTTGTCCCAGCAGCACTATTTTGTTTCTTTACTCCTTACTTGATTTTTATGCAGACTCCATTCTCACTAGCGTTTAATGATATTTGCAACGTTAAAATAGGGCACTAGTTTCTTGCAAGCGCTGGTATTAATTAATTGGCATTTATTCACCAGAAAAGAGATGCAAATGAAGAATCTGGATGGAAGCTTGTTCATGGCGATGTTTGTCGACCCCCATGGAATTTAGCTTTTCTTTCAACTCTTGTTGGCACAGGAGCTCAGCTGGCAGTTCTTGTTCTTCTTGTCATTCTACTATCAATCATTGGGACATTGTATGTTGGGTATGTCTTTCAACTATGATGAGCAAGTTTAACGTTACTCTTTTGTTGCCGACGTAGCTGAATTGTGGTTAGGTTGCTGGTTGGCACAGATCATTGTTTTGCATGTTGCTCCTCTTAAGTTTTTCTCTGTCATCACAGTTTTTCTAGCTTCCTTTATTTTTGTGAATCACATAAAGATCATATTTAAGAAACACGCGCTTGACAGCTTGAGGAGAAAGTTTTACATAATCTGAATTGGGACAAAAGACAGACATGGAGATTGGGTTATATGACAAAGTTGTGCTCGCGGATGGGCTTTTGCATCTTGACTCTTCCTGGTGATTGACCAGCTGTCTTGTAAATTTACTCCATCTTGCAGGTGGATAAACGTACTGATTAAAGTCATATTTTTCTGTTCTATTACAACTTTATTCTAACTAATTTCGACTTGTATTGTAGGAGAGAAGCTATTGTCACGACTTTCATAGTTTGCTATGCTTTTACCTCATTTATTTCAGGATATGTTAGTGGTGGACTTCACTCCAGGAATGGGGGTACAGTTTTCTATTATCTGTTCAGCCATATATTTGTTTATTCTTGTATTTTGCCTGACAAATTCTTCTTTCATATTCTTCATTCCTCTTTCATTTAGATGCTCGTATGTTTATCAGGGAAAAATTGGATGCAATCAATGATCTTCTCTGCTTCTTTGTTCCCTTTCATGTGCTTTGGAATTGGCTTTGTACTCAATACCGTTGCTATATTCTATGGGTCGCTAGCCGAAAAGTCCCTTATGGGACAATGGTTGCAGTGTTTGTAATTTGGGCATTCATCTCGTTTCCTTTGGCACTTCTTGGCACTGTTGTAGGAAGGAATTGGAGTGGTTCTCCAAACAATCCATGCCGCATAAAGACCATTCCCCGGCCCATTTCCCTGGAAGAAATGGTATCTCACCCCAGCTGTCATTTCGCTCATGGGAGGGCTACTTCCTTTTGAAGGCATATTCATTGAGATGTACTTTTGTCTTCACATCCTTCTGGAATTACAAGGCAAATATTAGTACTATGATATTTGAAGTTTTCATTAGACTAACGTTTTCTTTTATTTCTTTGATGGAGAATCCAACCTAGTACGATATTGTATTCGAGCTTGACAGTCCGCCATCCATCAAATTCCAAGATTTTATTTTTTCTAACTTTTCGGGAAAATAATTTATTGTTGGGTTTACGATAGTCATCATATTTAGTCCAATCTCAATTCCGATACTTTGTCGATGTGGTACTAAAAAAAACTGCTGTCAGTTATAGGTCCACTGGTCCCACCGGACTTTACAATTTCCCTCTCTCAAAGGTTCAGCGTCATCGCTGAGTTAGACCACATCGATTAAGAGGTGCAGAGTGGTTTTGATACTACTATGTAACGCCCCCAACCCAGCACGATATTGTCCCTGGGCGTCTGCAGTTCGCAATCCATCCGACTTCAAGATTTTGTTTCTCTCAGCTCCCGGGACAAAACTTTGTTATTGGGTTTATAACAATTATCATATTTAGTTTAGTCTCAATTCTAATATTTTGTCAATATAAAACTAAAGACAATTATTGTTAATTATAAATCCACTACCTGTCAACTGGCTCACCAGTCCCGCTAAGCCTTATAACTTTTGTGATGTGTCATTGAAGCTTGAGTAGTCTCTTCACATTTAGGAATCCTACATCAGACCATATGATGTGTGTGACAAGTTTTTTGATGTCGGCAGGTTTACTATGTCTATGGATTTAAGTTGTTTTCCTTATCCTCCTTATTGTGACTGTCTGCGTCACAATACTACAATAGTTGGCACGTACTTGTTAAATGCTGAGAACTACCACTGGCAATGGACTTCATTCTTAGCTGCTGCTTCAACAGCTGCCTATGTATTTATTTACTCAACTTACTATTACCATGTTAAGAAGAAGATGTCAGGCTTTTTCCAGACCAACTTCTATTTTGGATACACTCTAATGTTCTGTCTTGGGCTTGGGATACTCTGTGGTAAGTTTTTAATCAAGCACCGTACTGTAATACGCATGTTATTTAGATTCCCGTAGTAGATGAAGTAATCTCTGTTTTATGCAGGTGCTGTGGGATACCTTGGTTCTATGTTGTTTGTCCGAAGGATTTACAGAAATATCAAGTGCGATTAGCAAGTTCTGGGAGAAGAATTTTGCTGGAGACTACCAATTTGAGGCCACGAAACTTGGAGTTAGAAGAGAAGTTTCGGATTCATTTCTGATCTTTAATATGGAAATACCATTGCAGAAATGTGCTTATTGTAACTGTTTTGAGGGATCTGAGGGGCTTTGCATTGTGGACTAAATTTCTGCTGTCTCCCACTGCAAATTGCCACGTGTACCAAACAGCTTGCATTCATTGCTGAAATAAGGATCTAATAGTTGCCTAATTATTTTTATCTTTTTTGTCTCTTTTTGAATTTCATGATGTTATATTTTTGTGGTATTGAGGAATGTTAGGAGAGTTAAAAGCTTAAGTTATGAGATATAAGGCTTTTCATTTTATATATTGAATTTTATTTATTTAATATATGATGTGAAATTAATTTATTACATTTGACATTACAACAATTTTTCTCTTCGGATGTGATTTAACCACATCAATTTTAACACTCTTAATTAAGAATTTTTTTACTCAACTAGTTTCACCGTATGATCTATATTAACGAGTTTTTATTTATTTTTTTTTTTTAAAAAAAATACTAACATGTGATTCAATTTAATCGCATCATTACGATAATTTCGGTCTTAAATTTTTGCATCTCCCACTGCAAATTGCCACGCATGTACCAAGCAGCTTGCATTCATTGCTGAGATAAGGATCTAATAGTTGCCTACTTATTTTTATCTTTTTTGTCTCTTTTTGAATTTCATGATGCTATATTTTTACGGTGTTAGGTCTTTGGCAGTGGTTTATACAGGATGCCATTGTTGCTTGGTTCTAAGTTGGGTGGAAAGTTTGACTGGAGATGGGTGATTATCTTTTTTCTTAGAATTTTGAATCCAGGGGTTCTTATGCAAAAACCACAAGTGTCTTCTGAGATTTTGTTTAAATATAGGCGTTCCATGTAAGAAGCCCTGGGCAGGAGACTCAGGAGAGCAGGTGACAATGGCTCCGAAGTGTCAGCGCGGGAACTCGTCTCCCGCGGCATGGATGCGGCCGAAGTACTGAATTCCGTGACTGCCGAGTGTTATTTATGTGTATCTTGACTTCGCCGTCACCGCTCCAACAAACACAAAGCGACAGGGAGCAGTTTGCGGCATATCCAAACGAAACAGATTGCAGCAGCAGCGTCCGCAGAACGGCGCCCTCGCTTCCGGCGTTTCCGACACTTTGGCATGACGGTGAAGTCACTTCCTTCTTCTGCGAGCCCAGTTCCATGTTCTGTTGTGGGTCACGTCGTTGTCGTTGACTACTTTGCCGATGTCAATGCAAACAGTGACCGCCACGTGTGAATACAAAATAAAAAAAGAAAAAAACAAATTGTTTTTATTATCCTTGTGATTAAAATCTTATTTGTTTTACGTAGTCTGAGTGCATGTGTTTGCTGGCCCATGCAACTTCTCTGAGCCCCACATCACACCAACTTCGATCATTGCCCTGCCTTGCAATCTCAGTTGTAGACAGCACCCAACACACGCATTAAGATAATACAATAATAATTTGTATAATGAAATTGTTATACATAAATTTGAATATCTGAAGGAGTTAATTGAAATTAAAATCAAAATACATTATTTCACAGGGGAATATTTATATTTAAGCCAACTTAAGACGACATTTTAGTAAAAGTTCAAGCTTTTGCAACAAAAGCCAGATCAGCAAAAGAGCAATCTTTTGATGGAAGGATACCCATCCGTGCCTACCTTCCGAATACTACGACGCTACTAAAAAGCAAGGTTCATTGCCGTCAAAACCAAACCCTATCAATAAATTTATTATTTTTTTTGTAATAATTTCCACACTTCATTCTATGCAATTGCAAACATTAATATTTATTAATAAATTTATCATTATCATAAAAAATTATTATTATTAAGAATATTAAGGCCGATAAAACTTAAATAAATAATCTTTTGCATATGAAATATGAATACAATCATTAAGTTAATAATTATATATTTTTTAAAAATAATTTTGTGAGCACGTTATATATATATATATATATATATATATTTAAAATAATTTCAGTTGCTCCAGGAATTGTATGAAATTGTTGAAAAGAATTCGCATTTTTGGAAATTTTTTAAAAAATAAATGGCAATCTAACGAAAAAATAGCACCACCACCACGACGAAGACTTGCACTCGCCCACTTCTCGCACTTCTTGCTCCTCCATCCTTCTTTCAATGCACAAACACAAACGCGAGAGAGACAAAAGAGAATTGAATTGTACAGAAAAGAAGCCATGAAGGTGGCGGTGGAGGTGGTGGAGGCGAGCGACCTGATGCCCAAGGACGGCCGAGGCGCCGCCAACCCCTACGTCGAGGCCGACCTCGCCGGTGAGCACCACCGCACCCGCACCGTCTTCAAGACCGTCAATCCCTCCTGGCGGGAAACCCTCGTTTTTTCTGTCCCGGACCCCGCCGCCCTTCCCCACCTCTCCCTCGACGTCTCTGTCTTCCACGACCCCCACTCCTCCCCCGCCTCCCACAGCCGCCACCTCCTCGGCCGCGTCCGCATCTCCGCCGCCTACTTCGCCCCTTCCCCCGACGAAGCACCTGTCCGCTTCCCTTTGGACAAGCGTGGCTTCTTTTCTCGTGTCAGCGGCGATATCTGTCTCCGCCTCTTTGTTCTCTCGGACGCATCCAGTATTGGTCTCTACAACGATGAAAGCAGCAAAAAGCACCCTCTTCCTTCGTCTATGTTTCCACCCGATATCAACAATATTGATATCGAAGACGACAACAACAAGAAGAAGCCACCAAAACCGTCGCCTGCGGCGAGAGTGTTCCGCTCAATCCCCGCCGAGCAGCTGAAGAAGCCACCGATGGCGGCAACGACAACAACCACGGCGAACCCTGCACAGTCAGCGCCGCAGCCGTCGCCAACGGTGATTCTCCCGGCGCCGGTGCGGCCACCACAACCAGAATTCGAGCTGATAGAGACGACGCCGCCTATCACCGGGCGACTGGGGTACCGCGGCAAGGACAAGATCTCCACCACCTACGACCTAGTCGAGCAGATGCACTTCCTCTACGTGAACGTCGTGAAGGCCCGGGACCTGCCGACGATGGACATCACCGGCAGCCTGGACCCCTACGTGGAGGTAAAGCTCGGCAACTACAAGGGTATCACCAAGCACCTGGTGAAGAACCAAAACCCGGTGTGGCAGCAGGTCTTCGCCTTCTCCAAGGAGACCCTCCAGGCCAACCTGGTGGAGGTGACGGTGAAGGACAAGGACGTCGTCAAGGACGACTTCGTCGGGAGGATCGTCTTCGAGCGCACCGACGTGCCAGTGCGGGACCCACCAGACAGCCCCCTGGCGCCTCAGTGGTACCGTCTCGAGGACAAGAAAGGGAACAAGCTCAACCACGGCGAGGTCTTGCTCGCCGTCTGGATCGGCACTCAGGCCGACGGGGCCTTCCCAGAGGCATGGCACTCCGACGCCCATTCCGTCTCGCTGGAAGGCCTCGTCGCCACCCGCTCCAAGGTCTACTTCTCCCCCAAGCTCGCCTATGTCAGGGTCGGGGTCATCGAGGCGCAGGACCTTGTTCCGGCGGAGAAGGGGCGCGCCCCGGACGTGTTTGTGAAAATTCAACTCGGGAACGTGCTCCGGCGCACCCCTCGCGCCGCCATGCGGACGGTGAACCCGACGTGGAATCACGAGCTGATGTTGGTGGCCGCTGAGCCATTCGATGAGCCGCTGGTCATCACCGTAGAGGACCGGGTGGCGGCGAACAAGGATGAGCCGCTGGGGAAGCTCAACCTCCGGGTCGCCGGCATGCCACAGAGAACCGACCACAGCCGTCCTGTTCCCACCAAATGGTTCGATCTGAACGAGCCCGGCGCCGACCTGGAGGAGGAGAAGAAGAAGGAATCGAAATTCTCCAGCAAGATCCACCTCCGAGTGTTCATCGACGCTGGGTACCATGTGCTCGACGAAAGTACTCACTACAGCAGTGATTTCCGGCCGACGTCGCGGAAGCTGTGGAAGCCAAGCATTGGTATCTTGGAGCTTGGGATTCTCGATGCACGGAAGCTGATGGCGATGAAGGCCAAGGAAGGCAAGGCCACCGACGCCTACTGCGTCGCCAAGTACGGCCCCAAATGGGTCCGAACACGCACAATCGTCAACTCCCTTGAGCCGAGGTGGCACGAGCAGTACACCTGGGAGGTGTTCGACCCGTGCACTGTCATCACTATTGGGGTGTTCGACAATTGCTATGTTTCCGGCGGCAAGGGAGACGCCAAGGACCAGAGGATTGGAAAGGTGAGGATTCGTGTTTCGACGCTGGAGGCCGACCGGGTTTATACCCATTACTACCCGCTGCTCGTCCTACAGACGTCGGGGTTGAAGAAGACAGGAGAACTACACCTCGCAGTGAGGTTTACCTGCACGGCGTGGGTGAACATGGTCCGCCTCTACGCAAAGCCCCTGCTGCCGAAGATGCATTACGTGCAGCCGATAAATGGCCTGCAGTTGGGCTACCTCCGGCACGAGGCAATGCAGATGGTTGCGGTGAGGCTCGGGCGGGCGGAGCCGCCGTTGCGGCGGGAAGTTGTGGAGTACATGCTTGATGTGGATTCCCATATGTTTAGTCTCCGGCGAAGCAAGGCGTACTTCTTCCGCATCAGATTAGTGCTGTCGAGTCTCGCAGCAGTGGCTCGGTGGTTCGACGCCGTGCGGAATTGGAAGAATCCGGCGACGACGATTCTAGTGCACGTGTTATTCTTCATACTCGTCTGCTACCCGCAGCTGATACTGCCGACGATATTCCTCTACCTGTTTATGATCGGAATCTGGAACTACAGGTATCGGCCGAGGAAACCTCCACACATGGACACCAAGCTTTCACACGCAGAATTCGCGCGCCCGGATGAGCTTGACGAGGAGTTCGACACATTTCCGACGACAAAGCCGTCCGACATTGTGCGAATGCGTTATGACCTGTTGCGGAGCGTTGCAGGGAGCGTGCAGAGAATGGTTAGGGACCTAGCAACGCAGGGCGAGCGGGCGCAGGCGATGCTGAGCTGGAGGGATCCCCGGGCGACGGCTATATTCATAATGCTGTCGTTGATCGTGACGATATTCCTCTATGTAACGCCGTTTAAGGTGGTGATGGTGCTCGTCGGATTGTTCCTGCTCCGGCATCCCAAGTTCAGGAGCAAAATGCCGTCGGTGCCGTTCAATTTCTACAGAAGGCTGCCTGCCAAGTCTGATATATTACTCTGAGCTCTTTCTCAGAGTGGGAATGTCATGTAGGCCCAGATCAAACACCTTCAGCAGTATATACCTACAAATTGTTTGATGGCAGGGCACAAAGTTTTGCTGGTCTTTTCTGGTGTGTAATTTACAGCTTTTCTTATATTACTACCAGTAGCCGATACAACACTTATCTGTATCGGTATCGATGGATGCGTATTGGTATCTGTTGATGCTGACGTGCAAATTACAAATAGGAACAGAATATAAGATTTAGATATTGAAATTCGCAGCGAAAAGTTTACGAATCATTTTATTCTTAAATAATATAAGGAACAAGAAGTAATATAAAATAAAATAAAATAATAATATAAAACGGTGAGAGATCCACTATCAAAAGAAAAAGATTTTTATAAGAATTTACAAGAAAGATTTTACTTTTTTGTACTCAATTAAATTTTTTTTACTAAGTTTTAGTAACACCTTCACTTTCAGAGAGAATCTCCAAGAGAACACTACGAAAGACCACCGAAAAATATTATAAAAATTTACACACGAGAGCCAATATTCTCTCTTGTTCTCTTCTTTATGTTCTCTTTATTCTTTTCGCTCTATTTCTCTATAGTTCAACCTCAATCTTACATCACTCATAAACTCTATGTCTATAGTACATTTATAGATCCTTATTAAGTTTAAATTTTACTCTAATTATAACTCCTAATATTATAAATCAACTATAAATTTAAATTCAATTTTGGATTTTTACTTTAACTCAAATTCTAATTCGAATTCCAGACACTTAAAACTCAATATTTAGAATCTGTTTTTTATTTTCAATTTGGAGATTTTCTTCACTTTTGAGGAAAAAAATATTTGTGCAGCAGGCGAGAAGGGAACACAAGTGGTAGGTTGGGGGCATGGTTCGGCGTTTCGGCCGAATCCGTGCCGAAACGGTTAATATGGTTTCGGTTAGGGTTTACTGTTTATTACTGTTCATCTTTGCCAACGAACGCAGCGGGAGCACGCGGGAGCGGGAGCTCGCCGGGCTCGAGCGCGCGAGCGGGAGCTCGCTGGGCTCGCACTCGCGGGAGGGAGCTCGCCGGGCTCGCGCGGGCGGGCGGGAGCTCGCCGGTCTCGCGCGCGGGAGGGCGGGAGCTTGCCGGGCTCGCGCGGGTGGGCGGGAACTCGCCGAGATCGCACGCGGGGACGGGAGCTCGCCGGGATCGCACGCGGGGGCGGGAGCTCGCCGGTCTAGAGAGCGGGGGGCCGAGAGCTCGCCGGGCTCGCGCGCGGGGGCGTGAGCTCGCCGGGATCGCGCGCATGGGTGGGAGCTCGCCGAGCTCGCACGCGGGCGGGCTCGAGCACGGGCGGGCGGGCGGGAGCTCGCCGGGCTCGAGCGCGAGGCGGGCGGGCGGGAGCTCCAGGTGGGTAGGTGGTGGGCGAGAGCTCGCCGAGCTCGCGCGGGGCCGGGGGGGGGCGGCGGGGGCCGGCGGCGGCGGCTTGGCGTGAGCTCCGGGCGGACAGGTGGGCGGGCGGGAGCTCGGCGAGCTCGCGCGGGTTGGGGGGTGGTGAGGTTGTTGTGGTGGGGTTTGGGGGGGGGGGGGGGGTCGTTGTGGTCGTGAGAGGACTTCGCGCCGGCTTTGTGTTCGAACCCAGAAACCCTGCGCATTTATTAGTTTATCGCCGTCCTATCTCGTACCCTCGCTAACTTGACTCGTACTCCCGTAAAATGAGGCTGGCCTTATACTGGGGCCAGTGTTGTCGTCAATTTGATTTCGACGTCCTTATCGGTTTCTATCAGATATTATTTACGTACGTAATATTATTTACGTAATTATTCATTATTTTTAAAAAATTTTAAATATATTATAATTTTTTAATTTGAAGTTAAAAAATAATTAAAATTAAATTAAATTTTAGTCAAAATATAATTTTTATTTTAGGCCTTCGATATATGGTTATACTTCAAAACCGCTGCCATGAGATCGCGTAGAACTAATTGTTTTAATTCATATGCCCATAAATGCTCGTCGAGATCATCGAGGTACTAAATTTGTAATTCCACACCCAGATGTTTCAAACTCAACCGATGATGACTATGATGATTAGTTGTATTATTTTAGAATTTATAAATTATGTATGTGTGAAATACATTTTAACGAAAAGTTAAATTTGCTTATGTTAATTTTTAAATTTTAATCATATTCATATCATTTCTTATATATTTTTGTAATACACTAATATATATTAAAAGCAGACAATATCAGTGACTAACTATCAAAATTAATTTTAATTATCTTAAATAATATTTGAAATTATTGTAAAATTAAGTATAAATTCATTCATAATTTTTCAAATTTTTTCAAATTTTTTCTAATATTTTATCGTATTTTTAATTTGAAGTCAAAGTACAGTCAAAATATAGTCAAACTCTGGTCAACGCCTAATTAATAATTTAAAAAATTCTTTCGGACGAAACTGAAACCGAAACGGCCGAAATGTATCGGTTTCGACCGATCCCGAAACCGAAACCGAAAACCTTGGTTGGGGGCAATATGTGATTGTCTGTGAATTGAATCCGAAAACATCTTTCAATTCAAGCACTTTGCTACCTTCTGAATCCTACTTGATGTACCACGTCAATTCTCAACTGTTCAGAGCGGTAGGAAGATGCATCTTAAATTTTGTAGATAACCCACTTTGTATGCTGTGAATATATATATCTCTTCTATATTCTGATAGATTTGAACTCTGGTCTCACGTGTATTGACTATAACTGAGTTTTGATACTTGCAATTGCGTGAGAACGATGGTCCTTGGTTCAACTCGTATAAAGTTGGATTTTATTATTTATTTATCTATTTGTTTTGTTGTCTTCTAATTGAGAGTGACATGAAGCCAAACTTGTTTGGCGGAGAAGAGAAGAAAATACAATGAAGAAGGGAGGAGGAATCACTGAACATGAAGCCTGACGTACTACTCCACAAATGGTATTGTGCATCATGATTTCTGCGAGAGGAAGGTGGACTTGTTGCTGTAATTATATTTAGGCACCCTCTTGTTCGAAATCGAAATCAAGCTTAAATTTAAATTCAAAAAATAAAAAAAAATAAAATAAAATAATATGATCAAATTTTTAATACTTGAATATTAGTCTGGTTAGTAGATAGTTTAATTTTTTTAAAAATATTTATCTCTTTGAGTATATTATTTATTAAAATTAAAATAAATAAATGTAATGATAATATAGTAATTTATTTTTTTAAAGTAACGTAAATATAGTCTAATTATATTTTTAGTATTAGATAGTAGATTAATTAGGACAAAATAATCTTGATATTGATTTCGAATTAAAACACATCCTTAATATTGATCATTATAAAAGTATTGACCAATCAAAATGACTCAATTTAGTGGGATCAGATTTCGTATATAGCGCCCTAATTGAATCGTATCAGATTTATTGTCAAGTCAGAGCTTGAAATTTAATTTTTAAATCCGAATCGGATCCAACTTAAAATTATATATTAGATTTTTTTTGGATCCCACTCTAAACTTTAGGTCGAAGTTATTTATGTTTGTTAAATTCGAAGCTTGAAAATCGAAGATCCGTCCCCCAAAAATTTTGGGTCGGGTTGGGCCGGGTTCGGGCCGCCCGACCCATTGACAGCCCTATTCATTCGAGATTAGCTGTCGAATTGATCGCTTGATAATTGTTCGTGAGTTTCTGCTTTGCATTGGATTTGGATTTTGCTGGATTTTTTGAGACGGATATGCGTGTAAATATCATTAACTCAGGGAGTTATTTGTGTACTCATGCCTACTCTCGAGGTGAAAAATATAAAATTGCAAAAGGAAAGGGGTTATTTAAAAATCACGCCTGTCCATTATTTTTGTTTTATTAAAAAAATTTTTACCAAAGGACCCACTGCTTGTGTAGAACCACCTATATATTGGCATGGAAGTTGTACTTCTGCTCAACCGTTGGATTTCATGGAACTCATGAACCCGACATTTATTATAAATTTTATATTTTATTTAATTATAAAATTTAACACGTGATCTCGTATATTGAATTTTAAACTCTAAAATTTTAAAGTCAGAGAATCAGCAAATTTCATAATTACTGAAATTTATAAATTACAAAATTTTAAAATTCTGTATTGCAAACATCAGATTTTATAGTTTGTAAAATTTAAAATTTTTAAAAATTTTAAATTTCGCGAGACAAACAGGCTTTTAATGACTTTCTAATGAAAACCAGGAGATCAAAGTTCAACCGCTTCATCGCCGACTTCATAATAGCCAAACAACGCGTCAAAGCGGGCTCTGTGAGAGAGGCCCAACTAAGATCCATCGGGCCAAATGTAGCCCACCATGGAATGGGCTTTTTTGTGACTAATATCCACACTCGGATCTCCTTCGTCGACATCGACTCGGTTAATCTTTTTTCCTGAAATGCAATCCTTGGGTCCTTGAAAGAATGAATATTTTTCATTTTGATGACGTGAAGTCAGCTCAAAGAAGTAGAGGGAGAGACATATCCAGTAACTGCAACAACACGAGCGTGCACCCCTGACACTGACGTCTGCTTTCGTGATAAGTAAAAATCTTTATTTTTTTATAGTAGATTTCTCACTATCTTATCTTATTATTTTTTTTTATCTTATATTACTTTTCATTTTATAAGAGTCTATAAGATTTTATTTTTTCTTACTCAACTAAATTCTTTCACTAAATCTCGGCAATGCCTCCACCTTCAAAAAGAATCTCGAAAAAAACAATCACGAGAAAGCACCAAGAAATACTAGAAAGACTCACACACAATAGCCGATATTCTCTTTCTTTCTTTTCTCTCTATTCTCTCTATTCCTCTCTCTTTATTTTTCTATAGTTTAATCTCAGTACTACATCACACCTAAGCCCTAAATATTATAATATATTTATAGATTTTTATTGAATTTAAATTTTACTCTAATTAAAACTCCTAATATTTCAAATCAATTATAAATCTAAATTCAATTTTAAATTTATACTTTAACACAAATTTTAATTTAAATTTGAGACACTTAAAACTCTAGAGCTTCGTTTCAATTTGTATGTGTCAGTGAGCCCCACGCTGCCCCCGTCATAGGGACATTGATGAAGAGCATTTGCTCTGAGGGTGCCTGTGATTATGGCACGAGACATGATCTTTCCTCATTCGCCGGAATCTCCGGATGAAGATGAAGATGCAGGATTCGTTTGTCACCGTGAAACAATAGCTGCATGACAGCTTGTTTTAGATTAATTTTCTTTCGATCATATTTAGTTGGACAATAACTTTTTTTAGACAACCAGAAAATCTTTTATTATGGAATACAAAATGTACTATTTTAAGCATTCAGATGCCTGAAAGAAGTCCAATGAACTTGTACGTCAGTTGCATTAGAACTAACTTACACATTTGGCGATGGAAAAGGTGAGGCCAACTTCCTTCAGAACTCATGAAAAATACAAAACGATGCAGACAACCTCTTTGTTTCCAGCATTGTTCTGCTACTCAAGCAGCACAAGTCATGCTACATAAGAGAACACAGTATAAATCCAACCGAGCGGATTCAGATTGAAAAGAGTTTATTCACATATAAAGCTGGATAAGAAATGTTTGAAAAATCTTGACATATAATTGAAAATACATTTAAATTTTATCCATACATTAAAAGCTAAGATATACTAATATATAATAATTTTCTATCTCAAAAGAAGTAAATTTTTATATGATAATAACAAGAAAATTCTTCTTTATTTGTTTAATTAAAGTCAGAGGAAGACATGAAAAGTAACTTGGATTTGAGAATTTTTATATGATATTGGTACCACACAATGTTTCAGGAACATATCTTGTGTGGACAAAAGTGTTTAATTCTTGATCTCAAAGGCTAGACATCCAAAGTCAATTTTGAAGCATCAATGGAGAAAAATAATCATCATAAAATACAAGATATAAGCCTCAAAGACAAATTCTAGCCATTTCGAACTGTAATTTCGGTTTCGATTTTCAAAAATATATGACTTATATTTATATATTATATTCTTATGATAAATCATCATTTATCTAATAGTTTGAGTTTTGAACCTGTATCAAGGTGATTTGGGTTCAATTCTTGATCTTTACAATTTTTTCTTTCATATTTTAAGTGATTTTTTACCAAAAAAAATTATTTAATAATTTCAATATATATATCACTTCTTTTCTAATTTTTTAAAATTTATTAATATTTTTCAATTTAAAATTAGATTTTAATTAAAAATTTAAAAAATTTTGGTCAAAATTGAAATAGAACATAAAGGAAATTGAAATAAACATATTGTGGATCTCAAAATCAATCCTGAAACCAATACTCAAAAAACTTTGGTAGAAATCTTCACCTCCGTAGATTCAGGAAGGAGATTGAATGGACTTGGAAACAAATACTGTGTTATTCTTCTTGTCCTTGAGCACCAAGTCCATTGCCACCAACCAATTTTACAAAAGACAAAGGAAAAAAGCTCTTCTTTTTCTTTATTCCCTTCCTCTTGCAATGTTTAAACAACCTAGAATTACAATCAACTCTGAAACATTCTTACCATTTAGTAGAAAAAGAATGATAATTCTGAACCTGAGTTGAATGAAAGCAGAGTATTCGCTCCTAGAAACCCTAAGCGCAACACTTCAATAATCATTTGTGTGCTTCTCAATGTATTTTCTTTAATTTCCTGGACTTTATTTGCCAGAATTTCCATTCAACAATCTAACATACAGAGCAGGCATCTAGTACAGCTTCCGAAATTGTTTCTGATAGGAGGCTGAAGTGAGCAAAGATTACTTTAGTTGGAATGTATGCATAATGTTGCAATGTTACAGGGGTATGCATGAAGAAATCGTCACAAAATCGTGTAATGCTACAGGCGTATGCAAAGAGTTCATACTTTCTCAGTTCAACCGCAAAAGATAGACTCAAGCAATCAAAATCGTCGCACAATGAAACCAATCAATCAATCAGAAACCAAAAAATCTCTGCCACGCCGATTGACGAACACAAAAGAAAACACTACGAATCACAAGTAATCAACTACCCAATTCAGGTTTGTACATCTCGAAATAAATACGAATCTGAACCTTAAATCACAAAATCCATGAAGATATAAACCAAATACCTGCTTGGAAGGAATTGGAAGGAATCGAGAACTGAATCAAATATAAAATTACAGTTCATGAAAATCTTTATTTTCTTTCTAGTTTTTCTATTGCATCAAATGGTAATCACTAAAATTCTTTATACTTCTATTTTGTTGGGAAGATTAAGACCCTTATTACTAAAGTAGTTGTTATAGTAGAATTTTTGAATATTTTGAGACAAAGTAATTATTAGGATAAAGATGAAATTATTAGATAAATAAGATGAGAGATTTTAGTCGATAAATTAGTTTTCATGCTTCAAGAGTTGAACAGAATTATAAAGTACTTGAATGTGGATCTCATCGATTGCTTTATCTTTTTCAGTTGTACCAATTATAGAACACAATAATCAAGCACATATTTATCATGAACATTTAAGCTTCTTCTTTTAGAGTTGCAGAAGAAAAACTTCATTACATAATCTAAGCTCTGCTATATATGTTTGTGCATGTTCTTCCTGATACTTTAGTTAGGATTCACTAAGTAACTATAGTTCCTATGGAAGAAATGCTTATAACTCGAGAGCCAGGCCTTCTACGATTTGTTAAACATAGCTGGGAGTTCAAAGAACTCATCCAACAAGAAGGTAAGTCTGAAACTTGAAACAGCAAAGCTTTTTTTTGTGCGTCCCTGCATGTCTTTTGCTCTCAATGGTGTCTCAATTTGGTCATAACTTTGAAGTCTGGAATTCAGGTGGAACAGGTCTTCTTGCAAGCTGTACATGTGTGCTACTTTCAATGTGACATCATTCTGAAATAGTTTCTGTGGACATTGAAATAATCCTAAGATTTTGACGGAGAAGAAGAAAATTGTTGTTTTCTTATGTCTTGTTAAGGCAGAAATTAGCTATTTAAACTGATGGTCATGCCTAAATATATGAGAATATTTAGTGGACACATCGACCTGTTCCAGAAACCTCAACATATTTCTCCATCAATGCAACAACTACACTACTTTTTTTTATTTTCTTTGTATCTTTCCTTCCCTGCACTCATGCAATGTAGCTTTCATTCCGACTTCAAAAGCATGCTTAGTCACAGTGATAAAGCATTTAAACTTCTGTCACGTATGTTCACCAAACCAATCAGTACTTCAGTTCTGATTCTGCTAATACATCTGCAACTAATACAAAATTAGTGTTATTTATTTATTTATTTTTATGTCATCCATTTGGTATTACACCTGGAACATCTTGGTTGAGACATATTTCTGTTTTTTTCTGAGTCAATTTCTCATAACCTCTTGAATCTAGTCATATCATGATACAGACATACAGTCAGAACGAACTTGAGGGTTATTCGATGCGGTATTGCCACGCTGATGTTTACAGTAAAAGAAGAAGAAAAGATTTGGAACGAGATATTCATTTTGGTTGTAAGCTAAATACAGAACAAGAGCCTCACCTGAATGGAAACTCCGTTTGTTCTTAATGTGGATATAAGCAATCAACATAACAACAAAGAAGAACAACCAAAATACAACTTAGAAAATATCAAGTCCAAGAGCTTTGTTTCACAACCACTTGTCAGGCTGGCACCAAACACATCCCGAGTTTCCAGCAAAAATCTTGTATTCATTTTATTCCTTTCTTGTATTCCCACCCTTTTCGTGATAAGATAAATTTCTCAAACTAAAGTTTAGCCAACCAAAGAACAGTTGAACATCCAAATTAACTGAAGAGAAAACAAAATAAAAATCCAAAGCAAGGTTCTGTACAATGATGAAGGACGAGAAATCTGAAGAACTCTGTAAAGAGGATAGAACACAACCCAGGGACAGATGGTTTATGTTATTATTTTTGGATTATGGATGATTAGTTTATGTTATTATTGAATTGATGGAAGATACGAAATCGGTAATGATATTTTTAAAAAATAATGGATTATTACAACATCATACAGCTGGAAATGGCATCCAAATGTTGCCGTCCGTCATTATCATTATCAACATCTCCCACCTAATTCGTTATAAGCCTCCCCCCCACCCACTTAATCACTGGCCTACCCCGTTACAGCGATGATCACTATGGATTTATAATTCTATTTTCTTATTATTCGATAAATACTAGTATTATATATTGGAAAATACTGAAAGTAACCCCAACTTTCTCTTTATTTAGATGAGCAGACCAGCCCAATCAGCCCGGAGCGAATCGCGGCCTGGACTGGCGCGCGGGGCCCGCTTGCACGAGTTGCGGCCCATCGTCTTCGCGTCCCAGAGCTCCACGTGGCAGGGCAACGGCTGACAGACCCTGCCCGAGTCGCTAATTGCGGAGCGGTTGCGGTGGCTGTCGGGTTCGCACCCGTTTTGAGACGTGTCGCGTCTCCACGTGCTCAATAGTCCATACACAAAGGTGACGTGAAACGGCATAATCATACCGCGTGAATAATTTCTTATTTCGTTCTTTTAATTAAGAAAAAAAAGAGAGACAAGAACACATTATCAGCTTGGTCCATAAAATAAAGGATTTAACCCCATCAACTTTTCCATTTGGGCGAAGTCTTGTTTGAGACAAGAACACATTATCAGCGTATTTATTTTACATTTTTAAATTTCGATAACAATAAAATTGAATATTTCTTATTTAAAAATTAAAAAATTTAGATTTTTTATTTTTTAATTATTTTAAATTTTATTGGTCCCTCGAAATTAATCAAATTTCAAAATCTCATATTTGAGAATCACCATGATTACGTGTTATAAATTCTACTTAATTAATATCTATAGGGTTAATTTTTTAAAATTTTTGGAACAAATATTTGTTGTTTATAAACTTTTATTATTTTTAATCTCAAGGAAAATATTATATTTTATTGCTTTGATACTTGAAATTTACTAAATAAAGAATGTCCTGGTCCCAAATTCGCGGATATGATTCTAAACTTCAATATCATAGGGTTCATAATCTCGTGAAAATGTTCATTTTTTTATTCCAATAATAGATATTTCTTAACAAGTCCCCTGAGATTTGTAATTATTAATTATTGCTATATATTTTTATGGGAAATATTATTGTTATTGTGATGTCACTTGTTAGTTTTGTATTTTCTTTGTATTCAGATATCCATTTAATTAATATTTTATTTTCATGATAATTAATAAAAGTATTTAAACATCCTAGAGTTACGAGTGATAGTAAAAATAACTCATTTTTTATATATTTGCATTACAATTTGTTATATCATTATTTAATTCAACTATTTTAATTATCAATTAGAAGTTCAAATTATTATTAGCATATCAAAGTTTGGTACTGTTTAATACAACATTTTTATCAATTAATATCATATAAATAAAAAATTAAATATTTAAATATTTATTAAAAAAAATTTAAAGTGGATAATCTCACCGTACAAATTATGTGATGACCATACCATACAATTTCAATCAAAAAAATGCAAAATTTATAAATATAAAATTCTGAATTTGTTGTCTTAAACAAACACATTATCAGAATTTTAAAATTTAGAATTTTAAAGTTCTAAAATATTAAAATTTTAAAGTTTTTACGAAATAAACAGGCTCTATTTATAGCATTTATCTTTGTGAATTTTATTTTCAAAATTTTAATCTTTAATACGCGAGCTTGAATCCCCAAAACTCACCAAAAGAATAAAAAATAATTATGTTAAAATTTTATTTAAACTCATCATTTTTTTAATCATAAGTTTTAATTTTTTTTTACGTATAATTATCTTAAAAATAGCTAAATTACGTATAATTTCTAAATTTTTTAAATTATTTAAGTCCATTTCTTTAATTTTTAATGAGCTTTCAAGTTTTAGATTTTTTTTTAAAAAATATATTTTTCACAAAATATACCAAATATATTTTCTAGTGGGTATAACCAAATCACCAAAATTTTTTCTTATGACAGTCGAAAATTCTCTATATAGAAAAACTAGAAAAGAATAAGATAAAATCTGAAAAAAAAAATTCAACAGCAAATATAGGTAAAATAAAAGCTTTAATTTTAAAATTTCAAATAAGAATTTTTTTTGCGCATAAAATATGACTTCGGACACAAAAAATAAGTATATTAATTTTTTTAATCAATTAGGTTCCAAGGACCTAAAATTTTATTAAAAATTTAAAAATCTTATACAAAATTACAGAAATTTTAAATATATATATATATAAAATTCAACTTTTTTTTAGAAATTATATGTAAAAAATTATAGCTTTTAAACATAATATTATGCATGTCTAGATGGCATGACTTAACCGATCTGAAGCACCGGGACATTCCTACTTTTAAGAGCATCTAATAATTTCTCATAAGAAAAGATTCATATATAATTACACATACTTTCAAGGGCATACATACAAATAAATCAAAATAAAATCAAGAAATTAAACAAAAATAGTAGGGGAGATAAATCCAAAAAACGAAGAGGGCATGGTTACTTGGTGCAATGGCCTTTCTCTTCCGGTGGGCGTCGGATCCCGAAACCGCCCCTGCCGCTATTTCTTCCCTTCACCCGCCTCGCCGATCGGTGACGGCACCGCGCCCTGACAGTTAAACTCCAAACTATTCCACCTCTTAATCCCCGTTTTACCCTTGCTAATCCGTCTTGGTCGTGGGCCCCGCTCCTCTCCAACTCCGCGCTGGCTCGCCACTTGCCAGTCTGTTCCCCTTCGATATAATAAACCTCTCCTCTTCCCCAAATCCGCCTCCCCAAAACCCTAACCCAGCCTCTTGCCTCTCCGGCGACTTCTCCGACGAGCCCCGCCCACCATGGCCGAGGAGGCCCAGACCAAGCCCGCCGAGGAGGTTCCTGCTGCTTCTGCTTCTGAACCGGCGCCGATGCCGGCAGCGGAGGAGGAGGAGAAGAAGGCCCTGGCAACGGAGGAAGTGGAGAAGAAGGAGCCGGCCGCCGAGGAAGAGAAGAAGAAGGAGGCCGTTGCGGCTCCGGTGACAGCGGCCGAGGAAGAGGCCGCGGGGGACGCTGCGGCGGCGGCGATCGAACAGTCGGTGTCGTTCAAGGAGGAAAGCAACATCGTAGCCGACCTGCTAGACCCCGAGAAGAAGGCGCTTGACGATCTCAAGCAGCTCGTCCAGGCCGCCCTCGCCAACAACGAGTTCGTCCCACCTTCTCCGCCGCCGCCCCCTGCTACTGCCGTTGTTGAGGAGCCAGCGAAGGCTGCTGAAGAGCCTTGCAAAGCTGAAGAAGATCCGAAATCTGAAGTTCCTGTCAAAACCGAAGAAACTCCGAAAACTGATGAACTGGAGAAGCCTGAGGAAACCCCGAAGGCTGAAGAAGAGCCTGCGAAGCCTGAAGAAGCTGTGATAGCGGAAGAGCCTGCCAAGCCGGAGGAGCCGGCAGCACCGGTCGCAGAAGAGGAGGTGGCGCCGGCTCTCGCGGCTGAGGAGAAGACGGTGGTGACAGAGGAGAAGACCGTGGAAGCCATTGAGGAGACCATCGCCCCCGTCGCCGCACCGGCGGCGGCGGAAGAGGTGGCTTCCGCTGCCGAGTCTGTCAAAGAAGAAACTCCGGTCATCGAGCCCGCTCCCGCAGCATCTGAGGGGGCTCCGGCGCCACCGCTGGCGGAGGACGTGCTCATCTGGGGCGCTCCACTGCTGGGCGACGAGAAGAGTGATACGATCCTGCTGAAGTTCCTCCGTGCTCGAGACTTCAAGACCAAGGATGCCCTCACCATGATCAAGAACACCGTGATCTGGCGGAAGACCTTTGGGATCGACGCCCTCCTGGAAGAGGACCTCGGGTTGCCGGAGATGAAGAAGGTGGTCTTCATGCATGGGTTCGACAAAGAAAAGCATCCTGTTTGTTATAATGTCTATGGAGAATTTCAGGACAAGGAGTTGTACGCCAAGGCGTTCGGGGATGAGGAGAAGAGGCAGAAGTTTCTGCGGTGGAGGATCCAGTTCTTGGAGAAAGGGATCCGCCAGCTGCTGGACTTCAGCCCCGGAGGGGTCTGTACGATGGTGCAGATCACTGATTTGAAGAACTCACCCGGGCCTCAGAAGCGTGAGCTCCGGCAGGCTACGAACCAGGCTCTGGCTTTGCTGCAGGATAACTACCCGGAATTTGTGGCCAAGCAGGTATATGTTCTGTAGATCGTCTTACAAGATTTAAATTTAGCAACTGATTCTGAGTTTAGTGATTTGCTTTGCAGTAGATTTAGTTTAATTTTTTTTTAATCTGCTGCCATGCTGACATGCTATATACTGTGAGTTGATATTGGTTCTATTGAGCTTAGGTTCAAATTGGAAAGGGGAAATTTGATCTTGCTTTATTGTGTTGGGTGTGGGTGAATGAGTGACATGGATGGAACTTAATGAAGTGATAGGCTAGGAGTGAATTTAGCTTTTCTGCAAAGAGTTAATATTTTGCTATAAGTATGGTAGAACTAAATTTCACTTAGCTGCAACAGAAATGATCGAGTTATTTGTCTCTGCTTTTGACGAGTTGCTCATTGATTGGCATGTCAATTAGGTTTTAGGAGGACAAGGTAACAACACATGGTAAATGAATTTAATATCCTCATTTAGTTTCTTGGATGATGAAATAGCTCATTTCCTGCTTTCAATTTCATAATGATATGTTCAATTGTTTATTCATTATTTATTGTGTTTATCTAAGTAGAATTTTCATAGATGAGTTTTTTGCCTCTAAGAAATGACAATCATTTTATCTTACTTCATCTTGGAACTAGACTTCATTAGAATATGCTCAACAAATTGTCTGTCACCAACTATGGATACTTAAACTAGGCGCATTTGATTTGTTCTCCGATTTTGACAGATGAGTCATAATTTGGAGTTTTCTTATGATTGTATTATTTCTATTGGTGGTTTTCAATAAGATTGAGGAATGTGCAAGTGACATCTGACCTCTAGTTTGCTGACAAAAGCTTCAAGATCTGAGGGTTTTTTCTTTTGTCGATTCTGAGCAAGTAATTTCTACAGTTTTAACTTGAATCTTAATGTATTCTGTATCCACTAAATAAGGTAAGAGGACGGGAGATCTAACACAGTCTATTTGATAAAAGATCATGGTACCCATATTTGAAAAATTGAATTAAAAGGAACCTTTTTTCAGCTATTTGAATTTGGTGGTGTATGAATGCAACTAATATTTTGCTTTTCACCAGAACTTCATCTCTCTTAAACAGGAGAAATAACATGGCACATCCTTTGCAGATATTCATCAACGTTCCATGGTGGTACTTGGCATTCAATAGGATGATCAGCCCATTCCTGACGCAGAGGACCAAGAGCAAGTTTGTTGTTGCTGGGCCATCCAAGTCAGCTGAAACCTTGTTCAAGTCTGTAACAAGTCTTTGAGTTATTGCTTTTATTGTTAACCTGCCAAGAAAGGCAATTAAGCATTCAAGTTTCTTGTCATGTTTCAATGATATAGGTATATATCCCCTGAACAAATTCCAATTCAATTTGGTGGCCTGAGCAAGGAGAATGATTCAGATTTCACCACTGCTGATGCTACTACTGAAATGATTGTGAAGCCTTCAACTAAGCAAACCATTGAAATTCCTGTTACTGAGGTACGTGAACTTTCTTCACTATTCAAATCTCCAAACAACTTAGCTTGCCCTTTCTTTTCATATATTTTTTTCTTACACGTAGCCCTGCTTTTTGCAGAAATGCAATCTGGTTTGGGAGCTTCGGGTGTTGGGATGGGATGTCAGCTACAGTGCAGAGTTCGTCCCCAGTGCTGAGGCCGGATACACTGTGATTGTGCAGAAGATGAGGAAGCTAGTTGCAACTGATGAGCCAGTGATCAAGGACAGCTTCAAGATCGGAGAGCCTGGCAAGATTGTCCTTACCATTGACAATACCGCCTCCAAAAAGAAGAAGCTCCTATATAGATCCAAAGCCAAGAGCATTGTGGAAGCCATATGAGAAACTGATAGAGCTGGGTGTTGTTGTAGTGTTTGTAGAAGTTAATTTTGTTTTCATGTTTCTTCATGGGTTTATTATTTTGTTTGATTTAAAGTGAGTTGGAGCTTTTGGTGATAAAGTTTTAGAGACTTGTCTTTTGAGGGTAAACTGGGAGAATAGGAGCTCTGCCTCTTGCTACATTACCATGTATATTCTGTTTGTACATTTCAAACTCTCTTTACTTTGTTTCTGGTTGTTCTGAGAAGAATTTAATAGATCCTTTCTGGTGGTTTGTTTTGCATCATGTGGCTTGCCACTCTTTGCATGTCCACATCATTCATTTCTGGTCACGAGGGACAAGGACAGCCAAAGTAACATGGGCTTCTTCACTTGTTATATATCTGCAGGGCAATAAATAAAGCATGGCAAAGTGAATGGGGTGGCTTGAAGTTCCATAATGGATGCCAGAAGAAAGACTAGGGAAATCATGCCAGGATTCTGACCAAGATGAATCCTATGTTATTTGGTACATAATTTACACGTGATGTGCATAAAGCTAATTGTTGTTGTTGTTCTCTTTTTCTTATAATATTTTGTAGAGCACTGGTCAGCTCCTCGTGCCAAGGCCTAAATTAGGGTTCTGAGAATGCAATTAAACTATATATCATTTGCTACTATGTGCTAATGCAGGATGGAGAGAATGTATGGGCCTGGTGCTGAGACCAGCTGAACCCAAATTTGCAATGAGACGAGCTGAATATATGGGAAGAACAAAAAGGTATGTTTTAACTTTCGAATTGCCTTAAAATGATTCAATATGCTCTCTTGTCTTTTGAAATGACAATTTAAAGGAAGATGCTGGTTTCAAAAGGTTCTATTTTCAGTTTTTACAACAGTTGCCACAGTCATCATGAACCAACCACAAAAAGGAACAGCACAACTTTGTCTTCATGGAAGACAAACAGAGAGTAGGCAGTGGCCTCCAGTTCCTTTATTTGGCGATAAGGCTCCAGTCGTCTTTTTCCTATCTTCTTTCTCATCTTTGATTCTCTTCTATTTGGATCAGCCAGAAAGAAACAGCTATTCTTTTCTATTCCTTTCTTTGAGCGGGTGGAAAGGAACAGCTGTTCTTACAGATCAGGGAAAAGGACCACCTTGATATATTAATCAACATTAGACTATCTTAATAATCTTAGTCAAGAATTTCCACTAATTTACTTGTGAATCTCTCCAAACTCCATCCTAGACAGAAAAGTAGCAGAATGGCCCTTATTCAATTTACTTTTCAAGATGCATGTATTTTGACTGAAAACAATGGAGCTGCTTACCAACTGAACTATGCATCTGTTTTGTTCTCTCTCTTCTCCATCTTTTCACCTGTTTCTTATAATAGTTGTCTCTTGCCCTCTTATTTTATTAGTTACAACTTCATTAAATTTCTCTGCACCATTACAAAATGTTAAGATGTTCTTCTTGTCAGGAATTGAGTTTTATATTCTGTAGGTTTTGCAGAGTCTTCATCTGATAGCTGATACCACCCCCATTTGGCAGAATTACTAAAGTGTGTGGTGTGAATCCTTTCTTTTTGGGCTCTTTCTCTGAGCCCAAGAGAGGAACACTTGCTTTGGGACAAACCACAGCCCAACAGAGGTACTCTTTACTTCAAAATTTAAAAACAAAGCTATTAAAAAATTTAGTTTAAGACATCAATGAGGACAAAGCTGAATCCGAAGTTAAATTTCAAAATTACCAACCCTGAATAGTATAATAATGATGGATCTTTACGTGCATCCATGTGCATGCTTTCTTGGCCTCCAAATGCTATCCAGGGATCCATGTAATCTGAATAGTTAGTCAAATAGTTTCAATTTGCTTCACAGTAGCTAGCTATTTACAGTAAAAAATATGATAATTAACATCTATGAGATCCTGCTCCCTCTATAATTTGAGAATAGCTGTTACTTTTGTGAAATTCAGACTGGTTTATTTTTGAAATGCTTTGTTTATGCTCATCACTGAAATGCAAAAGGATTTGTCTTTATAATTGAAATTTTGCATCAAATCAATAGAAAAACATCAGAATGTTTCTCAATGTGGTAAGCACGAGATTCTTGTATAAATTGTAAGGATTTGTTTTCTCTGAATTCATGAATATAGTATTCCCGTACATCTTTCTCCATATGCATTCTGTGTTTTTCATATTATGCCTTACCTATTGTCGAGAACAAGTATCTTGATGCGCCAAATAAATCCCATATTTATGTTTCAAATTGGGGTTGGTGGATAAATTATAACATATTTATAGAATGTCAAGCATAGTGGGCTGCCTCTCATTTTTTATTTTTCAAAATTTAATAAGAAACTATTTGTTTTATCGTGAATTTAGGGAATAACACCTCTATTATCAGCATTAGCAAAAAATTACATGCATTATAATTAAAACTTGCAAATAACTACCTCATTGTCAATATTATTTATTTATTTATTTTAATATTTAAACTAATATGAAAAATATCATTATATCTCATATCATTTAAAAGTTAAGTGTAAAAATATTGTTTTTTCAAATTTTCTCATTTTTTTCTTAGCGTAGAAGAACTTTGAATAGTATTTACTGCCCCCAGCTAATGAGATTAAAAATAAGACAGTATTCGAGTACTCAAAATTCTCTTATGAAATTAAATTTTTACAATAAAGTTTAAACAATTATATGTATAATAATTTTTTCACATTAATTTAAATGAAAAAATTAAAATAAGAATAATGTTTATTAGAAAGTAATTATTTGTAATTTTAATCTTATATAAGTAATTTTTTACTAATAGTGATAAAGTAGGTGTCTTCCACCAAATTTTATAATTTCATTATTTTTTTTATTTTTTAAATCAAATATAATTTAATTATAAATCAAGTTATTTAGGGACGAAAATATGATATATGGTGATTTTCTTGTAAAAAAGTGAATATTAACTTGAACCTTAGATTTTTTTTTAAACTGAAAAAACTTAGCATTTCCTTTGCGATTAGTTCACTTTTCAAGTACCTTGAGATACAATTTTTTTGCCACTTGCCATGCGTTGGTTCTGTGCATGACGGATGGTGTTCTACCCGTTCTAGAGCCAATGTGGACTACGATGGGATTGTGGGCAAGGCTGCAGGAGATTGAAATTGAGAGGGCAGAATATTGACGCGTAGCAGCTTGCCAACATGCGACTGACACCTTAACATGTCATGTGTGTGCAGGGTAACTCTCCATTTCTTATAATTTTTTATTTTTGTCGAGTTTTTTTTTTTCTAAATTTTTTTTAAAGTCATGTGGTTTCTTTTTCCTGTCAATTTAGAAGATAGCTGAGATATATTTGATATTAAAATCTCATCTCGCAATCCAAATTGATAATTTTCTTGCATCAAACGATAGTAATTAAACATGCAAACACACGCGGGTTAACATAACTCAAGCAGCAGGAGAAGAAGAGGAAGAAGAAGAAAATCATCATCATTCGGTGAGCTCCTCCTCCTTGTGGGTCTCAATCACCACGTCCGACTTCGGATAGGCCACACACGTCAGCACCCAGCCGGCTTCGATCTGCTCGTCGTCGAGGAAGCTCCCGTCATCCTGGTCCACCGTGCCGGAGACCATCTTCCCGGCGCACGACGAGCACGACCCCGCCCGGCACGAGTACGGCAGATCCATCCCTGCCTCCTCCGCCGCATCCAGAATGTACGTGTCGTCCGGGATCTGCAGCACGTTCTTCCCTTCCGGCGTGACGAACGTCACGTTGTACGTCGCCATCATCTTCACTCTCCCGCCCCGCGCTCCGCGGCCGGCGGCGGTGCTGACTCCGAACAACCTCCGGTTTGTCCACGCGTTGGCCTTCACGGCCGCAAAGCTGACAGCGGCGGCGGCGGTGACGGCGGCTGCCATTTGAGACGAGCAAGGTGTTGAGAGATGTAGTGGTATGTTAGCAGTGGAAAGAGGAGGCGAGGGTGGTGCTATAAAGGGGTGGAGAGAGGGAGGGGATTGGCGATGGGTGGAGAAGATGGTGACACGTGGCTCGTTCGGTGGGTTCGGTTCATCTCATATTTTGTGGTATGGTTTTGTATGGTTTATTGTGTGGCGGAGGAAGAAGAGGGATAGATTGGTGTGTGGCTTCCACATTCCAGTTTAGGGTTTGTGGTTGGTTTTTGTTCCGACGAGCTCCAGAATGCAGTGCCCTGCTTCAGATACATCCATCTGAAATATCGTATCGTATTATTATACTATTTTTTTATTTATTGAAATTGTTGGACTTTTTTTTTTCTTTCTTTTTTTCTGTTTTCTTCTATTCGAAATCCAACCTGGTATTTGAAATATTAAACTCAACTGTGCAAACACGGCCATGCAACAATTTTGCAAAATTAAAAATAATCCATTTTTTCAAAAACTTATTTTTTATGATTGCTTTTCCCATGCTTTCTCAAGAACTATTTGTTTAGTCCAAAGTAGATAAAATAGTTTTATTTATTATATTATTTATTTGCTGGAAACTAATTTTTTAAAAATCAGTTTACTTTCAATTATTTTCAATCGAAATTTTTTAAAAAAATTAACTCTTATTTTCATATTTTTTTGATATAAAATAATTTCTAAAATGATCTGAATTATAATGTTATTAATACATTTAATATAATAATAATATATTTTTTAAAAAAATTAGTGAAAATTTTTATATAAATAAATATATTTTAAATTAATAATTATATTTTTTTAAAAAATACACTTTTCTTCAATTAAACTTTGAAAGTTGACCTATTTTAATCATTTTTTTAAAAAATCAAAAATAAAAAAATTTATATATTTTCGTTCAGACAGTTTTTTGATCCCCGTCATGTTCATGTTCGAGGAAATGTGACTTTTTTCCTCGATAGTTTTCTTTTGCATTTCCGTTTCAATGTTTACTTGAATATTTCAATTTTCAACAACGGTGTCGTGCGCAAATTAACAAATTTGAAATTCTAAAATTCAAATAATAACAATTTTTTGGCATTCGCGGTGGCGAACTTGACAGCGGAGGGCATTGAAGCGACACTGGCGAGACTCCGTAGAGGAAGGTGGACGGAAGAAATGGCCACACGTGGCGGATTTAAATTAGTTTTGATTTTTAAGATAATTATCGTATAGTCCCCTGTAATTAGTCTTAATAACTCTGTAATTCTATAATTTTCGGAATTACCCACACACTTCTTTTCTCAAAATATTTACCTACACCCACTGATTGTTATTTAATCAAAATTTTTTCCAAAAAATTTCGATTTTTCTCTCATTATTTTACAACTAAACCCCTAAAAACTTATTTTTTATTATTTAATACTCCGAAATTCGGTTTTTTACAAATAACGTGTTAAATAATAAAAAATAAGTTTTTAGAGATTTAATTGTAAAATAACCGAGGGTAAAATCGAAATTTTTTTAAAAAAATTTGATTAAATAATAATTAGGAGTGTAGATAAATATTTTGAGAAAAAAAAATACCGGTAAATTCTCAAAATTACATAGAATTATAGATAATTAAAATTAATTACAAATGACTACAGGTAATTATCCCTTCATTTTTGTATAGCTTGTCATGGCCCATAAGATGTTTCGAGGAAAAGACATTACACCAATACAAACCTATTGAAATAGGCCACGTCGACGACTAATCCCGCTGATCTGGCGAAATAATAAGATACTTCTATCGCATTCGCGTCGTGTGTCATTCATATGTCCGACCCGTTACACCCGAATTCGCTTACGGTTCACGAACCGCGCTGAAATCTTCGTCGCCGACCTGAAGTAGAAGAAGAAGAAGAAGCAGCGAAGTAGAACGCGAGGTCGAAGTCGAAGAGCACGAGAAGAGGTCGCTGCTGGCAATGAATTCCGTGCCTCTGGCATCCATGCATCCCCGTTCTGTGCTGCCCTCTCCCTCAAGGTTATCCAAATTTCCTGATTTCTCCCTTTTTGTGAAAATTTTCTATCGTGATCTTGTGTTTTTGGCGAAGGTTCTTTTTTTTTTTTTTTAATGATTTTTTGTTTTCTTTTTGTGCAGGATTTGGGTTTCAGAGGGGCACAGATCGATTTTTCTTGGAGGAGAGTGCCGGCGGTAAAGGGGAATTTTCGTGGTCTGTTGTTTTCGAGGCCTTCGAGGCGTCAATGTGAGCTTTTTATCCTATTTTGGAATGAAAGTTGACGTTTTGGATTGCTTTCGTTACCGACGAATTGATTTCTCTTGGGAGTACTTGGAATGGTTTAGAGAAGCTTTGTTTTTGAAATTGAGTGGTTGAAATTTTGTAGAAGCTGATATAGTTATCTCTGCGGAAATTTGGCGCTCTTGAAAATTGCTAGAGCAGTGTGTGCTGCAGGTTAGATTTGGGGATGATAATAGAGTGCATTTTTGTTCTAGAAATTTTTCCGATTTCTGTTACCCTTGATTTATAGAGAATAATCATTGATATTTGCCGGTTGGATTTGGAGACTATTGAGGAATACAATGTATTTATAGGGACAATTTCGTTGCATCCATCCTGGTAATTGTACTACTGCTTATCCATGATTACCAAGCTCACTTGCTTTCCCCTAAAGTGACCTCTTGTATTGTTTCATGTGTATGATTGCATCATCTCAATCTATTTCCTAGAGGCTTACATTACATACCATTAGGTTAACTTTTATATTACGTGTTGGTCCAGCTACGATCCTTGGGGTCCTAACAAATAGGAAGTAGATTCATAGTCATATCCAGAGTAAATTAGGTCTTTATCTATCCAGTTGAAAGTTGAATGACACTGAGTGTGATGTGGCTGGCTGGTAATTGAGAATTTAGAAGAGAAAATTGTGTTTGGCACTGTCATTGGGGTTAAAGGGCTTTAACCCTGTGTAACGCCCAACCAAACAAGGCCATTCAGGAGAAGAGAGGGCACTTGATACTGCTTTAGACTAATACTATGTTTCTTGCTTCAAACTCTTCTGACCAGTTCATGTTAGCGATTTCTTCACTACGTTTAGTCTATTCTTTTACACATATATCACCATTTATTAACGTGCTATTTTTCAGTAAATGATTCGTTGTTTTCAATGATTCCTTTCCTTTCCACATAACTCAAATGTACCTTTTCTTCTTTTCCTTTTGCAGTCATTAAAGCTGCTGCTGCTCCAGATCCGATATTGATTCTGCCTCTCGCGGAAGAAAATGTGGGTCTTGTTTTGGATGAAGTTCGACCATATCTTATTGCAGATGGAGGAAATGCGGCACTACATGACATAGATGGGAATGTTGTGAGCTTGAAACTTCAAGGAGCATGTGGATCCTGTCCAAGTTCAGTGACAACTGTGAAACTGCACATTGAGCGTCCTTTAATGGACAAAATTCCTGAAATAGTTGCAGTGGAACCCATTGCTGATGAGATAACAGGGCTTGAGCTTGGTGAAGAAAACATAGAGAAGGTAATGTTATAGGAAATCTTCTGTTATGCTTTTCCTTTTGATACCTAAGTCTTCTGTGTTATGCCTTCATTTTCTGAGAAATGCAAATAAAGCATTATTTTTGACCTATGTTAGAGAACTACCACCAAGCGAATTTCAGTCATAGAGTTGGGAGTTGGGATTTCACTTTCGCTTTCCTTTGACTGCACTGCTTTCTCCAATATTCTAAAATTAGCTCTCAAGATTCACATATAAAACTAGTGGATGGTCCGGCTAATGCTGTACGGTTACATGGATTGGCTTTGCAAATTATTGGCTATTTTACTTGGCGTCAGTTTCAGAGAAGAGATGGACTAATCATGTAAAATAGGTGTTTTTGAGCAGGATATAGATGTTAGAAATGTTCATAAAATCTCTGCCATTGTTTTTTTTCTCCTCTAGATAAAGGAATAGAATTTTACCTGGTTAGGGTTGTGTTCCCCATCAAAAAGAAAGCAGCAAAATAATGTCTTAATTTGAGCAAACCAGCACAGGATGCCTAGTTAATAGTTTTGAAAGGAGAATTCCTAGTTATAGTGGGTTGCAATTCACAATTCATCTGAACTTGAGCCCAGTGAGTTCGTTCAAGCTTTTCCATGAATCCAACTATTTTAATTGCTTGTTTCTGCTCGATGCTCACGTGCAGCAAGTTTTGTGTTGAGCATGTTATATTGACTTATTTGAGAATATGTTCCAAGTATCTATGCAAAAACTTCTGAATAGATTTCTCTTGTTTTGACTCATAAGGACTGGAATTTCTTAATATGTGAACATATTACCTATTCTATTGATAATGTCAGAACATTTTAACGGGCTCGTGAGCTAGGAACCGATGCGATCATTCAACGCTGTCTTTGCTACTAAATGCAGATGGTTCAAAAAATCTAAGCATGATTCTTATTCATATCACTGAACTCTTGATTTGCAACCTGAAATATGATTCCAATGTTCATCAATGTTTCTGAGCTTGGTCATAGAACTGGCGACTGAAGCTTATCATTCACCGGTCCACCATCGCAGGTGTTTGATGAGATAAGGCCGTAACTCGCGGGATCCTGCGGAGGCGTGCTCAAGCTTGTTGCCATTGATGAGCTGGTCGTGAATCTTGGATCGACAGGCCCTGCTGCTGGAGTCACGATTACTGCTGTTCAGATCTTGTCATGGGAAGTAGAGCATCTCCGCTGTAGGATAACAATCACAGGCACATTTGAGTATTGATTTGTATCATGTTTGGGCTTTTGGAGGTTTATTGTTGAGAGCAGAATAATTGAAATGTGGGATATCTTGAATAGAAAACTATGAATTTTAAAATGAGAAAAAGACACTTTTATCGTTTCTCGTACATTCGTATTTTGTGTCATACATTTATCGCTGCGGATGTTTTTGGCTTGCTTTCACGACATTTCTTCCGTTTGACTCAGCAGGTTGACGGCAGAGTTGTTGTCAAATGTTCATGTTGTGTGAGCTATGCAGAAAAATCATTTCCTTTCGAAAAACAAGAAAAAAGTTTTTTAAATTTATTTTTAATAAATGTTTTTCGGTATAATAATAATTCTCATTGTGATGATATTTTTAATAATTCTAGAAAATATATACAATTATTAACTCGATAGTTAAAATGTTACTTTTTTTGTTAATATTTGAGATGGAAAAATCAACCATGCGATGTGCGTGCCATGTTTATGACCCCCATATTTATTCTAAAATTTATTTAATTTTAAATTGCAAACTAAAAATCTGAAGGGGAATGCTTTGACTGCAATAACATAATTCTTTTAATGAAGTAGAAGAGAAACAGGCAACGAAGAGAGGGAAGAAAGAGATTGCAGTTGGGGTCCCATTGTTGGTTTGGTTGAAAAGGATCTGGGACAAGATGGAAAGAGGGTGGTGGTGTATACAGAAGCTTCGTTTCGTTTGAGATTAAGATCAATTTATTTCAATTTTTTTTAATAAAATTAATATTATTTATTTTACATTATTATTAAATTAAATTATTATAAATAATTAAATAATTTTTTGAACTGCAGAGCGAAGATAGCAATTATAATTGACCGGGCAGCATAATTTTAAATTAAACATATTATCACTCTTCTGATTCAATACTAAACACCTCATTTTCGAGTTCATCCAAAAGATTAACGAGTCTGTAAACGCAAATCAAACGTAATAAATCATACACAAGAACGAAATGAACATCGTCTGAGTCCTCCTCTGGCACTTATCTTTGATCCAGTGGAACTCCTTCGCCTTCTCGAAGCCTATACATTAAGCAAAAAACGACGAATATGCTGAGATTTAGTTTAGATTTAATAGTATATATTAATGTAAACTAAACTGTTTGGATCTTCAACAGGAAGCAAGGTTTTAAGTTTCTATGTCGGTTTCGGTTTCAGTACCCATCAAAACTGATTCGTTTTGGTTTCATTTCGATTCGGTCAAATTATTTTTATAATTTTTTAACTAAATTTTAACTTTGAATTTAATTTTTTTAAAAAAATCTAAAAATAAAACAAGAAAATTATATATATATATTTTTAAAAAATAATAATTATTTTTTTGGTAAAAAAACGAAAAATATATGAGTATTCAAAATTTGTATTTTGTTGAAATCGAACTCAGGTCTCAACTTAACTATTGCAATAATAATTTATGATATAATTAAAATGTATAAATATAAATAATATAAATTTGAAATATGAAATTAAAATCCAAAATGAAATGTTTCGTTCATAATCGAAATCAAAATTTTAAACCGTGATTTGAAATCTATAGTGTGTAAGATATCTTGGTAGAAGTGAGGCAAAATTTAAAATTATTGCATGATGTATATAAAAATAATGAGAAAGAGAATGAAGCGAGAAAAAAGAACATCGTCCAGCATAAGAATTTAAAATATTATTCAAATACCTTTTTCAAACCTATTATTTAATATAATTATTACAGAAGATGAACATCGGCTAATTTTTTTTATGCTGTTTATTAACAATAATTGCATTATTAAATTATATTTCAATTTAATAACAACCGCGGCTTCCTCAGCCGCAATCTTAGCATTTGTGGATAATTCTTTTTTTAATTGGTTTATGGTCATCAAAATAATATAATTATTAAAAATATTGCCAAAGGCAAACATTTAGCCTCTTTATTTGTCTCACGCATAGAATTTTTTTTATTTTTTTATAATGTTGACACCATAAGATCAGCAAATTAATTTGTGATTAGTTCCACCGAACCTCGAACGCGGTTGAGGAGAGCTTTGCATAATATCGACAGTACAAGGGTGTTGTTCGCAAATACAGTCGATGTTGGTTTGACGAATCACAATCCGACGACAGCGAAAGCCCGCCGAAATGGACGGTTGAGATCACGTGCTTTCGGATCGTGCGGCCCTCGACGCGAGCGAATTCAACTCGCCTTCTTCGCCGGTAACATTAGTACTGTTTCACATCTCCCCACCCCTCCCTTCCAGAAATAGTTTGACATTTTTTTCATGTATACCCCTATAAAATAATGCAATTACAGGTGCAATGACACCCCTAGTAAAACATAATTTTCACCTACCACCTCAGACAAACAAAAGAACAATTAATTAGATTTGGGTGATTTAATGCTCTGGTCAACTCATTGTATTTTCCATTGATTGTGGTTGATATTTTTTTCTACATAAATAATTTAATTTTGTGTTATTTGAGAAAGTCTTGTGACATACGTCGAACTTTAATTGTAGAAATTAATGAAAATTTTGATTTATAAATGAATTAAATGCCAAATGGAAGCCCCATGATTGATTAATTGATTGATTCGTGAAGTAAAATTTGCAAGAAATTACTTTCTAAAGAATGAAAAACCTTGTGGCTCAATGCGACAGTCGATGATGCGAACCATGGCGTGGCGAATTTTGATTGGATCCCGATTGACAAGTAGATAATGTAATTACAGCTCAGCGCATCTAGAGCCTCCATTCAAATTACCCAATTAATTATAATTAATCCCAACTCCAATCATTGTCGATGAGTTGGAATTTGTGTGCGAGAGAGCTATCAAACGCAAATCAAGTTTTGGAATTTATAACACGCAATTCATTTATTTTTAAAATCTAGTTTTGTCGTGCTGAGATAAAAGTTTTTGCAAATAACCCCTTGGCTTTTGTGCTATTTGCAGACGACCCTTGCACTGTAAATATTTGCAGAAACATCCTCCATTTGCATTGTAAATATTTTCGACCATACCCCCAGCCATGTGTTAAATCCGAAGTAGATTAGTAATTCCACTACGGTTATCTTCTTCTAGAACCCGGCAAAAATCTTTATTTTTTATTTTTTTACCGTCGGAGTAAAAACTTCCGCGGTCGTTCCGCTTCGCCGGCGCCGCGTGCTCTGCCGTTTCCTCCACTACCTCCAGTTCTCCGTCAATTATAATACCTCCGTATAAAAATACGTATATTTGTATAATGGCGTCGTCTACGGCCGCGGCCCCCACCTCCGGCGAAGAGCAACAACGCAGGAGCCATTTTCTCCCCTCTTCTTCCTTTTTCTTCTCCCGACATTTCTCCTCGCATGTTTCCTTCTCCTCCTCCTCCTCCTCCTCCCGATTCCGATTCCGATTCCTCCCCGATCTGCCGCCCTCTGCCGGACTCCGCCTGCCTGGTACGCAATCCTTCTTTCCGGCGATCGGCTACTGCTTTTCCCAATCTAAGGTTTTTTGGGGTTTTGGCGGTGGGATTGCGCGGATGCTGGGGTTTTGGGGATCGGGGACTTTTTTAGGGGTTTGTGATGGATTGGGGGGGTGTTTCGGCTGCGGCGGTGGATTGGTGGATCTGGGATTTGAGGTGAAGATCTTGGCTTTGTTAGTTTGTGCTTGGGATCTATGTTTATGATTGTTTTGTTTAGGGAAATAGTAATGATCGCGATTTGGGAGCGTAAGAATTTGTTTCTAGCGATGGCAGCTGATGACGGGTTTCTCGATTAGTTGCTTGTTTAATGTTTATAGGCTCTTATAATTTATGATGATTCGCGTTATCTGCTATATGTGCTCTGATCCCTAGTTTATGGGATTGTTTAGTTCTCACTCTTTTAAAAAACCTAGGATGTATGTTACATTTTATGAACATTAAAGATTTGATTGTAAAATTTACAGCTCAATTTGAATTCCTTTTTTTTAGTTTTTGTTTTGTTTTGATCATGCTCTCCGACTCTGTTAATTGGATTTTTTTTGCATAGAAAATTGATACAAATTGGTTCTAATATCAGCTATTCTTTTCTCAGGGCCTTGCTTATTGCAAAAGAATAAAGGGTTTGGCATGGTTGTGTGTAGCGGGAGCTGACATTGATCTGACCAAATGAACAAAATGTGCCATGTATGTGGCTCAGATCAGAAAAACTTGGGCAGTGGACGCTGCAATATTTGCCGGATCCCCTTCTGCCAGGAATGCGAGAAAAGAGACAACCCTTCTACTGTTGATGGAGAATATCTAGGTCTGTGCTGTAGATCTTGCTTGGAGAAGTTTGCAAAAGAGTCCTTAGGAGTTTATGGTTTGAGTGATTACACCACTCCTCAGATTAGCCCATCACTTTCTTTATCAAGTTATGAGAGTTGTACTTCAAGCTGTGGTAACTTGTTCTCATCTTTTTTCTCCCTTTATGTACTTTAATATTTATTTGAATGATATTCTCTTGAAGGTGTTATTTGATTTCTCTGCGTTGTTTTTCTTTGCTGTTTGAATATGTCAGGTGATTTCCAAGCTGATGTCAGTTCAAAATCTAGGTACGTAGCGGTTTCTGCTGTAATCATTTCAATTCACATCTAGCTTATAAAAAAAAAATGCAAATTGAGTTCATCGTCTTGCATCTATTAAATAGGAGTCAACGGAAATCATGTAAAGTGATAAATGTGAACTAGCATGGTGGCATGCATTAGTGTTTGAGAGCAATGGGTTGTCATTTGCTCAAAGTTTTTGGATGCCTGATATGGTAGTCAGGGAAGTTGATGTTAAACAGTTGGCCTTCGCACAAATTTATCATATTTGAAGGTTAATTTTATGGGATCTCTTTTGTGTTGTGCTTTGTCTCATCCGGTGTATCACTTCAACTTGCTAATTCGGACTATCGCCAATTGAGCAGGGAAGACGTAGATGAGATCCTAGACACTGGTAAAAGTTATCCAAGTAGAGGCATTTCTGGTGATCCATTTGAAGAGCATGACAAAAGAGTGCTAAGAAATGTTGAAATCGGCAGTTCTTATGTCAAGAATGTGTTGGATAGATCTAAGCATCTTGTGGTGATGGAAGAAATGGACAATTCAGGAGCATTGAGCAATCATGAAGACAATAATGGTGATAAAATTGACCTTCATGCCAGTACATATGAGGATTCTCTATCCGCTAGAGCAATGGATGATTCAGATGGGGCAGAAATGGCTTCTGAAATTAGAACTCCGTTGTTTTTATGCAACATTGAAACTGATCCTCTGATCTGGAACCCACCTGACCCAGAAGATATGGATGGTGACATAGATAGCGTTGCAAACATTGCCGACGATGATGACGACGACTATATTGATGGAACAAAATGGGGTAAACCTGCTTCCCTGGGTAGTCTTGATGAAGAACTCCAAAGCAGGCAATACTACAAAGAAGAGCGCCAAAAGGCAATGATGGAAGCGATGAATGGGCAATTTAAAATTCTTGTAAGCCGTTTTTTGGCCTCAGAAGGAATCCCTTATTCTGATGGAGAAGGCGGTGAAAGTTGGCTTGACATTGTAGCTTCCTTATCATGGGAAGCTGCACTGCTCATCAAACCTGATGCAAATGAAGGGAGAGCAATGGACCCTGCGTCTTATGTGAAGGTGAAGTGTATTGCATCTGGTTTTCGGAGTCATAGGTAATGTTAGTGCCAGAGATGTGCTAGCATTTTGATGTTTAGTTTTATGTTTCAGACCAAATATGCAAATCCTTAACTATGGAATCTTTGTTTTGCAGTCAAGTGGTCAATGGTTTAGTATTTAAGAAAAATGCTGCCCATAAGCACATGCCAACCATGCATAGAAATCCTAAACTGCTACTCTTTCGGGGGGTTCTTGGGCATCCTGCAGCTGGCTTGTCATCATTTGATTCAATGGAACAGGTATGCAGCTAAAAATATAATTTTATCCTTTCTTTGTCACAAGGATACGATTCTCTAGATCTAATTTTGTATGATATTCTGACCAGGAAAAGGATTCTTTGAAATCCATGACTGACGTGATTGGTATTTGTCAAGCGAATGTGGTTTTGGTGGAGAAGACTGCTTCACGCGACATACAGGAATCTCTGTTGGCAAAAGGAATAACTCTGGCCTTTGACATGAAGCTCACACGATTAGAAAGGATCGCTCGTTGTACTGGTTCTGAAATTTTTCCTTTTGCTGATGTTCTGATGAAACCAAAGTTAAAGCAATGCGAGTATTTCCATATAGAAAAGTTTCTGGAGGAACACAACAGTTCAAACGAAAGTGGAAGGAAATCAAACAAAACCTTGATGTTTTTGGAGGGTTTCTCAAAGCCTTTGGGATGCACAGTGAGTCAAATTTGTCAAATCTATTTTTAGCAAATTGTTTAATTTTGACTCTATTTGTATTGTTCTTTTATTGGTTGCTTATTTTCTTGTTGCATAAAATGGTTGAGGTCAACTTGGTCTCATTTAAAAGTACAAAATGCTGTTAATCTCTTGTTCTCTTATTTATTTCATGGCACCAGCCTCTTTAACTAATTTCATAATTCTTCAACTTCCTACCTTGAGCATTGAAGAGAGAAGCAAAATAAGCATATCGTTTCAGAATTAAGTCCTTTTTTTTTATAAATGCCTATTTCTTACTGTTTTAGACAGGTCAATGTTTTTAATACTTCTAGTACTGGTCCTTTGTGTGAAACATATAGATATGTTTGTCTTGATATATATGGAGCAAAATTTTGGAATTCATATTTGTATAAAGTCTAATGTCAGAATTGCTGAAATACCACCTTTTGACTTATATCCCTATCTATTAGTAGGCAATTATCTGGTCTCTTTGTTCTCTTGTAGATTCTGTTGAAGGGAGCACATATTGATGAACTGAAGAAGGTTAAAAGGGTGATACATTACACAGTATTTGCAGCATACCATTTAATCCTTGAGACTTCGTACTTTTTAGATCAGAGAGCATTCTTTTCTGACATTCATGTTGCAGAGGGATATAATTCTCTTCCAGATCATCTAGTGAATCCTCATATTTGTGGTCCTATCCCCAGTCCAACCACATTTAGTCTTGAAGGTTCCAAAGCTTTTATTTCTTCAGTAGTATATGATGTTCCAATTTCTAATGGGTTATCAGAGAATTCTTCTTCTGAAATGAAGGACCATATTCCTGAGCTGGATGCCAAGAACTCACTTTTGCCTGTATTAGGTTCTGCCGGAAACAAGATCAATTCCCTTTTCAGTACACATGATAGTGATGAAATTCTCCAGTCAGCTGATCCTGGGAAACTACTATCATCTGTCTCTGCTTCTTTTAGAAGATTCTGGGGTGACAGTTTCCCACCTATTACGTCAGATTCCATTTCGTCCTATTTTGGTTTTAAAGAGAAAGAGCCTAGCGATCATTTTGTTGATATTTTACCTGTGATTCAATCTCCGCAAACACTTGATCCCGAGTTGAAAGCAAATGGAAAAATGGATTCACTGGAAATTGATGGAGTTGATATTGCTAAGAAGTCAGGGTCTGCATCTGATTCTGGTGGACCTATTGGTGGTTGCACTTCTGTTATTGACAACAATGTCCAAGTGCAAAATAAGGATGACATAGATAGTGTTTTAGATCCTCAAACTATATTGGTTTTGCTTTCTAGCCATTGTATTGCTAAACGGACTGTTTGTGAACAAAGTCATCTTTCGCGGATTAAATATTATGGGAATTTTGATGTCTCACTTGGACGATTCTTACAAGATATTTTGCTAAATCAGGTTTTGTATTTACCCTTGTTTGATTTATATCAACAACTGTACAAATGTTGTTCTTGCTGACCTGCAGCTAATGTTTGTATGGCAGAAACACTGTTGTTTATCATGTGGTGAACCGCCTGAAGGTCACATTTATCGCTATACTCACCAGAATGGAAATATTACAGTTCTAGTAAGGAAGCTTCCATCAGAGCTTTCTTTGTCCGGTGAGGCTGAAGGAAAAATTTGGATGTGGACACGATGTTTGAAATGTGAGCGGGAACATGGGATTCTGAGATCTACACAAAGGGTTGTGATGTCCACTGCTGCACGTGGTCTCTCATTTGGGAAATTCTTGGAACTCAGCTTTTCAAGTCACTCTGCGGCTAATCGATTATCTAAATGTGGCCATTCACTACATAGGGATTGCCTTCGGTTTTTTGGGTATGAACTCTTCTGGTTTGGATATTTTTTTGATATGTAATGCTTCATTCCTTTATTTGATTTGTCAAGCTTGTTATTACATTCAAATTGCAGATTGGGCTCCAAAGTTGCAATGTTCAGATATTCGTCTGTTGAAATTTATGCTGCATGTAAGCCACCACCAATAGTAGAGTTCTACAGTCCAAAACAACAAGAGTGGCTTCAGAAAGAAGCAAAGAATGTAGGTTACATGGGCATATTTTTCAAGTTCTGGTTGCTGATATATCTTGCTTATCAAGTCACTGCTTCTGTGATTTCAAAAAGTAGCTCCCTGATCTTTTTCTGTTTCTTTGATGTTTGCAGATGCTTTTGAAAAGTGAGATATTTTTTTCAGAGGTGGGAAACCTCTTGCAGAAGTTGAAGCCTGGGCTTTCTAGCTCTTCTTTGATGCAATCCATTGGTCGAAGTTCTGCAAAAGAATTTTGTGAAATTGAGGAGATGCTGATACATGAAAAGGCTGAGTTTGAGGTGACTTCTGCCAATTTCACACTACTTTTATTAGCATTTTTTGTTCTAAAATTTGTTATGTCCTTACTAAATTGGATATTTATTTTTGGCATTTGACCCATTAGGATCCTTTGGTAAAGGCTGTCAATCATGATGGGCAAACTGGCAAAAATGTTCATGAGATAGTTGATGTCAATTGGCTTAATCAGGAGCTTCTTTTTGAGCTATATGTTTGGGACTGTCGCTTGCATTCCCTAATGAATACCAGGGATAATGAAACAGGCCATGAACTATTTCATGAGGAGATGGATGTCACTCCATGTAATGATTCTGTTGAAAGAAATACGACTGAAAATGATAGCAAAATTCTGGAATATCCCATTGAGATTCCAATTGTATCCTTCTCATCTAGTAATCCTCAATGTTCTCAGAATACGGAAGTTGGGATGGAAACTACTTCAGTTGAATTTTTAGGAGATGCAAATATTACAACTAGCAAATCCTCTGGTGTTGGGAACGCTTTGGTAAAAAGCTTGCCTGTGGGCTCCACTTCTGAATTGGTGTCAACCGTGGATCAAGATCCTGAGAACAAGCCAGCTCTACATAGTCATGCCAGCAATAAGGTTTATCAGGATGGATATATCCTTATCTCAGAAAATATGCAAGTTGATCTGTCTAGTCCTGTGACAGATGAACCCCTGCGATATGTTGAGAACACTAGAGAGTCAGGTTTGAGAAGTGTAGAGGCAGAAAATAATGGTGGAATTTCTGCCAAAGACACACTAAAGGCACTACTTCCAGATTTATCTCATAAGCCCCCTTATTCCAAAACAGAGGATCCGGATGGATGGATTTGGTCTTCCTTTTCTGAATTACGGAGGGCATACAGAAAAGATCTTCAAGGTGGTTATCCACAAAAATTTGCATTTATCCATAGGTATTGTCCTATACACTTGTCTCCATTCAATAAACTGACATCTCATGACATGGACTCCTTGCACTTCCCAGTTGGCTCAGGTGGCAATGTGATTTCTGTTTGCGAGGATGAAATATCAAGCATAATTTCTTGTGCCCTGGCACTCTCCGAGGGACAGTATGGTTTGTTTGAGAATAAAGAGAATGTGGAAGCATTGGATGGTAAATTGGAGGTTGATAAATTAGTTGAATCCTATTATGGCCTAAGATCTGATGCCGCTGTAGTTTCATCATATTGGTCTTCAACAGGATCTTTAGATTCTGAAGGAACGCGCTCAACACTGAGCGTCTCATCATTGTCATCTGATGAGCTGTCTACATCAGGTTCTGATGCTTTGTTACCTGTTGATCGTAATCTAGCTTCTGATAATCTGCATCCTGAAATTCCAGTGGGGTTTGGGAGAGTAGCTGGTAAGAGCAAATTTTCAGTGGTGTGTATACATGCAAAACAGTTCTATGATCTTCGGAAGAAGTGTTGCCTCTCTGAACTGGCCTACATATCTTCTCTGGGCCATTGTAAAAAGTGGGATGCTCAAGGAGGGAAAAGCAAAGCTTTCTTTGCAAAGACAATGGATGAGAGGCTTATCATCAAACAAATAAAGAAGACTGAGCTAGACTCCTTTTTAAAGTTTGCTCCTAATTACTTCAAGCATATTACCGTATCCTTACAATCAGGGAGTCAAACATGCCTAGCCAAGATATTGGGAATTTACCAGGTTGCCTGTCTAATAATGTCTGCTTAATGGTTATCATTAATTTTCTGTACATAGGGTGTATCCTAATTCAACCATACCTTCTTTTGCTTTTTAATCTGCAGGTTAGACAAAACAAAAGTGGGAAAGAAATTAAAACTGATCTAATGGTGATGGAAAATCTTGTCTTTGGACGAAACATCTCGCGTACATATGATCTCAAAGGTGCTGTTTTCTCCCGTTATGTTTCAGATGTAAATGGCCATGACAAGGTTCTTTTGGATCAAAACTTCATTGAGGACATGTGTTTATCTCCTATCTATGTTGGTGGGAGAACAAAACATCTTTTGCAGCGGGCTATTTGGAACGATACGTCTTTCCTAACTGTAAGTATCACATGTCTCCTTTGCCTAACCTCGTAGTCCATGGATTGGCTTTTGGAAGACTTTTTTATTTTTTATTTTTGATTTTTCAGTCCATAAATGTCATGGATTACTCTTTACTTGTGGGAGTAGACAAACAGCGACGAGAACTTGTTTTTGGCATTATTGACTATTTAAGGCAATATACCTGGGACAAACAACTTGAGACATGGGTGAAAGCTTCTCTAGTGGTGCCTAAGAATTCATTGCCTACTGTAATTTCCCCAAAGGAGTACAAGAAACGGTTTAGGAAGTTCATGACCAAGTACTTCTTGACAGTTCCAGATACTTGGTGCTCAGAGACATGTTCAGGCCCTTGCAGATTTTGTGCTGATGGCCACAACAATTTATCTATACCAGAGAGTTTAAAGTTGCCAGAGAGTGTAGATCTGGCATGTGCATGATATCCACAATCACAGTTTTCTTGAAGCATATCTCATTTTTATGCCTTCTCCATTTTCATATTGTTCTGCTGACATTGTGAAGTTTGTAAATAGATCATTGTTGCTTATTTAGGTTCTCCCATTATTTGCGATTTTTTAGCAAATCTGTGGGGTAAGTCAATCCACGGTGTATTATTTTTCAAAAATATCTATGCTTATTTGTCATAAAGTTTATGCTGCTTCAATTTGATTGTAAAGAGACGGAAAGGATGTTGTATTTGTGACAACTTTACTACATTACAAGTGGAAGAAAAGCTGAATAGTCTGATAGAGATTGTTGCATACTTGTTTCTATTTTTACGTGCCTTGGGGAGATGCCATTAGGTGCCATCATTGTCAGATCCAATCTTTTCCATTTGGCCTACTTTACAAGCACTTTAAAAAGGTTGAACCTGGTGGGATTTTGCAGTTATTGTTTACATTTCTGATCTTACTCTTGTCTAGCTTGTACTGACATTCTGATATAAATGCCACCACATCAATGGGAGTCCATAACGGGAATGTGGGATATGTCACACTGTGCCCTCTTCATTTGTGGAATGTGTAGAGCTTATAAGAAAAAGCTTTTTTCTTTCCTATTGCAGAATTTTCGTATTCAGTACCTAGAGGTTCCAGATAATTTGTATTCTTTGTTCTTTTTGCTCTTCAGCACAATTTGGTTGGCTTTGTTTCTGCCTCCTTTCTTTCTGCTTGGTCCTCAGTGTCTAGTCAGCAAGAATTTCCATGGAAGGCAAAGAATCTTCCGGTGAATGACGTTGTCTTCCTTTTTGGTAGGTTTTTCTAGCAAACAATTCCATTAGTTAGTTGGAGATAAGCTTCTGAATTCAGTTTCAATTTTTATTTTGGTTCTATATCAGCATCGTTCAGCTGCGTTTCATTCTTCCTTTTTCATTTATTAATTTGCAGGGAGTGAAATGTGAGTTTTCCTAATTGGCAAAAAGAGGGAACTGTTACCAAAGGCTACACATGTGCCATCAAAGGTAAGGAAAAAATAAAGGGTGATTCTTCATATTTTTCTTTCTTGTTTCAAATTTTTGTGACACTCAAGGAACATATCCACTCTTGTCCATGTAGGTGAAATTGGTGCTCTTGTAGCCCAATTGGTGGATAGTAAGTGACTAACCCAATTAATAACACTTGATTGGCTTATTGTTTTAGTTCCTTTTTTTGCCCTTTCTCCATGTGTTGGGCTTTAGTAAAATAAGCCAGTTAACTGGTCCAAAGATTTAAGTCTTAGCAGTTTGTTTTCTACTGTTTGTGCTTCAGGCTGTTCAGTTTTGATGATTAACTACTTCAGAATGCTTGAAAATCACTGGTTCTGGATGCTGTTGAAAAGAAAATATACTCTTTTTTGCCTATGTGCATACTTCATTTCAATTGCATGCAAGCCATATGACTGCAGTGCCATTCTCACCTTCTATTTGACTATTGTTATACAAATGAAATTGCTATCTACAAAATTTACGCTTCTTGCTTTCAAAGATAAGCTAATTTATTTAATTTGAAATCAACTCCTTATTCCTTGGAGATTCTTGTTTCCTAGTTCGATTAATCAGAACTAGACTTTGTTAGGGATGGAGAATGTGGCTAGGAAGAGAAGGCTGTGTGTGCAAGTTTGAACTTTCCACTTGTATGAGATCAGGTATGGCTACATTACTTTGTGACCTACTGCCATTTGACTTTGGTTTTTGGTTGGACTAGCCTAGGGCTCTTACGCATAGATAAAGAGATCTTAAGTTGGCAACATTAGCTAAATCCTATAACCATAATGGTCCTCAGGTGCCTTGCATCACATTCTACTAATTAAAGCTGAGAAGGGAATAACCTTCCTCAAGAAGGCAGATCCTTGCAATTGAACATCAGAATTTGCTACTTACACTCCTTAATGCCCTAGTCTGTATATGCACAGGCTATTTTTTGCACTAGATCTTATATTGAAATATTACATGCTTCTTTGTTGCAATATCCAAAATAAAAAATGTCTGCTACCAGTGTATAGCAGCCTTGATTCTCTTTCTCTATTTTAATCTTGCTTCCTGCTCCATTATCTGGAATTATCGTTTGTTGTCTATAAGCCAAGGGACTTTTATCGAGGGGCACCATTAGATAATCTTCTCAGCGTATGCTTCATGTCAAAAAATCCTTTCCTTTTTTTCTGAGGGAAAAAATTCCCTTGCTTATCTAGTTCCTGAGTCAATGTACTATGACGGATGCAAAATTGACACTGCTTTATTGCATGATCAATCTCTTGAATCCTTGTTTCTTGAGGGCATATGAAAGAAATTTTGTTGCAAGTTAGATTTGAGCCTTAAAGCAAAGCATATGATGCAACTAATGATCTGAATTCCAGATACAAGTTCAAAGGTTACAAGCTGGATTGGGGTGTTTGAAAAAAAATGAATTCCAAAATTGCATTTTTCTGCAATGACTCGGTTCAGCAGTTGATTGTAAATTACTGGGAGTTTTTTGTGATTCAGTCTGAATCCATAATGTTTAAAATTGTGATATTCCCTATCAAGTTTTAATGCATCTTTCTTTGTTAACAATTTTCTCTTCTTTGGGATGCCTTTGGGTTCAGATCATACTTGATGCTAGTGCACTGAGTTCAAAAATTTTCCTGTTTGGTCACTGCTGCCTGGCTTTATCCATAGATTCAATGCTTTAAACACTGACATTATTGATTATGGCTTACACTGCTTTTCCTTTACTATAGCTGTCTTTCTGGATTCCAGTAGGTTGCAAATCTAAGGAATGTTGACAATGCTGATTGGTGTTCAACATCTCAGAAGATGGTTTCTGTCAAATGGGTCAATATTCTCAATCGGTATTTACAGTCACTACCCTATTGTTGTGACAATAACAAGTTGGGTATATGTTTTCCATGATGGTAGTATTCAAAACAATGCACAAAAATATACATGTTACCATGCTGCATCTACTGATATTTGCACCCATATTTTCACACCAATTACTCCATTTTTGTCTGCTCATGTGCTGACCTTTGGAAAATTTGTCCGTGTCTATCACAATAATCTGTTGTTGCTTACAGTATACTATACTATTTCATTGTACAAGTTACCTTGCTCTTTTTCCTACCACAGAACAAATTCCAGGCCTGGCATGTATCCTTCTGCTTTCATTTGTTTGAACAACTCTCTGAGCTTAGAATATATTTCATCTGTTTGTGGATGGGAACAGTCTCCTGCCACAAACTCATGAGTTCTATTTTGCACTTCTATCCAACTCTTGCCAGGTTCCTTCTTCACTCCATTATCCCTCATCAATTGCCTGACCTCTGTCACCGCATCCCAGTTTCCTACTGATGCATGTAAGTTTGATAACAACACATAAGCAGCAGAATCACCAGGATCTAGGGCCACTATCTTCTCCATGGATCTCTTCCCTCTTTCCTCATCACCATAAATCCTGCAAGCACTAAGCAACATCTTCCACACAAGAGCAACTGGTTGATATGGCATTTTTTTTATAAACTCTTCTGCTTCTTCTAATCTCCCTGCTCGTCCAAGGATGTCAACCATACAAGCACAGTGATCAAATCCAGGCCTGATCCGATACTTAGCTTCCATTAGCTTGAAGTATTTCTCAGCTTTGTGACTCAAGCCTGCATAGCTGCAAGCCATCAACACTGTGATAAATGTCTTGTCATTTGGTGTTACTTCAGTCCTCTCCATTTGCTCAAAGATTTCGAGTGCCTTGCATGAATAACCACAGAGAACATAAGCCCCTATCATTGCTGTCCATGTTACTATGTTCTTAACTGGTAGTCTGGAGAAAACCTTTTCTGCTTCTTTTATGCTTCCTGCTCTACTGTACATTGTTATCAATGCATTGGTTACTGCTGCATCCATTTTTTGTTCTGATTTCAGGATCAGAGAATGCACCTGCTTCCCCTGTTCCTCTGTGATTGTGTTTGCACAAGCCGCAAGAACACTTGCAAAGGTGAAGCCATCTGGTTCAAAGTTTTCCTCCCTCATCATGCACACGTGTTTCAGAACTTCATCTACATATCCACCCTGAGCAAATCCAGAAATCATTGAGTTCCATGTGATGAGATCTTTATCCTCAATCTCACCAAACACCCTCCTTGCATTTGAGGTGGCCATGAATTTGGAGTACATATCAATGAGTGCACTCCCTACAAATGCATCTGGTATCATGCCAACCTTAACCAACCTAGAGTGAACTCCTCTTCCTACATTGTGGCAGCCAAGTTCAGCACACGCCGCAAGGGCCGCGACAAAGCTGAACTCATCTGGCTGAGCCCCCTGTTCCATCATTTGTACATAAAGCATCAGTGCTTGCTCGAATTGCTCATTTTGAAGGTAAGAGTGGACAATTGAGTTCCAGGATATTAGATCAGGCTCTGTTATGTTCGTGAATGCTTGCCACGAAGTAGCAACCTCACCATGCTTGGCATACATGGTAATGAGGCTGTTGCCTATCAATGTATCCAGATGCAGTCCCATTTTTATTGCAAGCCCATGAAGCTGCTTCCCCATGCCGACAGGCCATTGAGTTGCTGCTGCCTTGAGGAGGGTAGAGACAGTATACTCATCTGGGAGCTTTCCATCCTCGCCCATTTGCAGGAAAAGCTTCAGACCCTCTTGTTCCATCTCGTTTTCAAAGCATGCAGCTAAAATGGAGTTCCAGGCAACAGTGTTTCTCTCTTGCATCTTGCTGAATGCCTGGCAAGCATCTTTTGGGTTCACACATCGGGCATAGGCGTCTAAAAGTGCGCTCCCGACAATGACATTGCATCCTAGTCCTCTTTTGGCTATCTGAGAATGGATTTCTTTGACATTGATGACATCGTCGGAGCTCAACAAGCTGCCGAAAGTGTATTCATCAGGCGCAAAGCCTCTCATCAACATTTCAGCAAACAATTCCAGAGCTTCCATGCCATGCCCATTCTGTGCTTTTGCAGCTATGATAGAGTTCCAGGAAACCTCATCTTGTCGTGCAATACTTTCAAACACCTTTATGGCATCTCCAGGTCTGCATAGCTTTGAGTACATGCTAACCAACGCATTGCTCAACGCGATGCAGGACGTCAAGCCCATTTTTACAATGCGGGCATGGATTTGCTGCCCGTGCTCCATGCTTCTCGAACGGGTGGAAGCACGCAGCATGCCGAGATAAGTCGGTTCATTCGGGTTGGGGCCAATCTCAACCATGCTACAGAAGAGCTTTAGAGCCTCAATATAGCATCCATTAGCACAGTAACCTGCAATCAAGGCATTCCAAGAAACCACGTTTCTCACAAGCATTCCATCGAACACCTCCTTTGCTGTATCGAGCTCACCACATCTCGAATAGAGATTGATGAACTGGTTATCCAAGAAGACTTCGGGTGCGTAACCGATGCGGGCGATGTGAGAGCGGAGACGGTTCGCCTCCGGGAGCGACCTCATGGCGATGCACATGGAAATGAAGAAGTTGTAGAAGGACTGGTGGTCGGCTTCTGGTTTTGCGTCTAAAGAGTAGTGTTCCAAGGATTGCACTGCGGCTTCTAAGCACGACTTACTGCTCTTGTTGTTGGTGAATGGTTCTCTTTTTGACATGGACGAATTGGCTGGTGCTTTTGGTATTTGAGAAGGCCATGGGGATGGGCTGCTGATGATTGGAGGTGTCGCAGCCATGGCTTTCACTTCCAGATAGATGTGTTAAGGCTGTTAAGCGGATGGTGGCTGCTTCCTGGTCCATGATTTGTATAGTTTTATTTCTATCTTTTCCAACAAAAACCCAAAAATATAAAATAAAATAGAACAAATATCTTTAACATCGATTGATATATGTGGAAAATCAACCAATCATTCTATCAAAAATCGATTTTAATCACCAAAATCGTAAAAAAAAAAAAAAAAAAAAAAAAAAAAACACGATATAGCCTACAATTTGATGGATATCAACACGTGGTCTCCATGTATATCAACATATTTTACTCCTATAAATCACATAAATCTGAATTCTTAGATTTTTCAATAAAATAAACAATTTAACGCATTTTGTGTTTGATAAAATGTTTAAAAAATAATTAACTGATGAGCGTATTTAATTGCGCTAGCCAAACCGGACCCGGTAACTTCTGGCGTGCCGAATTTATGAAGTGAACCACTTCAGGGAGTGACTTCCTGCCTTCTTTTTCCCGCCAATCCGCCCGCGACCATCGACACTCTCCAAATCCCAATTCTCCCCCTTTAAGCCCTAATCCAAGCTCGGAGGCAAGACTGGAGGAGTCCTTTTTCTTCGTCGATGGAGAAGAAGAACGCCGGCGCTGGCGGCAAGGACCACCTCCGTCTCGACCTCCCCGACCTCATTCGCCGGAGCGACGACGCCGGCCCCTTCCGGCTGCCCTTCTTCGGCCGCCGGAGGTCTGGGAACACCTGGGTCGTTTCCCTCTTCGTCGTCTTCCAGCTTGTGGCCTTCTTCGTCAGCATGCTCGTCAACGACTGCCCTACCCGCTCCGCCGGCGACTGCGTCCTCCGCCCCCTTGGCCGCCTCTCGTTCCAGCCCCTCGCTGAGAATCCCTTCCTCGGCCCCTCCTCCTACACGTTAGTTCGCTAAAGTTTCTTCCTTCTTTCTTGATTCGAGTGGCTTCTTTCTGTGGATTTCTGTTAATGATTTGGGGGGGTTTTTTAATCACTTGAGGGAGATTGGAACCGAGAAGATGGATTAATGCGTTTCTTTGTCAGAATCATAGGCTGGAAATGTGGGGTTTTTCGATCATAACTTGATTTTGGGCACAAATTGAGTGTGTTCTTGAGGTTTCTTGGAAATCATACATGTAACTTTCTGACATTTTAATCGGTTTGGATTTGGGTCTCTGGAGTTTTGTACATCTGTATGTGGATGCTTGCTAATTCTCATTGTTAAAACATACGGTTTCAAATAGTTCTTTCTCAGTTTAATGGTTTTCCTCTTAATGTTCAGGACTACACTGCAGAATGAGCATTTTGCACATTCCGTTGTTTGCAAGCATTACCCTGCATGAGTTTGAATGTTGAGGCCTGTGAATTCTTGGATATTTGACCCAATTTGACTAATATATTCCATTGAAATATTGGTTTACATTATCAGTGCAAAATGGGAATTTTATGTCTCATCTTTCTAAAATCATTCACAAAAATATCAAATGACCCTTTTCTAGGGTCTCCACCTAGATATTCATGGATGCCTTAGATATCTTATGCAAACATCCAAACAAGTAAACCTTGATTCTTATAGGTTTTAACCTTCTCTGCAAAAACTTAAGTTTAATGTTTTCATGTTTGCTAAAATGTATTAATAATTTTTTTCTATACCATATAGATTCGGATGTCTCTTGAGGGAAAAAAACCAATAATTTGGAATCTTTTACTTCTTATTTTTTTTTCCCTCCTGTTTGAGGATTTTAGATTTCTACTACTGTGAGTTTGTGTCCTAGTAGCATGTATGAACATAGGTCTTTCAATCTTGGTTTTCCTTAATCAAATCTTTTGCTTGATTATTACTTGAAGGATGATTTCTGTCACATGATTTCTTTCATTTTATGTTGGTGATTCTAGACATGCAATTCTCCAGAATACTGCTTGAGTGGTTGATGCTGAAGAAAATTTTTCTCATTTCTGGTGGTCTATTAGTAGTGTAACATTTGGTTCAAGGGCATCTAGAAGGACAGGGTCTTGTCATACAATCCATTCATATTCTTTGCCTCATTGTGCACTTATTAGAATGAGCAGAGAAGTAGGCATAATTTAGTCTTATAAAGTGACCTTATGTTCACCATCCTTTTATTGATTCTGTTGTTGAACACCTTGCAGATTTGTCAAGATGGGTGCTATTCAAAGGACCATGTTGATTCAGCATCACCAAGCATGGCGCCTTGTGACATGTCCATGGTTAAATGCTGGTGCTATTCATCTAGTTGTGAACCTATTCAGTATAGTACTTATTGGCATCTACCTGGAGCAGGAGTTTGGTTCAGGTGGGTTTCACTATCTTCATATTCATCCAATAACTTGCTTCTGCTGCTGTTATGTTGCCTTGAATCTGAACTAACACTTTCCTCATTGGACAATCTAGGAAGAATGTGAAATAGGAAAAGTTGTTTATTACAATGAAACAATGTGAATTGAGTGAACTTCATTAATTGCTATTCGGTTCTTATCATTCAGACACATGACTATTATCAGTTAACCATTTTGGATATATTCAACTTTTATCAGTTTTCTATCCCCTTGCTTTCCAACAGATCTGGTATATTTCCTTTTCTCTCAAAGCTTCTATTCAATCCTTTGTTTATAACTCTCAATCCTGTGAGGTTGATTAGTAAGAACGTTGTAACCATTGGTTACCTATGAGTAATCAGATCGTAAATCTTTAAGCTCCAGAGTGGTTGTTATGGTTAACCTTTCCACATATATTCTATTGGCAGTGAGGACTGGAATCATCTACCTGCTTTCTGCTTTCCTTGGCAGTGTAGTTTCTGCACTTTTTGTTCAGCATGTTCCAGCTGTTGGTTCTTCTGGTGCTGTATTTGGTCTACTTGGTGCCACATTAGCAGGTCTCATTCGAAATTGGCACATATACGACAACAAGGTAGGCAACCTAATTACAGAATGATTCTTTTGCTAATCTTTGAGGGTTGAATCTCACCATGATGAGTCAATCTCCTTTTCAGCTTAGAGCAGTCGGGGTACTGGTAATTTTAACTATGACCAATTTTTCCATTGGTTTGTTACCCTATGTGGATAACTTTGCGAACATTGGAGGCTTCTTATCTGGAGTGCTCCTTGGCTTCACACTCCTTTACAACCCTCAGTTATCACAAATGGAACGAAAGAAAGGTATATTTGGCTACGATGCAAAGAGCTCAGTGAAGTTGAGGCAAAAATTAGATAACCCTGCATCAAGGCTTGTTGCTTTGACTATCTTCAGTGTTATGTAAGTTATTCTTGCAACTCCAATTCTATAAGTTGCACAAGGAATGCAAATGTGTGTCAATCATCGGGGATTTTCTTGCAGCCTTGCTGGAGTTCTGGTGGCATTCTCTCATGGTCTGGATGTGACTGCACATTGTAGCTGGTGTCACTACATAAATTGTGTTCCTACCAAATTTTGGAAGTGCAATGAGAAGGCAAATCATTGTGAGGTATCCAACTCCCTTCAGCAGCCTATTCTACATCTATTAGAAGGTATAGGGTATCCATGAATCACTTTGACCAAAGTTGATCTATATAATGAATGACATGAAGATGGGGTACAATTCTTCATGCAGTTCTGTAGCAATAATGCATGAAATCCTTAATAACTTTTGAATGGAACAATGGTTGACAAATTGAGAAGAATAAAAATGAGAAGTGAAATGAAAATGACATCTATTGCTAGATGTGAATGGGTAACAAGCAATGCAGAATTGGGTCTTGAGACCATGCATGGTACTGGACATGTATGCATCAGGGAGTCTCCAAAAGCTTTGCCCACAATTCCATAATTCAAATCTAATCACGTCTTCATGTTTAGTGTTTCTATTAATCAAGCTTTAGGCGAATCTGTTGAATTCCCATATTATATCATGTTTATTGATATTAGCAACTTCTGGAAGTGTCAACAATTGTTTTTCTAATTCTCAAGGCTTGTGGTGATTCAGGCTGTAGTAAGCGACGGAAGGATGACCCTGACTTGCACGGCCACCGATGTGTTCCAGACGTACCAGTTCACCAATATCTCGCAAGAGAGATTAGGGGACTTGTGCAGTCTGTTATGTTCTTGACAGAAACTGTTGCTCAATGAGATGATGTCTGGTGTTTTGTACCTGATGCCAGACTCGTTGTATGGTGAGTGGGTGAGCCTGACTCACCACACAAGATGTAAAGACGAGTGGGGTGTGGGAGTCAAGGTGGAAACCGTTGCAGTCACGTCTGTTGTTTGGGATGTTTTTTGTTGTGCGCCAGTGTGATGTATTGTTCTGTCTGTTTTGTTGCAGATTAGATGAGAAGTCTGTACATTAACACGGACATGAATTTGTGAATAACCTCCTCTTTGTCAACTGAATTTGGACACATATTGTTGTTCAGCATGGAGGGTTGTAGTTCTGATCTCGGAAGTAATTCACCAGCTTTGAAATCGAGAAGCGCTCAGGCTGATGGATAAGGCGTCTGACTTCTAATCAGGCCATTGTGGATTCGCGTTCCACTGGCCGTGCAAGCTTGTTGTGTTGCTTTTTGTGCGACCATAATGCCAACTTAAATTTCATCTTCCATTCTTAAAATATATATATATATATATATATATAGAGTTCCATATTTATACTTTTTAATATTTTTTAATATTCACTAAAATTATAATTTTTAAAAAATACCATAAAATTATTATTTTATAATTATATTTAAATTTTAAAATATTATAATATAAAATTTAGATTTTAAACTTAATAGTTTGAGAAACCAGTGATTCGATTCTCAATTCATACTATATGATTTTGATTCTAAAATTTCAAGAACTAGAACTTGATTCCGATTATAAAAATTATAAAATAAATATAATTTATCAATTTTGCTCACCCTTCACAACAACAGTAGTTGCCTACAAACTGGAATCCCAACTTCACTAAAGCAACTTTTTTATCTTTCATATATAAAATAGACCCCAACGAAAAATCCAGATTACTTTGATTATTACTTTGTTGACTCGTACAGCAGTCCTATCCCATAACTCAACAACGCAAAACTTCACTCTCATAATAAGGTACAAATCAATGCAAAGACAGGCGCATATATGGTGGTAGATCTAAACAAGAACTACTAGTATTTTCTGTCATGTTCCAAACTTGAAATCTCTAAATTTGGGTATATAATAACGTCATATACCATAATTTAATTTTAAACTTGTATAAATTTAAAACTCATAAAAAATAGACTAATAGCTCACAAAATAACCTCAACTATATAATTATACATCCTCAAATTATCTTATATTAGACTCACATATACAAAAGATCAACAAACATAATTTAAGTTTTTATATCACGAGATAACTTAATTGATATTTAACAATTCACATCTAACAGTCAAATCTGTAAGAAAATGAGCGATCACATGTTTAGTGAATATTTTAAAAATAACATAAAATACTCAAGAGCTTATTTATAAGATAACTAAATCATTTTAAAACATATCCAAAATATATGTCACACGAATATATATTAAAATTAGCAAATAAAACACATAAGACTTTAAAGTAATTATACTTCTCAAATAAAATAGAAGATAAAATAAAATTATTAAGACTAATGTTTCTTAAATAAGTAGTGGGCACATACATAATAAGTGATCCGAATCACAATTAAGTTAGCACATTTAAAATTAGTGACATGTTCACAAATACACAATGTTCTGGAAGAGACCGCAATACAAATATATTGTTACTCTAATATCCACGGGTGACAGCGAAATCAATTTCTTACGATCACACGTATATCGACATGATTATTATTTATCACCAATGGTAAGGTCACAACATGAATTTATAAAGTGTCCACGAGTTAGAAATTCTTATTACAAATACATACACATTTTTTTAAAAAAAAATTAAATATAAAAAATACAAGTATGTGTCAAGATATAATAAATATTTCATAAGTTCACATGCATGATTTTTAATATTTTCAAGTCACATAATTATATTTACATCACAAATCACAATATAATCATAATTTTATATGAAGAGTATATCAAGAAATCACTTTGACAAGAATAATACTTAAAAACTTATAAATTACTAAAAGATATGAAATTCATAAATAAAGTATTACTTAATATTGTTATAAGTTTCTCATGCATTTATCTTACGAGAAGATTATGAGAACAAAAATAAACATATGAAAGTCCAAGTCTCATCCGAACTAAATATACGAAATAAACTAACTTACAATTTGGAGTTATATAAATATATTTTTAAAATAAAATAGACTCAACTCCAAACCTAACAACTCACACTAACACTAATCTAATACATACTAGAAGTATTATTTAAAATCTAGTCGAGAACACGTGTTACAAAAATCTTATTAGAATTTCATGTTCAATACATAAATCAAGTATAATAATTCCAAAATCAAAACTTATAACATACATTTACCTTAATGTTAAGATTAATGATCATATGTCATAATGAATGTAATTTAATTCTATATCCAATGTCATGACAATCTTATGATTGAAATCTTTAAGATGTATAATTGATCTTTAAATCATGTACATAAGTTTTTATAATTTCAGAATAAAATATTAACTTAAATGCAAAAAATGACATAATAACTTTTTGATCTTATTAATAATAATTATAATTGTGTTTGAAAATTATGTATTCAATATATCACATGAATCATGCTAAGTTTTAAAAATTAAGATAGTCTTTAAAAATTTACTCACAAAATTTAATTTAATTTCAAAATAAAAATAACTACAATAAGACTACAATACAACCAAAAAAAAAAAAACTAAATCTTAGGATCAAACATATTAGACCTTGAGGATTTTCAAAAATAGAACAAGAGCAGATAAAAATAGAATCAAAATCAAAATCTCAAATCTAAAAATATAAAAAATATAAATTAAGAATTGGTTAAGAGAAAAATGAAATCATCACTTACTCAAAAAACTCAAGACTTTAAAAAAAAAACTAAGGGCGACTGTGCTACTCACATGTTATCAAGCTAGTCGTTCTTATCAAACTCTAGCGGTTCCTCTTCTCAAATATCTGATTTTTTTTTTTAAAGCTGTCGCCTAATTCCCGCAACAAGAGAGGAAAATCGGGACTTTAGAATATTTTAATGGCTATTTGCAAAACCCTCCGAACTAAAAAAATTCAAAATTACGTTTTTTTCTTGGGTTTTCGAATCTTCCCCACCTCTCGTCTCGCCTTCTTCCTCATCCTTCTCAAGAGAAGCCTAAAGAGAAGACAGACCATGAAGAAGAAGATGACGACGACGACGAAAGGGATTCCAGGCTCGTTCTTTACAAGCATGCATGGCTCCCATAGCTCAAGGAAGAAGGAAGACGAAAGACCAAAGCACGAAGATGACGACCCGCTCAGGCTTCGCAACCTCTCCCAGCTTATACTTCCTCCTTTGGGCGTCCCAAGTCACAACCAGACTCCGATTGACTCCGGAACCAGGTCTCCAATGGATTCAAGATACAGGTTGTGTAGTTAGCATGTAGCATGGCTTTCACTTCATAAAGAACATGACTTTTTGACTTCGCCGAGATGTTTCAGATGTTGGGAGACGCTCATTGTGATCCTGGTGGGCTACTCTGCATGGGTCTTCCCCTTTGAGATCGCCTCCATGAATGCTTCTCCCGAGGGAGGGCTCTTCATCGCCGATAACATTATCGACTTGTTCTTCGCCGTCGAAATCGTGCTTATCTTTTTCTTGGCTTAGAGACTCCGGAACACATATGCTCGTTCGCATCCTAAGAAGATTGCAATCAGGTTTAATCTTCTGCTGCAACTCTTCAGATAGATTTCTCACTTCTTTGTTTATTTGGATAACATGAAATAAAAGTAAAATGGTTGAATTTTTAATAAATGGGCTGGAAATGGATACTACTGTAAAGTCCGGTGGGACTAGTGGATTAATAAGGTAGGCAGTGGATTTGTAATTGATAATAATTATTTTTAGTCTGATATTGATAAAATGTTCGAGTTAAAATTGAATTAAATATAATTATTTTCGTAGACCCAACAAAGAGGCTTTTTTTTTTTTTTTTTCGGGACTACTAAGTCCCACCGGACTTTACACCGACAATGCTGTAAAAATCGGCAGCAGAAAGCATGGATAATGTGTCCAGTCATGCTCCAGATTTGTGTTCCATGTTGGAGAAATTTGGTCGTTCCCATTTCTTGGTAGGCCCAACTAGATTGTGCTGTTCAGTATTATCTGGGTCCATTCCTATCGCTTAGATTTTCAAGAATCTAACTCAGAAAATATACGCAAAGAAATCCTCTCTTTTTTTCAGTTTTAGAACATGAAATTAGTGAGAATATTACTCGTAAAATAGATTCAAATGATTTTTCTCTGGTACTTGTCAACATGGTTTATCATGGATGTGGCTTCAACGACAATTCCCTTGGAATTGCTGGGCTATTTGATCACAGGAAAAGTAAAGCCAGGCCTCTCGTACAGTTTATTGGGCACGCTTAGACTGGCGTTTAAGAAAAGCGAAGCAGTTCTTCACCAGGTAACAAAAAAATAAAAGAACAAAAACTTGTTTATGTGGAATGCTTAAAGTTCCTTGATTGGTTGTGATTGTAGACTTGAAAAAGACATCAGATTAAGCTATTTCTGGGTCAGATGCTGCAGACTTCTATCTGTAAGTCAAGTTCTTTGCTTCCTATGAAATTTGAATGCATTGGTTTCTGATGAATTGAGGTTTATATCCATGCAGGTTACTATTTTTCTTGTGCATTGTGCTGGGTGTCTGTATACTTGTTAGCTGATAGATATCCACATCAAGAGAAGACATGGATTGGCTCTGTGATTCCAAACTTCAGGGAAGCAAGCTTACGGATTCGATAAATCTCGGCAATTTACTGGTCCATTACTACAATGAGCACTGTTGGATATGGTGATCTCCACGCAGTGAACACGCTGGAAATGATCTTTAACATCTTCTACATGCTCTTCAATCTCGGTTTCACCGAATATTTGATTGGAAACATGACTAATCTCGTTGTTGAAGGCACTCGCCGCACCATGGAATTTATAAGAACTTTCATACTTGATACGCCGCAACTAAAGTTTGCCCAAGTAGCTAAGTATCTATACGTGTTCTATATGCAGAGGAATAGCATACAAGCATCGTCGAATTTTGTGTGCAGATACCATTTGAATCCAAGAGTGAAGGAGCAAATCTTGGCATACATGTGTCTGAGATACAAAGCAGAGAGTCTAAATCAGCAACAAGTTATGAACCAATTACCCAAATCCATTTGCAAAAGCATTTGTCAGCAACTCTTCTTGCCTACTGTTAAGGATGCGTACTTCTTCAAAGGTGTCTCCATGGAAATGCTTCTTTTCCTGGTTAGAGTTACTTCTTCACAGAATCAAATAGCAAATCCATAAGAATAGGAAACATCAACTGGATTAATTTGCTAAGCAGGTTACGCAGATGAAAGCTGAGTATATACCTCCCAAAGAAGACGTTATCATGCAAAATGAGGCACCAGATGGTCTATATTGTTGTATCAGGTGAAGTTGAGATCATATATTGTGATAAAGATAGAGAACAAGTGGCTGGAGCTTTAACTAGAGGAGACATTTTCGGAGAAATTAGCGAGCTTTGCAATAGGCTTCAAGGATACACTTACCGAACTCGAACTTTGTCCAAGCTGCTGAGACTGGAGCAGTGCGCTCTGAGAGAAGCCATGCAAACAAAACAAGAGCATTGTAGGGTCATCATTAGGAACTTTCTCAAGGTAATAGGAAGTTCAGATTTATATATTAATAGCTACATGACAGATCAGAAACTGGCATGATTATATCATAAATTTGCAGCATCAAATAGAATTCAAGGATATCAGCATTGAGGATTTACTTGAAGATGGTGGAGAATGTGATGAAGCCAACATCCCATACAATCTGTTGACTGTGGCTGCTACTGGAAGCAGTTGTTTCCTTGAAGAACTTCTCAAGGCTGGAACGGATCCTGATATGGGTGACTCAAAAGGAAGGACAACACTGGTGATGAACTTTAATATCAGTAAATAGTTACGTAATCACTGCAAAATGGAACAGTAAAGCAAATTAAATACTTTTATATTGCATATGAACTTTGCAAGTCCTCCCAACTGACTTTGAGCTTGAAGTTCAGCAATTAGCAGCATCAAAAGGGTATGAGGATTGTGTTTTGTTCTTGTTGAAGTATGCTTGCAACATAAACATACAAGGCAAACAACTTCATTCTCACACTTAACTCTGTTGAAACTCATTATTTACATAGTCAACTTATTAATTAAGTCCTAATATTGCAGATATGGATGGAAACACTCCATTGTGGCTTGCCATACTGCAAAGCACCGCAAAATCTTCAATCTCCTTTATCATTGTGGATGTGTCTCCAATCCCTACAACAGTGGCAAAACGACATTTCTACTATGATGGAGCTTCTAAAGCATGGCTTGGATATCGACTCAGAGAACAGTGAAGGATCAACTGCTTTCCAAGTAGCCATGGATGAAAACCATATTGAAATGGTCGAGTTCCTGATCATGAATGGTGCCAACACAGAAAAAGCTGGTTGTAAGGGAGCAGGAAAACTGAGCCACAAGGAGTTTGAAGAAATGGTGAAAGAAAGAGAAGTTGGACATCCAATTAGAATACCAGAACAAATGAAGAAGGGGCATAGATTGACTGCATTGAAGTGATTAGGGATAATGATAGACTCTTCATTGTGGAGGATGAAGAGTTTCTCAGTCTTGAAACGAAAGAATCATAAGAAAACAATTGTTTGGCAATGCATAATATGGAGATCATACTAAAATGTACATTTGCAAACACTGATCTTAGGAGGTAGTAAGAGCATCTCGCAAATAATGATACTGTTGCTTTAAAGCAAACGTTATGAAGTGAATCTATCCAAATTTACATCAACCAGAAATTCAATTGAGGGCAGTTTACATTCACATTATCATGTCATATTTTAGAGCTGATTATAAATTGACAAAGAATCAAAGTTCCTGATACGTTGACAATGCTACTATTTATCTGAAGTACAAGCTTATTTCTACAAGAAAACTGAGCCACCAGAGACTGATAACCAATGGCATTCAAAACAGCGTTGATTTCAAACCACCACTCCACCTCTGGTCAACGCAAGATAGTATTCAAGGACTTGTCTGAAATCACACCAAAGATGTTATACATAGAAAAACCAAAACAAACCCAAATTAATAGGTTTTCTAAGTTTGGGCTTCTGGACATGGAATACCAGAATATTCAGTACAATCAAAATTTTCCTGGCAATATATCAACCAGTGACAGAACTGCAGACAACAATTTACACCACCAACGAAGCACAGCAGCATTCACAACAGAGAAGAAGAAGAAGGATAACTGAGTTCTAACTGGAATTGACATGAATTAGAAATTTGAAGCAGGAAGATTGATCAGTCTCTTTCTGGGTTCGAACTAAGAAAGGAATCCTCTACTTTTGACGCCTGGTGGCAAATTAAAAGCCCCATCTCCAGTACCACTTGAATGGCCTCAACTCCCTTATTAAATTTATGTTATGGTAACTATTAATTACATGGGATAAAATGGTTTAATTTAAGCACAAGTTTTTTATGGTGGTCTTGTACTTGAATAAATTGTTGATTGCAACTTGCAAGCCAATGTAAAATATATCATCAATATCAGGGGTCCATGAATGCATAAAGTAGGTGATCTTGCTCAACCCTTTGGATTTACATTATCATATAGATAATTATTCGTAAGTTCCAAGGCAAAACATCGCCATGGATTTGACGTGGTCTTCTCTGAAATGCAATGAACAGTCAAGTTCTAGCTATGGACATGAGCATGGCTAGACCAAGCTAGGTCCAATCCTAGTTTTGATTCCAAACGGGACACTTGTGTAGCTTGTTGGGCTAAAATTTCACTATGTTTTGTCTTCTCCTTCCTTCCTTCCTTCCTTCCTTCCTCCACTGCCCTACAGAACAGACCCCATGTGACCCAATGCCATGAACCACCGTAGATTTTATCCTAAGCAGCACAACACAGCATATATATTTGTACCACATCAGAACCAATCAATCACACTGCCGTACACTATTCATTCATGAGAATCACACCACAAATGAGTCATGAGCATGCATTGCATGCTTTTGATCCTCGCTGTTAGAAGAGGAGGGTGGTAATGGTGGTGGTAGTGGTGGAGTGATGATGAAGAAGAGGGTGATTGTGGTGATAGATCACAGTGCTAGAGCAAAGCATCGCATCATGAGGAACAAAATCCACTTCACATGCCAACGTAATATCATCGTGGTCCAATTTAAGGTTTGCGTTTAACGATGTCACCGTTAATGCTAATAATTCTTGATCTTATTAAACTGTCATTAGTACTTAAGCACTTTGTTAATGTCAAATCCCAGTACCCAAGATGCACGACGTCAGCCTCAAAAAGTTACTGACACCACTTGGACAAAGCTCTTCAATTTGGAAGACCAACGCATTCTGGCCGTCGGATCAACAAAATGGACGGTCACAGACGGTGGACCAGATCAACGTGTTCGCAAACGCAATGAAGACAAAGAAGCAGCGGATTGCCCGGGAACAATTACTGGAGCACACAGTTTCCGAGGCAGAGATTTCTTTTTTGTGAAAGAATAATAAAAATAAAAATAAAAAGAGAAGTAGGGTTTATCTGATGAGTCGATGTGATTTTTTTCCTCGTTTGGCTTTTTGCCGAACTCGATCATCATGCCTCACCATTTGTTTTGTTTCTCTCAGAAAGATTTGCTTATTAATTGTTATTAATAAACATGTAACAGTTAGAAGCACGAAGATTCTTGTTAATTAAGTTGGAAACATGGATTATTTAACTCAAGTGATTAATCTCAATTGATGTTAAGCATGGATTGGTTTGTAACTAATCCCAAGTGGATGCTAAGCACTTATCATATCATTGTTTGGCTTGGATTCCAAACGCACATAAGAAGCCATGATTGATCTGAAGAGGTCACAGTTTAGCTGATACTTAGGAGTATTTCTAAACTTCTAATTGTCCTTTTTCTTTGAAACAACCGATTAGCTGATTCTTTGGAGTATTAAGGCGAAATTATAAAACTAATGACAGGATCAGTGTCAGTCGCCACATATTAAATATATCAGTCTGATTCTTTAAATTTTGATTTGAAGTAAATCAAATGATCATAATAATAAAAAGACCATTTCTCTAATCATAAACCAAGCATGAGTCATCGATGCACTATGACCCTCGTGACGCTGCCCCTTCTTTTTGTCCACATCTCCCTCCACCAAAATATTAAAAACAACATGAACGCCACCCACGCCACCCCTTTCTTGCCAGAACTTTTGAATACTTGCTAGCAAAAGAGCATCAGAGAGGAAGAAAGGGAGGCGATGGAGAGTTGTGAGCATGGCACCTCCTTTCTGAGGCAGCTGAGTAGTGGAGGAAGACAAGCATGGGAGCACCCCTCAGCTTACTGTACTTCTTCCAATGGCAGTGGGGGTTCAAGGAGGTGGGGGAGGGGGAGGAAGAATGGTGGAGCAGCGAAGAGGATAGAGGAGGAAGAGGAGGGTGGTAATGGTGGTGGTGGTGGAGTGATGACGAAGAAGAGGGTGATTGTGGTGATAGATCACAGTGTTAGAGCAAAGCATGCCATGATGTGGGCTCTGACTCATGTGGCCAACAAGGGAGACACGCTAACTCTGCTTCATGTTGTTCCTGTGTACCAGCGCTGTGGAAACAGTGGGGAGGACGCTTCCCAGCTTGCCAACTCTCTTGGTTCTCTCTGTAAAGCTTGCAAGCCTGAGGTAATGTCTTTGCTTCTTCTAGTCCTCCTCCTACTCATCCTCAAAAGAGTCTATGTCAGCCTCGTGCTTCGCTTCAGCTAGATCTTCTTTCGGCTGTGTTTAGTTGATTTTCTGGGAGACTCTTCTACTAGGTTAGGCTTCTTTTTCTTTTTGTGTGGGTTTTCGTCCTACTGGTTGCTCCCTGAAGGGAGTGGGAGCTGAAGTGCGACATTGTTGTCTGCTTTTATTCTGCTTTTGTTGTTTTTGTTTTGTTTTCTACTTGGTTGATGTAGTGTATTTTCTTGCTGAATTTTGCAATTTTGTTGTTTGGTTAGATCTTTTGTTGATGTTCTTTCTCCCTTCCTCCCCCCCCCCCCCCCCCCCCCCCCCCCCCCCTCAAAATTCAAAGAGAAAGCTTGAAGGACGAATGACTGGGAATTGGATCTTTTCCCCTAAAATGATGGTAGGAGATGAAGCAGTCTGCAATTTTGTTAATTCAAAAAAGATGTGGAAACCGAAATCCAACGTGCTTGCGTTTTCAATGTCTGCCCTTCCAGCTTTTTCTCCCCCTTTTTATTTGGTTGGCTTCAGTATTTTTATGTCTATTTTGTGAATATTTGCTTTCTCTGATGATTGATTAGGTGGAGGTGGAAGCTCTTGTGATCCAGGGACCAAAGCTGGCCACCGTTCTGAGTCTAGTCAGGAAGCTGGAGGCTACTGTTCTCGTGCTCAGTCAGGGAAAGCCCTCCCCAATTTGTTGGTAAGCCTTTCAACAAGCGTCACTTTCCATTCAGATATTCAAGGTCTCCGTTGACAGACTTGCTCCAAAACTTTTCTGGTAAAAAAATTTGCCTCCAACGTCCATGCAGAACTTCCAAATTGATTTGATTTTTACTGCATTTGCAGCTTGTTCAGAAGCAGCAGTGAAGAGTTTGTGGAGCAATGCATCAATAAGGCTGAGTGCCTGACCCTAGCTGTGAAGAAACAGAGCAACGGAGTTTGTGGCTACCTGGTGAGCACCAGATGGCAAAAGAACTTCTGGCTCCTGGCTTAATAGCCTCATCCATGCCCTGCAAAGACTAAACCCGAACTGTTTGTACCAATCTTCTCTGTCCTGTTCTACACCGAGTCTCCAGCTGATCATCATGTACCTGACGTTCCTATTTCACCATCTCATCTAGCAAGCTTTCAATTTGATTTATATTAATGCGTGTATTAAAACATATCTCAGAATGTGCAAAATAATTGTGCTACTAAAGACTTCAAAAGTAAGACATTTTTCTGTTCTCAATCTAGATTATCTATAGAAGATGGCAGTCAGCTAGGCAAGGCCCCTTTCAATGTGTCCGTATAGGTTTATACCTTGTCTTGTTTGTCATTTACAAGGGGGAGCAGCTCCAACCGACCCCGGGGTGTGCGTGGAGTTCGGGGTGTTCGGGGTGTCCCCGGTTGCTGAGACAGTTTCTGCTTGACGAACCCATAGAAGGTGCAGCCAAGGAGGGTAATTGCGCAGCCAATGGCATTCATAGCAGATATTGGATTTCGAAAGATGAGCCAGGAGACTAGAACTGCTACTGCGACCTATTGAACAAACGTTTGCTTTGTAAGAGCTTGGCTATGGCTAAGATGCTAGGGAATAGGTGAAAATTCAGACCTTGAGATTGCCAGCAACATTGAAGGTGACAGCGGTCGTGGAATGGATCACATAGAAGATGGAGAAGTTGAGGAAGAAGGCCAACACCCCAGAGCCAAAGATAATGGTCACTGATGACAATATTGCTTCGTGGGTCTGGAACCAGTTCACAACACCACTCCCTTCGAGCAGCAGCGCAGGTACTGCCAGGATCATAGTTGCAAAGGGCGCCATATAGTAAACTGTGTTAATGCTATACAACAGAGCACCAAATCAGGAACAAAAAGAAAATTGATTGCAAGAATATAAACCTATACAAGGATCATCCGTTTGAATTGAATTGATTGGCTATTTTGTAGAAACATTTTGGTTAAAGCTTCACAAATGTCATCTGCCCATGCACTATAGTGGGATGCATTCCCTGGCATGGATTGCTCTGAATGTGCGCATAATAGAGCTGTTCAGTCCTACTCTCAAGAGCTCTACTATTTCAAAAGCATATCAAAACTATTACTCACACAACTCCTCCATTATCTTGAATTGGCATGTCTCTTCCATTCATTGCATTATTTGGATACTGTGCAGTTTCCTCATTCATCTAGCATTCTATCTAAACGAGAAAAGCCGCAAACAAGTTGCTTTAAGAAAAAGCCACCCATACACTTTGCCTGTTGCCAATGATAGGACAAGCATTATGTAGTTCAGCAAAATACATCAAAAGTGGGCCTCGACCTTTTGCAAGGGAAAAAGAGACAAACAAGTCAAGACTTTCGTGATGATGAGTTCATGAAATTCCAAGCCGATGTTCTTATCTGAACCTAGCACAAAAATTTGATGACATCAGTATTGGCCTGCTATATTCACATTTCAAGAACAAAGTGGGACAGAGCCATATTTTGAATAATTTCGAAGCAGTCTTCAATTGGCCATGGCGAAAGGCACAGAGCTAGCCCACACTGTTTTTTCCTAATCCTAGAATACCTATTGAGAAAGTGTCTGACACCCACTATCGCAGAAAAGAACACTATCCCAAAGACTGGGAGCAAACTTAGAAAGCCAAAATGAAAACGAATATCAAAGATATATTAGCTCAGAGATTAGAGATCACACATGAACGAGAATGAACCCATTACTCCATTAGCTATCACTATGAGCACTAAGAATTTATGGGGTAACAAAATAGTGCAGATTTTCTGAAGCAATTGAAAAATCTGAGCAGGAAAATCCTTCAAATATTAAAAGTGCTATTTCTAACATAAGTCAAAGCCTTCAATTGCGCAGCATCACATTGTGATCAATAGGCCATATATTTGAGTTAAGATGGAAGATGGAAAGATCGCGCACCTATCGAATTTGTATCCATGAAGTAATGACTCTGCAAGGATAGTCTTTGTAGATGTAGCCAGGCAGCCAAACAACGCAGCACAGAATCCAAATATGTTAAAACTAAGCTCTGTAATTGAGGTTAGAAGAATCCCTCCAACAATGGGTACCAAAGAAGCCCATATACGCAAGTCAAAATGTTTTCTCCAAACCAACCATTGCAAAATAACTGTGTAAGATACTTTGAACTCAGAATAGATTCCTAATAATCTTATACACAAACCAAAACAAAATATGCCAACAGAAAATGCAACAGCACAGACATGAAACAAACCTGTGGTTGCAGGAGTGAATGATTTAATAGTCTGCATGAAAGAAACTGGAATGTACCGCAAGCTCACATTCCCTAGAACAATGTTGATGCAGAACACAAATGACATAGGAAATATTCTTCTCCAACGGTCCTCAGGATCAACCTCAATTAGTGGCTTTAACTTAAGTGTCCTGATTGCAACATATGCGCCAATAGCAGAGCAAATAAAGTGGACGCACGACACTGTCAGAGGAAACTTAAAATCCAATTTCTGTCCACAAAGAAAAATGTACACCACTCAAATTGAGAATTTAAAGTTGATCAAACTTTGTTTATGGAAGTTTTAGACAATGACGAATTCTCCGGTGCAAAGGATTTTCTATTATAACCAGTTAATCACAGCATTTATGATAAGACAAAACAAATGCCTGCATTTTCTGGACTTGTAAAATGTTAATATACTTGCATTCTGAAGTCAACAGGAAACAGAAGAAAATGTAACAACTCCTTATAATTGGCCTACACGAATTACAAAAAACAGATCAGTTGAGATAGGGATATCAATTAGCTCACATGCACGACACAGACGATAGAAACCGATGCCAGATTCACCAAAATACTTTTTTTTTATTTTGAAATAGCCACAAATATCATTATTTTCTGAAGAAAATAGCTCAAGAAAGGAAAAATGGAAATTCACTTTCGATTTAAGAATAAAGATAGTAAATTTCAAAACAGTTCGCCTCGAATACATCCAGATTAAGAGCATATAGCCAATAGATCAGAAGGGTAACCAAAAAAAGGAAATCAACTTTATGTCATCAGAAACAAGCTAATACCCGTTCTACGATCCAAACAATCAATTTCACATCAAAAAACCGGATTTCACAAAAAATCGATGCAAAAAGAGAAGAAAGGAAGAAACATTGGACCTGGAAAATCCACTTGTTCATGATGATGACAGTGACATTGAACCCCCACCACTGCAAGATAGCCAACAGTGATCTCACAGCCATAACGCTTCCCATCCTCGTCTCAGCCCCAAACAACGGAAAACCGCGGCGGATCCCGGATCTGGGCGCGGCTCCTCAGCTCCTCGGAGAAGAAGGAGAAGGAGAAGAAGAAGAAGTAGTAGTAGAAGAGAAGAGGAGATCGGGGAGGCGGAGAAGGGCGGAGCTGAGGGAGCAGGGACTCGAGGAGGAATCCATGTGCGAAAGGAGGAGGAAAAAGGAGAAGAAAAGAGAGCGAAATGGAGACCGGGATTCGCATCTTGCCACGGGATCTTTCGCACGTGTCGCGGAGGACGGTCGTGTCGAGCGTTAGATCCGGGACGTCGTGTCCGACGAGACATTCGATTACGCGCTTGCGCCTGCCAATAGCATTTTTTTGCTTTCTGTGACACTTTAACCCTTGCCCTTTCATTATTGAATTTTAAAGTAAAGAATCGCGAATTTACAAAAAAAATCATTTCCCTTATAATTAATAATAATAAAATAACTTATTTTATATTATAATTTATAAAAAATATATATTTAATTAAAAATATTTTATTTTAATTTAAATTTATCAATTAAATTATTTTATTTAGTTATGATTGGGATAATTATTAATTAATATAAAATTTATTCGTTTTATTTAATTTTTATAAAAATTTATTTGTCTAATATTTTAAAATTGTAAATTCAGAATTTAATCTCAATACACCAATTGCTTGGCAATTATAAACGGCTATTCAAATCAAAATCAAACAAACATAATTTAATTTTTTTTAATATTAATTTAATAAATAAAATTGAATTAGAATAAAATATTTGTTAATATTTTAATTAATGCAAATTTTTTTTATGAATTTGTAATATAATTGGAGTATTTTTTGCTAATGATAAAATTAGTGATTTTTCGTAAATTTATTAAAGTGATTTTTTATCAATTTTTTTTATTATTTTACTTTTTGCGTTTTCCTTTCATATATTTTTTGTTAAATCCGACCCAATTCTTACCATGTGTAGTCTAAGGTTTTAAATTTGAAATTTATCGATTTTAACTGAAATAATTATAAAAAATTATAACTGTCTTGGCCGCGCCATGGACAGCTTGGATCTGGTGCGAGAAAGTCTATGTAGAAGCCGGATCCAGATAAGATCAGCATCTACGGCTTAAGAGAGAAGATAAAAAAAAAAATCAACCAAAAGAAGGGGTAAAAAAAGGGGAAAAGACTGTGAACCTAACCTGTAATAAGTCTAAGCCAAACCAAAACCGCACCGGATGTCAGACCAAAACCCTCCACGTCACCTCCGCCGCCGACCTTTTACGTTCTTCGCTTTTATCCACCCTCCTGTGAAAACCCAAAACAAAATTCGGACCCATCCCTAAATACAAGGGCCACTTGGTCTCCACATTCCATTCCACCCTGCTCAAACTACGAAGAAGAAAAGACGTTCATGGCGGGCGAAGAAGACGAAGGGGCTGTGGGGCGCGAGCTCCGCGAGCTCTGGGCCATGGCTTTGCCGATAAGCGCCATGAACGGCGTTGTCTACCTTCGGGCCATGGTCTCCGTTGTCTTTCTCGGCCACCTCGGCCCTTTGGAGCTCGCGGGCGGCGCCCTCGCCGTCGGCTTCACCAACATCACTGGCTACTCCATCCTCTTCGGTCTCGCCTCCGGCCTCGAGCCGCTTTGCTCCCAGGCCTTTGGGTCGCGCAACTGGGACCTTCTTTCTCTGTCTCTACAGCGCACTATTCTCCTCCTCCTCGCCGCCGCCGCACCCATTGCGCTGCTCTGGCTTCATCTTTCTCCCATTCTAACCGCTCTCTCGCAGAACCCCGCCATAACCGCCTCCGCCGCCTCGTTCGCCGCTTTCTCCCTCCCCGACCTCGTCACCAACTCGCTTCTACAGCCTCTGCGAGTGTTTCTCCGTTCTCAGGGGATCACCCGCCCCATGGCCGCCTGCTCCGCCGCCGCCGTGGCTCTCCACGTGCCGCTTAACCTGCTTCTAGTTTCCGTCCTCCGCCTCGGCGTCCCGGGCGTAGCTCTCGCCTCGGCGCTTACAAATCTCAACATGGCGCTCTTCCTACTTGCTTATCTCCGCTTCTCTGGGGCTTGCCGGTTGACGTGGAAGGGTTGGTCCGCCGCGGCACTTGGCGGCGTTGCACCGCTGCTGCGTCTCGCTGTGCCCAGCTGCTTCAGCGTCTGCCTCGAGTGGTGGTGGTACGAGATCATCACTGTCCTTGCGGGGTATCTTCCGGACCCGACGACCGCCGTCGCCGCCACCGCCATTCTTATACAGACTACCAGTCTTATGTACACCGTGCCCATGGCCCTCGCCGCCTGCGTCTCCACCCGGGTTCGTCTTCTTGCCCCTTCTCTTTCCTGTTTTTGATTTCTTACAAGGCCGCCAATGAAAAGTCGACAGCTATACGTTACAATGTTTCATTCGCAGCGGCAGTTAGTGTGTGGTATATGTTTGTGATGTCGATGTTGTTCGTGTGGTTCAGGTGGGCAACGAGCTCGGCGCTGGGAGGCCGCGGCGGGCAAAACTAGCGGCGATGGTGGCACTCGGTTGCGCAGTCGTCATCGGCTTCATCAACGTGGTGTGGACAACGATATTCCGGGAGCAGTGGGCGGGCTTGTTCACCAAGGATAAGGCGGTGGTGAGCCTCGCCGCCGTGGTGATGCCAATTGTTGGCCTCTGTGAGCTCGGTAACTGCCCGCAGACAACCGGGTGTGGTGTCCTCAGAGGAACGGCGAGGCCGGCCATTGGTGCAAGGATTAATCTTCTCTCATTTTACTTTGTCGGGACACCGGTGACGGTCGGGCTGACTTTCGGGCTAAAAGCCGGATTCGCGGGGCTGTGGTACGGCCTGCTTTTGGCGCAAGTAGTGTGCGTGGTGTCGGTAATGGCGGTGGTGGTGGCGAGGACGGACTGGGAAGTGGAGGGGCAGAGGGCGAAGAAGCTGACAAGCTTGGAAGTGACTGTAACGGCCGAGAAGGGGTTCCTGGATGGAGATGGTGATGGTGTGTAGAGAAGAGGACATGTTGCATGGAGGCCACACATTTGGGCATGTTTTGTTGTAGGGTTGTTGCTTTGTGCCCAAGGGGTTTTTGGGGGATGAAAGGGAGAGGAGAACTGCAGGAGTTTTGGGGGGCTGCTCCCTGGGTTTGCAGGGCGGGGGGAACTGCACTTCAACTTTACTGGAGATGATATGGGAGCGAAAGAAAGACTCATGTGTGCGAAAAATTGTTTTGACAATAGGCTGTGTTTGAGTTGTTGTCAAATCTGTTTTGCTGAAGCTGGGTTGGAGACGGGCAGGGAGATAATTTTGGGGTCATCATGCTCCAGTCTGGTGTTTGTATAGTTCTGTAGCGTTACACAAGATTTCAAGCATTGTTAGAATAAAAGTCAAAAGGCAGATGGATAAATCGTTTCAAGCATGGTGCAAGTAGATTCTGAGCACAAAGACAGATGGAGCACGTCACCTGGAATCTGGTAAAATGATTTCCCACTCTTATGATAAGCAACAGAGATCACTGGCGATATTTGAGCCAGGTTGTGTCAATTTACCTGTATTTTAGAGCTTGAAATGAAAGAAATTGGTTTCAACGTAGCATTTCTCAGCACATGGAGCTAGACCCTTAGTTTGAGACATTTTTGGCCCCACCTTCACTTGATGCAGCCGAGTAGGCATCTTGGAGCGGATAAGGTGCCACTGTAACCCCCTCACAAGCACCTGAAACCGAGTCTAAGTCAATTTTTGATTCCACAGGATCTCTTTATCTCTAGTACAGGATCCATGGTGGGCACCTCTGGTGTTTCCAAGTACCACAAAGCACCAACTCCCAGGTCACATAGATTGATTTATTAAATAATGAACATGACACAAACAATAAGATCATCACGACAGACAACAGTATCGATAATGATCTGCGAATAATTCCTGATGAATGAATTGTAACACAAGAAACAATCAAGCCGCAAATGAAAACAAAATATTTTATATGGTGACGAAGCATGGAGGGATACCTCATACCCACGGTACATAAGCAACCCAACTCGAGGTGTCTATTTCCAGTATTGAGTGGGGTTCCTGTAGCTAGAACAGCTTTCTCTTTTGGCACCCTTTTCAAGTATGGGACTGAGTGGCAGGGCACTTTGAGATCCACCTTTGCCAGGGTCCCAACTTTGAACGGATGGGTAAAATCCACTGGGTAAGTACCAAAAAAGGCTAAATATTCGTAAAAAAGGCCATGATTTCTCCACAGACCACCAGCTTTATGCCTTCTGTTTTCTTTTCTGGCAATGGCTTCAGATTTATGCTTAATTGATGCCAAACACATCCAGGGGTTGATAGGCCCTCAACATGGGCTCCCACTAGACCCAACTCCAACAAGCTAGTTAGTATTATCATAACCAAATGTATTTGAGTAGGTGACACGCCTGATCCTTGGAATCTTAAGTTTGGGCATCATATTCCCACATGTTCTAGAGTAATGGTGAGTACTGAGAAAAATAATATAGGTGAAGCATATTGGAACATAAACAAAAGAGAAAGCAGAGGAGAATCAGTGAGGCTATAGAACTGTAATTCAGAAAGATCAATAGAAAACAATGAAAAGTTTCATTGACAAGCACAGTCCAAACCTGTTAGAAACCAGATGAGATGCACAAAACAAAAAAATACAACTGGTTTATCCACAACATGCAATAAATCACCACAGAGGTTAGATTACTATGCATCACAACAGTCATAAATGAACTTAGGATCTTGATTCTCTAGTTATTTTACTAACTGATTTCTCAGAATTGCTCGAGCAGTAATCAAAATTTGGCAGCAAATATTGGCAAGGGACTATTCCACAAGTAGATAGATCTTTTGTAGAAGATATGTTGCAAATAAAGCAAGCAATAAGAAACCATATAGTGTAATACACCCATTTTTAGTAGATCAACCAAACAAAAAAAATTATCTACTAAAAAAGTATGGTTAGAGAGAGAGATTCCAGAAAAAATCAAATATTGTTGAGTTTTACATAGGCCACCTGGGAATAGTATGCTATGGTGTTTAAGCATGCAAAAGACAATTAAGGATATCAATGTGGAAAGATAAGATGGTTGATGACAATTGACAATGATAAGGTCATAAAAGTGCATACCTTCAGGACCTTAAATTTTGTTTTTTAAGGGCTACTATCAACAGAAAGGATACTTCGGCAAGTTTGCGATGATCAAGGAACAACCTTTCCATAGATGAACTTTCTGTTTTAGTGTTTTATTATGATAGTTTGATACATGCACCATGAACCACTACCTCATAATGCCCAAGAGAAACATCACAAGGGGAAACACAAAAATAACTTGACACCAGCTAAAATCAGCAGAAAAGACAAGTAAAAGAGAACAGAATTTATTAGGCTACAAGTTGATCTTATATAAATCGAGGCTTACTTTGTAGCAAATAACCATGAAATAATAATTATTGCATAGAGAAGATGTGGAAGCACAGATGAGTGTCACATGGAGACACAATACAGGTTAAATTCCGTAATTTCTTACGGGTAGCGATTGGTAACGGATAGGAGAGTTCCAAAATTCCAGAAATATGAAAAATAAGAGGTTTTAATCATATTTATGTGCGCATACTAATCTATCACATACCAGATCTTCCAAGAACAAAATACTAATAATAGCAAACAAAAATAGAGTCCATTCCATGGTTCGTTAATCTCACAAAAAAAGTAATGATATGGTTCACAATGGAGGTATACAAACAATAATGAGCTTCTACAATTCTATTTGTGTATAGTAGGGTATAAACTAATTGACATCCATAAATGGTCATTAGCCAAAATCACTACACACATCCACAGTCTATACATGTTGGCAACTGCAAACTCATCTATAATGTATACCCTACCAGACCAGAACCCACATGCAAGAGAAGATAAGCGAATGACTCCCTGAATGCAGAGAATATCTTAAATTTTCATAAGACACAGATATAGGAAATTTATTTTTCTAAGAAACAATATATGCATAAGCACTTAACATTGCCAGCTCCAGAAATTTACGAGTCTTGAGAAGATACCCATGGAACTGGCTCTACATGACTTCAAAAATGTTGCAGCAGACTTTCAGGTCAAATAAAATAGAGCAGGCAAAGAAGCATGGAATGTTATCAGCTGCCAAAATCATAAACAACATCAGTTAATGGATCACAGTTAAAATTAATTGAAACATCAATCTATGGGCCAAAAAACATGCAGATTTTAGCTCTTTATGGTCACTGACCTACGTCTGCGCCTCTTGGCACTATCTTCTGTGTACAACTCCCAGCTTCTATGATCCAGTGAACTCAAATCAGGAAGCTCAGCTATAGCCAGCAAATATTGTGTCAGCTTCACGAGTTCCTGATCACTATTTCGGTTCAAATGGGCCTTTCGGAAGGGTTTAATAGTAAGACCATTTTGTGGATTCATTGCAAAGTTCCTTCTAAGATCATCAAACATTATGGTGTTTTTTGCACCGTAAAACTGTGGCAATGCACGAAAATTGTCAGTTTAGTTATTGAAGAAAGAAGCCAGTTAATTTATGTGTGTATATATATAAGATATAAACCTCAGGAAACTGATCCCATATGAGACCTAGTGGCTTGCAATCAAAGGTCCCATGTGTATCAGATTGTACTGTTATCATGGCTAAATGATCCAAAAGAGCTGTTATCTTATAATTGGGATGGTTCAAAACTCCAAGTTGTCCCATCTTCAACTCTACCCATTTCATACTGTCAAAAGAGGACACATTTTCACAAATCATTTTGGAATGATGTGAAAGAAAACAACAACAGGAACTGGGTCATCATGGAAACAAGTAGCTTGGACCTCACCTAGTTGCAGACCATATAATGATATCATACTCCGCATAGACAGCAGTAAGGAATTCATGAAGATCTGCAAAGGTAGTTTTTGTGATCAGAATACAAAATAAAGAAGATACTCAAACACTTAGTATTAGCAATTCACCTGTGCAGCACGAGCAAAAACAAACAGTAACTAACTTGACTTTTTAATTAAAAACAGAAAAACATAAATATATTGATGTGTAGATAGTATGTAAATAAATTGAACCTACGGTATATTTGTCAAAAAAAGCTCTAAATTTTTCCACATATATTACAACGAGAACCAGTAACCATAGTTTATCGTTTCATTATTTTGGTTATATGAGTTGTAACATAAGTTAAATTTAAGGGGTAGTTGTAAAAATTTTTAGAATTTTCTAGAGACTTGACAATACCACAACCACCAACACACTACATGTTTTGCTACAACATCCACTACACCTTGTTGTAGTTGTATACAATAATAGAGGTTTGCTTACATGGCCGCATGAGCTCAAGTGGGCTTTCAGCTGGAGACCTGTGATCAAATAGAGTGTAATCAATGTCCAAAACCAGCAGCTTCTTCCCTTCACGGCATGGATTCAGAAGTTTGATCTAACCAAAGCATTCAATAGAGAGGATAGATGTAAGATTATTCTGTAAATAAAGACCTGCAATCAATAAAGCCAATAACCCCGAAAAGCTCAAACTTGGCATCTGAACCTAGAAACCTAGCTAAGAATCCAAAGGAAAAAAAAGAAGGCCGAGACTCAATTTTTAAGATAACTATTATGCAGTTTTCTAGATCCAGCCTCTATAACTCCGTCCCATTTTTCTGAGAATTAAGAAACTTGATCTGTACATGTGATCCAACATGTAATTAAGTAAAAGGTGAGTAAAGGCAAACTTTAGTAAGCCATAGTTGCAAACAAGAAGAAGGTTGCATAATTTGCCTGACTTACAAGGTTTAACTTCTACACCAAGGAACTAGTGAATAAATTCCATCTATCTTCCATGAACAGTCCTAATTTTGTACAAGAATTACTGATTTGAACAGGATTTAGTCAAGGACTTCTCTAAGCATTCTGCTGTTCCATGGTAGTTGCTTGTCAATGGATTGTTGGCATTGACAGAGTTGAATTTCAGTAAGAACAGGATAAGGGAAGAGAACTCCCAGGTGCAGACCAGCGCATTTTGCTTTAACAAGAACAAACAAAAAGAACAGAATGTAGCTTTAAAAAAGATTTAAAGTATACCAGAATCTATAAATGAATAGAAATATTACTTAAAAATTCCACCACATAAAAGCAAACCGAGTCATTTTCCTCTTACTATTCATTCTCCAAAACATTAATGCATCATAAGAACTAAATTCCGCAACTGTCGCATAACCTAAGAAAATGAAATCCATATTCAAAGAATATAAATGCTCCATAAGAAAAATCTAACTGCATTTCAGCACACCCCTTTCTCATATTTCAGATTCATAAACTAAACGAATTAAAATGCTAAACACAAGCCATATCAAGAAGAAACCTTGTACTGGTCGATGCGCCGCCGCAATTTCATCTTATTTACATCCTTATCTTTGATATCCACAACGTCCTCCTGGCCCAGCTCAAAATCGTCTACAATCTCCGGCGAGTCCAGTTGATCCACAAAAATCTCATCTTCCACGGTGCTAAACCACAAACCAAATCAACAACCAACGTCACGCGTAATCAATCATCTAGGTTAGGTTTAGGGATGGCTAAACTGACCCAATCATGGTCATCTTGACGGAGGGTTTGATGGAGAGGTGGGAGAGGAGGAGGGAGTCGTCGCCGAGCTTGGAGGCTAGCTTGGGGTACAAGAGCTTCTGGCGCTTGGGGAGCACGGTCGTGGCCTCGCAGATGCGGCGCTTGAGCTCGCCGACCGTATCGTCGCCGCAGACGCGGACAGTGAACTCCCGGCCACTCCACTTCACCGTCAGCGTCATCTCCTCCACGCCTTCCTCCCCCGCCACGGCAGAAATCGGTGATGACGACGCCGACAATGATGACGACGACTCCGCCGCCGCCGCAGGCGAGGTTTCCATGGCTCCTCGCATGCTCACGTCTTCCAAGTTCGAAAACTCCGCTACTGTTTCAGTCGCCGTGCCACGATGACTTCTTTATACAATAATCCGGTCCTTTTTTTCAAAATAGTCCTCACAAATATTTAAAATGGACCTTTCACAAATGACGCCATATATTGTGCGATATTGTGCGAGGATCCTTGAAGAATGAAGACATTTCAAAAATACTAAAAATTGTAAGTCTCACTATTGCGTCCCTCGACGACAGAATAAAAAGATGATTTAGTTAAACTAAAGGTCATTACGGTTTGTCTAAGTTAATTAAAATTGAGGTTACCTCCATCCATGGCGCCCTCTCTCTCTCTCTTTTTGCTGAGTAGCCAAAAATTGTGAAATGTTAGAAATATTGCACATAATGCGTTTCGGAAAATATTGGTGTTATTTGTAAAAATCTAATATTTAAATATCATATATGTACAATTGCCCAGGCCGCAGCAGTAAAAAGGCCGGGCCTGTCTCGGTCCTTCTTTGGGCTAATCTCGGCTCTAATACATTAGAAACAGGCCCGACTCCAAGCCAATAAACCTAGAAAATATCAATTACGAAAGCAAACATTCTGCCCTAATTACCTATGTAAAAAAATGAAAATTGTTCTTACATTAACAAATTTCCTGAGAAGTGAAGCATTAACAGGGATCGATGATAAGTAGCATTCATTTCTTCCATTAACTCGGATAGTGTTGCTCTTGGTCCATGCACTGCAGCCTAAATTAAATTCTATGCAGGTCAGTATGGAGAGCGTGCAATATTGCAGGGAATGCCAACCACAAGAAAAGGAGTGATCCAGGAAAACAAGAGTAACTGCACAGACAGGTTAGTTGGCTAAATAACTGGATAGTTTTCAAAGGATGTCCATACTTCGAATAATAGTAATAATATATACATGAAAGGTCAAACAACATAGCAGCTGGAAATTAGAAATGCAAATTTTAGCAAACTTGAATATGTATACTCATGGCAAAAACCAGCCGAAGTTTGATATGACAAAATCTTGTATGCAATAACTAGGTGAAAATATAATCAAATCGAACATATTCAACATTTGCTCCTGCAAAATAATTTCAGTTGGTGAACTGGTCACTTGGTTGAACCCTGGTATGCTTCTGAAGACCAAAAATAGAGCAATTAGCTTTGCAGACCAAAACATAGATAACAGAATCCTTGAGTATTCGATTCCAAAAATTTACATTGTGAAAAAAAGCTGTAATTTGGTTACTGCAGTCTATTGATTTGATGTAATCTCAGCAGAGCACATTAATATGCAATCAAAGTGATCACATCAGGAATGGTCCTTCAAATAAATGCACAGCATAAGAATTCTGAATTTGAATGTACACAATATAAATGCACAACATGCAAGTCTAGTCCAGGCAGCTATGATACATTACTGAGAGCTGAACAAGTTGGTAGACTGATGGTTGTTGAGAACAGATGCTTTGCATGCACCATGACATCTCATATTTCCTCCTCATCGAATGGATCCCTCTCAGGGTAGTCCCCAACCTAGAAAAGAAAATGATACTTCAATATGAAGAACATAAAGATCCTCATAAAGCACTCAATGCAACAAGTGGTCAAGGCCATTATCACTTACAGAATGAAAATGCAACAAAAGATAAAAAGACCAAGAGCAAGGGGGAGGTATTGACAACATATTCTAGGCAACATCATTAAAAATACAGAGACTCCGAACAAAAAGAAGCAAAATTTATTTCTCCTTGCTCCAGAGGTCCTTTACTGCCTTGTTTAAGGAAATACCGACAAAACAAATTAAAATCGAACTTAAATGAAGTACAGTGGAAAAGTCAATTCCAAACAGTGATTATTGCTTTCTTTTCAAATATCACTTGTAAACCAAGATTTTTCAATGACAGAACAACTCTAGCTCATAGTTTTCATTTTTCATATAAGTTATGTTCCATGTCCACAATAGATTTACTTTTGAGTGTTTAGATTATGTAAAGAGCCTTCCAAAGACATTCTATAATACAAAGGTTCCACAGAATGCATTTCATTCTTAATCCCTCTTTATTTCATCTAGAGGAAACTACTTCCAACATTCACTGGACAAAATTACTGTGGCAACCCCGGTCCACATATGCCTGGCTGTTCAGTTTTTCCTGAGGTATAGCATAGATATGGTACTAGTGCGCTCAGTAAAATCAGTTGGTAAATGATCAATATCATACATAATTTTCTGATGGGACATCTTTAATGGTGACACCATCTTCACGTGCATCACTGTGACATGAAGGTGTCATATGTCAAATTTAGTACTTAACCTGACCTGACATAATAAGCACAACAGTATCATTTTGATCTGTAATGTCGAACACAAATAAGATTCTATTAGTTGAATCCTTGATTTTACAACCAAACCTGACATTTATATGTAAGACAGGATTTTAGTCTTCATTTATAAATGTACTGTAAATTTGTAAATTTGTATTTATAGTTGGGATTATAAGTGGAAAAAGCTATTAAACAAATTAAGAACAAACACAACAAACTAAAACTGATAGATAAACAGCTATCCAACAGCTCATATCAGTAGGTCCTCTTAGGCTCACGAGTTGACAAGAAGGTTTGCTACACATACAGTTCTGGTAAGTTTTTGACATCATTTCTTGAAGAAAGGGGTTTTCAGATCAGGATTCCTGCAGCGGCAGAAGAAAACTGTGCCTTTTCCCCATTTTCTTCCCACCAGCATAAGCACTAATTGTCTCACCAATATAAGTTTTCACCTAAGTTAAGATTCTCAAAATATCTGTTGGTATCATCAATCTTTGATAGCAAGCCTCTGATTGCAGATCAGTTAGAAAATATCATGACTTCTCTTAACTACTGAAACCTGTTTTTTCATCATTGTTTTCAAAACTCAACCAGAGTGATCAATAGTTGCTCATAGTTCATCTATGGCACCCTTCTGGAAGAAATGGATGCTCTCCAAAACCAGATTTAGATACTTGGCACACAAACATATCCAGAGCTGTAGGGCCTGTATGGATACTTTGGAAAAAAAAAAGTCCATTGAAATTTTTTACGATAGGATTTGGGTCAGCATGCAGCCCATTTCCTATGACAATCCCTATGGTGGTAGACAACAATCATTAATAATGGGCAGGACTCCTATGAAGGAAAAAAAATACTTCAGAACCTCATATCCCTCTAGAATTTAGGGGTATGCAAACAAGCTATTGATGTAGATATGTTTAAATATTGAAAACATACCTTGAGTTTATCTGGTCTAAGTAAAGCACCATGTTGTGGAAGGCAATCAAAATAGCGTTTACCTTTTACCCTGAAACATATCCAATAGGAGAAGATTTAAGAAACAAGGACAAAGGGCAACCAAAACCTACTTGATGCAGATGAAACCAACCACTATCTGCTGGGTGGTTAATAATATAATGTTCAAGTACTCAGCAAAATAGAATCTTTACATATAACTAGAAATTGAACCTACAGGAAGGTCAAGTATGGATAATGAGAAATAAACATGATATTGAAAAAAACCACATACGTCCCATCGTGCTTCCCTAATGGTTCATCATATTGAATCCCAACCCAGTATCCGGGTCCTGCAGTCTCAGCTTTACCAATAAACTTGACAACTCCCCTCTTCGCACCAGGTTCAACTTCACATCTATCCCCCACCTACATAAATAAATAACGAGGTAAACAAATAACAAGACGAGCATATCTAAGTAGTGAGTGATAACATAGATCTGCATTTCTAGATATTAATTCTAGGCTTAACCATTCCAGGCAACATTGGTAAAGGAAAAGCTATTTTCTCCAATATAAATTACTAGATAACATGAAAAAAGGCACAAGGTACACAACCAAATTGTGGCTAAAACAAGGAAAAGAAAAAGGGAAGGACAAGAACTCATGGTTTTTATTTTGCATCTAAGCAAACAGCCAAACAGAAGTTTGCTCAATCAAAAAGAAAATAAAGTGAAAAGGAAAACATGTAACAAAATCCAAGACAATCTAACAAAAAATGCAATAACTAACTAGCTGGTTGCTACTTATATGAAATTCTCCAATCGTTTTCGCCAACACGAACTCTGGGCAATCTAGGTACACAAGGAATAAGCAACATGAGGAGAGTACAATGGAGAGAAACTTTACTAACCTTGATATTCAAACAGAGGTCCTCCATGTAGTTGTCAGGAATCTACAGAAACATTTAAAACTTCATCACAAGATGCAACAAAATACAGATTTGACAATAAGAGTAAGAAGCCAAAGCCTAATAGCCGTTAGGATTGAGAATACAAAGAAGCAAAATGAATAACAAAATCAGGCTATCAAGCACACTAGTAAGACAAAAACTAAAAAGGACAATCACTGAAAATTATTAATAGTATAACAATGTCCATGCACACAAACAAGAACACACCAAACCAAAAAAAAAGCAAAAAAAAAAACAAAAAACAAAAACAAAAACAAAAACAAAAAAGTTGATCTACCTTATTTTCATTGCCCATTGGGTTTTGCAATGCCATCTTTTGCTTGAATTTCCTAAAATTACCTGCAACATTAACCCGATACATCAACAAGAGCCGTGACAAATGTAATCCAACAACAACTTAACATCATGCAAAAGAAACTCCTATTTTGCTCATAACCGAAAAAAAGCAAAGATTAATAACAATTATAATTAAATTTCTCAAGAATTTTAGAATTAAAAAAATAAAACTACGAGAAATAACCCACCGTCGAGCTTATTGTAAGCTTCCTCGGAGATGGTATACTTCTCGACGAGCGACGTGTCCTCCAGCCACCCACCGGACGTCGCCGACGACGGATCCAGATCCACGACATGCAATCGGAACCTTCGCAACACACAAACCACGTCAAATCAACAAGCCAAACGGAAAAAAGAAACAGAGAAATAGCAATCAAACCCGTCATGAGGGGAGAAGAAGCCGAGAGGCCGGGAATCGTCGGTGAGATCGCAGAGCTTGCTGCCGGAGTCATCGAAGAGCTGGAGCAGCATGGAACCGACGGAGGTGCCGCATTTCCGCCACAGCTTCTCCTTGACTGATCCGACTGTGGTCTGGAGGGAGAAGCGGAGGTCGAGAGAGAAGGAGGTAATGTTGGAGTGGGTAACACGGAGGAGCACGGAGTCGTCGCCCGGGAGATGCAGCAGCGACGCCATCGGGGAAAATCGTCGAACACTTCGCCTGCAAGCAGAGTGCTGCTTGCTTGATTAGCATCTATTGTGCGTTGGGTCGACGAGGGTGTAAATGGGCTTGGTCAATTCGGCCCTATCTTGGAGAAGACATGGCCCAAACAGAATTTCCTTGTTTCTTGCCAATTTTTGAAATCAGATGCATACTGATCGCTCATATTATCGGTCTGATAGGCTTTCAACTTGAGTGTCTTAATTGACGAAACATGGTTGGACTTGAAAAATAAAAAATAATAAGGAATAAAATAAAAACTTTACCTAAAAATAATACATGGAGGTTAATATTCAAACCAACCAATAAATTAGTAGTGGAATGCACATCAGTATTTACTATAAAATATTATGTTAATAGTATTATAGACAGATTCAAATAAAATTAGTGGTTAAAGAATTTATTAGCACAAATGGAATAAATTTTTTCGATAACTTTCTCACTAATTGCCAAATTCACCTCAATAAAAACTATTCTTTCACCAGCAATGAATAAAAAGGTGGAGTCTATAACAACTTAATTTTAGAAATATGTTTTTTATGTAGATTTTCATAAAGAATTTTACATGATTTAGTCATCCGATTATGACTTATGTAAGATGGGATAGTTTTATAAGTTAAAAATATCCTTCTTAGGCTCAAGTAATTTTCAAAAATTTGATTTGAAAAATTGAGTTTAGACTAGTGAACTATAAGGCTGTGTTTAGAATGGGGTTAGGGACCAGGTCAACTTTTTTAAAAAAAAATTTTTCTTGTGAAATTAATATTTATTATTTTATATTATTATTAAATTAAATTATTATAAAAAAATTAAATTATTTTTTAAGCTTTAAATTATTGAAGTTTTAATTTTGATAAAAAGATATTAGTTTACAAAAGTGGTTCACTAGTCTTGATCTTGACCTTGACTTTGACCGCATACCAAATGAACCCTAACTGTTACATTGTTTAGATGGATTCTAAAATTTTAAAATTGAGAAAATTGAAGAAATTAAAATTTTAATTTTTTAATTTCAGTATTTTCTTTCGATTCAGGAAATGAATTTCGAAAATTTTTATGCAAATCCACCGAATTCTTAAAAATTGGGGTGGGTCCCATTGAATAAACCGCTGTGTTCCAAGAGCAGTTTATGAAAGAATTAAGTTAAAAAATATTGTTATGTAATCCTTCTGTATGGTAAGAAACAAGCGGGTAAGACTGCGAATAGATAAATGCAGAAAGAACCCTCGATTTTAATGTGCGAAAGTGCTCTCCCAATCCCTCTCTCCAGGGGATAAATATGCAAAATGGCCCCCTTCAAATCCGTAAATTCAAAAGGCAGGGGCTTCTAGCTGTCCCACGTTACTCGATCCCTTCCAAAACCGTTTCCCCTTCCGGCTCCCCGACGGCGAGAAGATGAGCTGCTCCGACGAAGAGATCGTCTTCCCTGGCTTCGAGAAGGTGATCCCCGGCAAAGGGATGCCGCTCGTCAACGAGAAGGGCCGGAGAGGCGACCTCAGGATCAAGTTCAACATCGTCTTCCTCAAAACACCTGAGCCCGGAGCAGCGCTCGGAGCTCGCCGGCATTCTCCGGGACACCCCTTAATTTATAAATTATTCTTCACTTATTTTTTTCTTTCTTTTTTTGGTTGTTTTGTAGATTTTAAAATTGCATAATCGGTCCACTTTAATTTCGATAATTTATAATAAAAGACATATTTAAAATTTAAATTGAGTCCTAAAAAGAATTGGGCGGAATTATTTATGCTCTTTTAACTTTCTTATTTTTTTGAAATAGAACCTTTTTATTTTTTATTTATATATGTATGCTTCTAATCTAAACTTTTTCTTCTAAACAATTTAATTAGTGAACTAACAAAATCAGTTAACATGATCTGTGAAATAGCACATCCCATTAATTATCTACCTGTCTACTAAACTACACAAAAAAAACACCTTGAAAACAATTGCAGGGGATTCTAACCAATATTTATCCACATTACAGCCCAACCGAAGACTCGGAACCGACCCGCCGGTCTCATCGCCACCCGAACCCAAACCCGTTCCCCCCAACCCAACCCAGACCCCAAACCAATAGCAGCTCGCCTGAGTCAACCCGAGCCGTCACTTCAACCCGAAACCAAACCCACTACTTAAAATGGCTTCTGCAGGTACATGAAAATATCCTGGAACGGATCCTTGAAACCGGGTTCGAAAGAACCAAAACCGTTAAGAGTAGCATCCCCGTGATTAACCGGAAAGTCGAGGCCTGTCTCCCAGTTCGCCCGCCACCTCGGCTGGCTCTGCACCTCGCACGCGAACTCCGGCGACGACAGCACGTGCTCCGAGCAGCTCGAGTCGGCGTGCAGCCTCGGCAGCGACTCCGACGGGTCGAAGCACAGCAAGTCGGAAACGGCACCGGTGGGGTTCGGGTTAGGAACGGGCGGCAGCATCACTGGTTTCTGGTCGATCTGACCGGTTGGCGGTCGGAGCAGCCTGGACCCGACCGGCTTCCGGTCCTGTTCGACGAGCCTGCCGCCGCCGCCTTTCTTGTTGTAGATCCGGCACAGCACCCAGTCATCCAACTGTATAATGCCACGCGGAAAATACAAACATTATCATGACCTATTTGCCCGCTATTCGAAAACATAATAAAGCCAAAACGGCAAAAAAAGACTACTTTTCAGTGGGCTGACGTCGATAAAGAAAATGGTCCAGTGCGAACGTGACACGTGGACTTCTACTTTCTAGGAGAATCTGCGGCGCTGTGCTGTTCACACCGCGAAAGCGACTGATCTTAAAAAAAAGAAATCAAGAGAGAATCCACTCGACACGTTGCAGCTTAATTACTAGTGGGCCCCGCACAGAAGTCTTACGTAGCTAGTAGTAACTGGTGGAAATCGTTTTTCCCTGTTCTAAACTAGACAGAAGAATGCGCCGAATGGTCGAACAGAACCGAACTTACTCGTAAGCTGTTCTTTTTGCGGGCGGACCGGTCGACATCGGCGAGCCGGTATTCGTGCATGATCCAGTTGGTCTTCTCGCCCTTGGGAGCTTTTCCGGCGTAGAAAACCAGCGCCTTCTTGATCGCCACCGGTTTAGGTGACCCGATCGGCTTATCGGCCCCAGTCGCCTTCCAGTAACCGGAACCGGCTGCCCTATTCGGCCTCGATCCGTTCGGATATTTCCGGTCTCTCGGCGTAAAGAAGTACCACTCCCTCTCCCCGTACACCGCCAGTCCTTCGTTATTCAACACAAATAAATTACCAACAGAAAAACATAGATAAATAGATACATAGCGAATAGTTTTTAAAAAACAGAAAAATTGCTTACCAGGCAATTCCCATGGATTGTACTTGTAGAGATCGATCTCGGCGATGATGGGGACTGCAATCGGAATCCCCGTGCACTTCCGGCATAAGTAGTGCATCACCAGCTCGTCGTCCGTCGGGTGGAATCTGAATCCCGGCGGCAGTTGCAGATCCTCGCCTTTCATTTTTCTTTTTTTGTACTAAACCTTCAGAAAAAATATATATATTTCTTGTTTTTTATCAATCTCTATACTGTAGAGGGGGGAATAAGAGATTGAAGCTTGAAACTTGGAACCGGAGAGAAGCGCGGCATTTATAGGCGGCGGCCGCGACAGGATAACGCCACGTGTCAGTATTACCCCGAGGCTTCCAAAAATACACGTCGGTGCGACCCGTGGCAGAGAAAGTTGACCGCGGGGCTGAATGCGTGGCGTAGATCGGGCGGGTCTCCTGGACACGCGGCGAGAACCGAGGCCACGTGGTTCTGTCACTGCTGACGCACTCCTTTTTGGACGGCAGCGCATATCGGTACGGTGCGGCGCGCGTGAAGGGGTCACGTGGAAGCATGGCGCGGATTCGAGGACGCGCCGTTCGCTGACGTGGTTGGCGCGCGAGGCTGGGGAGGGCGGCGGGACCCACATGTGGGGGGTTGAGCGGGCGACACGTAGCAGGCCTTTCTCGGAGATAAGGATGAGAGTCCACGGGGCTTTCAAGGTTTGAGGATAACAATTTTACAGATAATCGAGAATAGAAAAATAATAAGAAGAATATTTATGTACGGAAAAAGTAAAATATTATTATTATTAAATTTTCAGAATATTTGCGTCACGTGTGTCGCGAGGAGTGTTGAACATGGATCATAAGCACGACTTAGGCAGCAGGGTCAATTTGAATTCTTTTCTATATTTTTCTGCTGTTTTGCAGGGGTGTTGGTTCAAGATTAAGATTAATTTAAAATTTAAAAATAAAAAAATAATATAATTAAATTTTTTAGTAATTAAATGTTTGTCCCGTTAGTAAATATTTTATTTTTTAAAAATTTAATAAATAAAATATAATAAAATAATAATAATTTATTTTTTAAAATAACGTAAATAATTTGAATTTTTTTTTAATATTTAGACGATTGGACAGAATAATTATGATATTGATTTTGAACCAAACCCATCCCACCTGAGGACGACGGAGGATCCATTTGGAATGTATCATGGATTTATTGGTCATGATGAGACTGGCATGCACTATTTTAATTAATGTGATTAATCACGGTGATTATGTTTGTTATTCACAATTAGAGCGATGAGTGAAGCAAAAGATATTATTAAAAGACGAGGCATATCAACGTCCGAACGACTCTCGACCGAAAAGAACCGAGCGAAGGAAGCTCTGGAAGCCACAGGCTCGAACTAAAGTCGTTGAATGAAGAAGGTGTTATTGCATGGATTGAAGTGAGTAAATGGGTTTGGCAAGTAGCTAATCGGGATTGTTGCTCCGCGGGAAGTTCGATGGTGCATGCACGCGTTGCGATCAGAAAAAGAAGTCTCGACGTCCGTGTCCATCACGGAATTAGGGTTTATTTATGAAGGTGGTGACTTTTACGAGAGAGGAATGGGATGCCATGCCATGCCATGCCATGCCTTTCTAAACCCTCTGGCTAAGATCAAACTCGCAGAGGAACCGAGTTGAGGATGGTTTTAGGGTTTTGAATTCAAAATCCAACCCCATCCAACCGAATAAATTAAATCAAATTTTTTGTAATTTTATAAATTTAAAAATTAAATCGAACTGAAATATTATAAAAATCAAACTAAAACGGAATCGAAATATTTCGATTCGATTCGGTTTAAATCGAAAATAAAAAAAATTATTTTATTTTAATTTTTTAGTTTAAATTTAATTATATTCAAATTAAATTTTAAAAATAAAATCAAAACCAATATTATGTATTTATATATATGTAATTCCGTTCGATTCGTTTTTTACGATTTTTCAAAATCAAAAACCGAAAACAAAACCGAATGTTAATTTTTCTATTTTTTAAAATTGAACCCAATAAAAAACCGAATAATCCGAATCGAATCGATTATTCGGTTTCAGTTCGATCGGTTTATCCAGTTGCAACTGAATATTGCACAACTCTAAATATTTCCCATTTTTTGTGAAAAATGTTTCCCATCGACAATGAAATTTACACATTTTGTGAATTAGCTTGCTTTTTTATATCGATAAATTTTTTATCGCATAACAAAAAGTGATGTAAAAAATAAAATAATAAATTATTGTTACGGTAGGAATTTATTTTTTAAATGATCACGTCAAATTATTTATCTTCACAAAAAACTCATATTGTCTGCCATGAAAAATATGATTTTTGGAGACAAAAAGGTTTGTGTGGCGTTTATAAACATCAAAAAGCACGGGTTTTTATGTTATTTTGACAAATTATCGGGGTTTTCTGAAAAATCATAAACTTCGTGATATTTTTTCTCTTTCTTTTCGCGAGGGAAATCTTGAAGTGCTATACTTAACCTTGATCAGAAAATTGACTATCACGAAATGGTTAGGTAACCAACTTGTTAGGTTGGACCAATTTTCGATTCTAAGATTTTTTGGTTTTTTGGTTAGGAATTTTGGATATGAGTGGATACCTTTGAAGAGCAAGCATCATGAAACTACTGAATAAGTAAGAGAATACATCCTTAACAAATAATAAGTAATTAGACATATATAATTCATTATCGATTTTGATTTTAAAAATTCATCAAGATCTCAATTCGTTATATCACTCTCCCGTCAATATGTAAGAAAAAAACAATCATGAATAGAACAATTGAAAACTCTACGATGATAATCAATTTGATGTCCAAATTAATAAAAATCATTTAAAATATAGTGGGTAAGAGAAAATAATATTATTTTTTACTTTTCGAAGACTATGCTATTTATAGGACGTGGAGTATATCAAAATCTATAATCTCGACGTCGCTATCTCGCCGGACTTTTTGTAACAGATGACCATGAGTCTCAAATATTTCAAAATACAATTCCAAAAATAAAATATAAGTAAGATTTCACGATAATTCAATTCTTACCCTACTCATACTAACTATTTAAGTTTAATGATAACTTAGTGTAATTTTTTTATAGAGTTATTAGCCTCCGCAAGAGTTTGTCCTCAATTGAGGATATCAAACTTGTCACAATTTAGTGTTGAGGTAAGTTGGGCTTTTTGTAGTTTCATGTGAAAAAAGGTTTTAACTCGGGTGTCACAATTTATGACTCAATCTAAGTTTCAACCCTCATTGATGCTTTGATTCAATAAATCTAAGTCGGTATATCATCAAATATTCGTTTTTTATTTCTCCCTCTTTCTTTTAAGAATTATGAGTAAGTAATTTTAGTATTTTTAATATGGGCTTTCTATATTCGAATTTTGGGTTTTGTAAGTCATATTCGGGTCATAATATTATACTAAATGGAATAACCCAAGCTCGATTCATTTGTAAAATATATCAAATTTATTAATCCAAATTCGAGTCGTCTTTTAAACGAATTACATAATTCGACTTTATGTAACTTATTTATTGAGCAAGTCAAAATCGAATTATAACATAATAAGATTTGATTGGACATATTAATAAACATGTCATTATCTGACTTGATTCGATGGATCTAAATTGATTCAATCTAGTCCAACTTATGTAACTAATATTAACGGTTTTAATATATTTTAAATAATTAAAATAAAGACGTTATTAAAAAAAAAAAAACTTTACAAATAATAATTTGGAACGGGTTTGGGTTTTAAGACGCATTTGATCCGAAAACGAGTTAAATCAGTTTAGATAGGATCGACCTTCAAACATGTTGACCTGCTGAGCCAATTAGGGAGCATTGACTGATTCTGTTCTAAGGTTTCATACTCAAATTCTCTTGAGATTCGGAAGGTTGTAGTCATGCAATTGTACCAAAATTCTCACTTAATTGAACATCATGTTATCTAGAAAAACACATCTTTAGATAAAAATTTAAATTAATGTTTGAATGAGTTTCCTCAAATTAAGATAATGATCTTACGATATTCAACATACTCAGAATTTTAATTTTTTTTTTTTTTTTTGTGATTTTCACCGAAAATTCCTTGTTTTCGTGGCATACTTTGATTAGAATTAGGATTAGGATAATTACTACATCGAAGAGAAGAGATTCAACGAGGATTGGGATAATTAGATGATGATGACGATGAAAGAGATTATAAATAGAAGTTCAGGATAATTACGACTCCGATGACCAATTCGATCCACACCTGGAACTCTCAAGTGCAAAGCACGTGGAGAGCACGTGCCGGACGCGAGGAGTTTGAAATCTGGAGGAAGAGCTGGGTGGCTGGCGCGATTGCGGACTTCCATATAATGAAAAAAAAGTCGTGTCCTGCCAAAGGGAAAATAAAAAGTCCGTCTTTTTCCGCCCACTTCGATCTCCCTCGTGCTCTTCTTCTTCTTCTTCTTCACCACTCCTCTTCTCTCGCTTCGTGGGTTCGCGGAGGGCGATTGGAGATGGAGGGACAGGGGAGAGGGGCGAGCTTTGACGCGGAGGCGGCGGGGGAGATGATGGAGAAGCTGCGGAGGAGCTTCCGAGAGGGGAGGACAGCGGGGTACGACTGGAGGGTGGCGCAGTTGAAGGGGATCGTCAGGATGATCGAAGAGAAGGAGGAGGAGATCACGACGGCTCTCTATTCCGATCTGGCCAAGCCCCAGATGGAGTCATTCCTCCACGAGGTCTGACCGAAATTCAAATCCTTCCGTGTCTTTTTTATTGGATTTTTTTGCGTTTTTTTCGTTTTGGTAAGGGTGAAATAATTGGGATTGGCGGAACGATGGAATTTTCGGATGTGGGGATTGGAGAGATGGTGGAATTGTTGGGTGGGTTGATTTATGCGTGTTTTATTCTTTTTTTTTTATGGAACAAGATGACACCTTAGTTGTGAAGGAAGGAAAGAGGAGATTGGATTTTGGGTTTTGATTGATTGGTGTGTGGAAAAGAGATGGATGAAGGATTGGAGCCATGTTTGTGATTGAGAATTTTAATGGATAAAGAGCTTCTTTTCCATTATTTTATTGGTTGAAGATCATTGATCGTTAGTTTTTTAGTTTGATTTGTGGGATATAATTATTAGCTTTCACATCTACAAATAAATTTTTCTTTCCGTTTTTCTCCTCTGCTTCAGAAAAACTTGGCAAAAATAACATGTTTATAAATTGGATGGGAGAGCTTAGGATTTTAGTCATTAGTCATGCTATGCGTTAGCTATTAACATGAATATTATGTGTCCTGTGAAGTACAAGTTTCGCTTTCTTTTCTGTGTGGCTTACTTTGTACGTCCATTCTTGTGTGAACCAATACGTGCATTCCATTTTTTTGGTGTATAATTGATTATATAATTCTTCTTCTGGATGTTTGCATACAATACTATTTTCTTCTTCACACATGTCTACATCATCAAGTTCCTGCCTTAATATCATTATCGAAAAAAGACGCTGCCATAATGTAACTTAGCAGACAAGTCGTGGTATCTCTGACTCGATAAAAATATATTGTTCATAAGTTACACAATAGGGTTTCAGTAATAACAGGTATGCGAAAGTTAAAAGCACAAAAAATACCTTGAAGAAAAATCTAATGAAGCAACTAGCAAAATCTAAAGGCAGCAAGAATTTTCTTTAGGTTCTTTCTTATTACTTGGAATCTATCATTAGTTCCCTAAACTTTACCTGTGGAATTTCAAGACTTTGGTATCAATAAGTTGTTTTTATTTGATTTATTTCCCTTCTTTTCTGTCTAGCAATGGAGGTGAAACTGTATATTGTGCTTAATAATGTAGATTTCTTTGGCACGGTCTTCATGCTTGCATACTCTTAAAGAACTGAAGCATTGGATGAAGCCAGAGAAGGTAACTATTACTCCAATATGATGGCTTTAAAGAGCTCAGTTGATTGCTTTTCTTATGGCTGTTTTCAAAATTAAGTGGGCTACATTTTTTACCTCTGGTTAATTGATGTATTTGCAGGTTCCAGCACCTGTCACTACTTTTCCATCATCGGCATATATTGTCTCGGAGCCCCTTGGTGTTGTTTTGGTCATTTCTGCATGGAACTACCCCTTTTGTACGTAATGTCTCAATTTCGGTAGCTAATTGCAGGCCCTAGAAATAGGTTTCATTTTCATGGAAATCTTGACTATTTCGTTCTGTCATTGAAGAATCTCAATACATCTTAAAAAACATTAAGAGAAAAAAAGAGTGGCAGAAAGCTATCCAGTTGATTTTCCTCTTGTTGTTTGTCTTAGTGGAGAACATAGAACAGAGAGCAGTTGAAGAAGTCTCCAATGCTTTGATGATAGTGACGATGTTTTCCTTGGTGAAAAGTATGGTCCTATATGTGGCATCATAGGGTTCCATTTAGCTTGCAAACTCACAAAAGTAAAATTTTGCAGAAAATATCTACATGAGATGTGTCCTAATATTCACCCCAATCCAACATATTGTTTTTCAATCCATTTCATTCTTTGGATTCAAAATGCTAAAAATTGATTCAAAGGATGAGAAATGGATTAGAAATACAGAAATAGTATTTAGGTCCAAAACCTTATATTCCACTCACATGGAGAGGGCATGTGTCAAGCATGGATTGCTTCAATCCTTTTTTATTTTTGGCTGGTTTTCATGAGCTATTGCAAACTGTGGCATGATAAAGGCAAGAAAACCAGTTAGTGAGAAAATGGTTCCTTTACAGTTATGGAAACCTCTGCCATTTCTTCTTAGGTAAATAATTGGTTACATCATTTCTGAACAGGTAACTTTCATCCATTTACTGTATGAAGAGATGAAATTTGACCCTGATGGTAGCTTTCATCCATTTTACATGCATTTGGTTATCATAAATGCAACTTCAGAGATGGTTGAAGCTGTTTTCGTCTAATGATATATTTGATCACTATTCTGGAAAAATAATATCTTAAATGCATTTACTAACATCTGCTTGGGTTGTTGCTTCAGTTCAGTATTTATTGCCTGGAAGCCAACCATTTGATGTATTTGTTCACTGAACAGATTCTCCTTTTGTAATTTTACATAAGATTAGTATTTAAGATGTTTGCAAAACGTGTATCAAGATTATTTTTGAAGTTTTTTTTGTTCAGAAAATTCAGCAAGTAGCGTAAGCAGATAGATTTATGTTTTTTGTTTTTGTTTTCACAGTGCTATCCATTGAACCAGTTATTGGAGCTATTGCAGCTGGCAATGCAGTTGTCTTAAAGCCATCAGAAATTGCGCCAGCAACATCATCATTTATTGCACAAAATTTACCCAAGTATGTGGATAACTCTTCTATAAGAGTTGTGGAGGGTGCTGTTGCTGAAACTACTTCGCTTTTGGAGCAGAAGTGGGATAAGATATTCTACACAGGTCTGTGTTCAATACCTATAGCTTGTATCTTAAGATAACATTGTGACAGAGATTTCTCTCAAAAAACACATTGTGAGAGAGATGGGTATTTTTTTTTCTTTTTTCTCCTTGGATCTTCTTCTCAGTTCTGGTTTTCGCTAATGAATAATCCTATTGCTTCTCTGCTTTGTTCTCATTCTCCAGATATACTAGAACATATGCTAAATTCACATTTGTTTTGATTGAGAGGCAAGAATGTTACACTTGTGGTGACTTTCCATTCTGATCTGACATGTACTGACCAAGAATTCAAAATTTTCCAATCACATCTCTTGTTAACATGCTTCAAATTTGGTGTTGACATATGCAAATATTGATGAAGTAAACTATACAAGTTTCACTGCCTTCGATTGTACTACTGTACCTGATAACTCTACAATGTGAGACTCTGCAGGTAATTCAAAAGTAGCCCGCGTTGTTATGGCTGCAGCTGCAAAGCATCTTACACCAGTAGTATTGGAGCTTGGAGGGAAATCACCTGTAGTTGTCGATTCAAATTGTGATTTAAAGGTAATTTGGTTGTGCAAACTTAGCATCTATGCTTATGGATAATGAAACTGATATGAGTTTGTCTCCTCTTTTAAGGTTTTGGCAAAGAGAATTGCTGTTGGCAAGTGGAGTTGTAACAATGGGCAAGCTTGTATTGCTCCAGATTATATAATTACAACAAAATCATTTGTTCCACAACTGGTAGGAACCATGTCAGATATGTATTAAGAGTTATTGCATATTAAGATTCTTATTGTTATTGATTCTGCAGATAGAAGCACTGAAAAATATTTTGGAGAAATTCTATGGGAAGGATCCAAGTGAATCAAAAGATCTATCTCGTATTGTGAATTCCAACCATTTTGCCCGTTTAACAAGGCTCTTGGATGATGATAAAGTCTCCGACAAGATTATCCATGGAGGGCAGCGAGATGAGAAGCGTCTGTAAGTAATGAGTATCGATTATTTTTTTTTTGTGATTATCCAAAGAACTGGAAGTGAAAATTGTTAAATGTAATACCCTATGTTCATGATTTCACAGGTTCATAGGTCCCACACTCTTGCTAGATGCTCCGCTAGATTCACTTATAATGAAGGAAGAAATATTTGGTCCATTGCTTCCAATTGTCACAGTAAGCATCTCTCTCCTCAAACTACTTAATTCTTATGTATGTCACTCTTAGCTACAATTTCTTCATAAAAAATTTCATTTTCTTATCTATTTGTATAGGTTGAAAAGATAGAAGAATGTTTTGACATAATAAGCTCTGGAACGAAGCCTCTTGCTGCATACCTCTTCACCAAGGACAAGGAGCTCAAAGAGAAGTTTGTGAAGAATGTTTCAGCTGGGGGAATGGTCATAAATGACACAACCTTACATGTGAATCATCCTTTTGACTTTCTTGCTGTTTTACCAATTTTCCACATTGCATCAAATAAACATAAGAACAACGGTAACACATCAACAATTTGTTACTTTCTGCAGCTTACGAACCCTTATCTGCCATTTGGTGGAGTAGGAGAGAGCGGCATGGGTTCCTACCATGGGAAATTCTCCTTCGATGCCTTCAGTCACAAGAAAGCCTTGTTATCCCGCGGCTATGGAGGGGAAACTCCGGCAAGGTATCCACCGTATACTCCCCAGAAGCAGAAGCTCCTCAGGGGACTGATCAATGGCAGCATCGTGGCTTTTTTCCTTGCTCTTATTGGATGGCCATGGAGCAATTAAGCTTGCCATGTGCTTTGTACACAAAGAGGAATTAGTCGCAGCGTAGTATGTGACTGCAGAATTCATATACATAGTTATTCTCATTGTATTTATTCCGTTTTTGTTTTTCAGTTTAACCTTTTTGTTTGGCTGTTATTTTACATTACTTCTCGTCAGACACTGCGATTGGATCTGCAGCGTGAACTTAATTATGAATGCAAGAGCTCTCTTTCCAATACAAGCAATACTTTCACATACACTCAATACACTTGGCAAAGTTGCACTTGCATGCGCTTCTCCATTCATTTGTCCTTCTGAGTGTAGCCATGTCACATATGCGTATTTTGCAGATTACGCATGCAATAATGCAATTGTGTAGTGGAATTCGGATAATTATTTGGGTAAACAAAAATGACATGTCAGTACACAAAAATCTCCACTGCTGAATTCAACGTCAATCCACTGCATCAAGCAAGCAAGAGCAACCTTTAACAAAATCAACTGTTGCAGCAATTCTGTTCTTGGAACTCACAATTGCAATTGCAGAGAGAATCATCGGATTCCATGGTGCTTGGTTTGATTGTGGGGCATTATGTTGGCAAAAGCATCAAGCGCCAGCACTGGTGTGATTTACAAAACTCACATAGCCCCTTAATTACTCACATAACGTTAACCAAGACCATTGTCTCTGCATTGGGTATTTTTAATTATTGTTTGAAATATATAAAAAAAAAATTGTAGACTTGCAGTGGTCTTCGCGACGGCTTCTTATCGGAGCGCACATCATGGCTCCAAATGGACGAAAACGGAGCTCCGAACCCGTACCCGGAGCTCCGAACTCAAAATTCATGTCGGTCCTGCTCTCCACGTGGCTTGTCCGGACACTCCTCCTTGTTTGGTCTTCAGTACACCGACAGATTAGACGCACACGTCAATTTCCCCTCTTGACCACGACCCTTCGGCCAAATTACACTGTAACAGCGACAAAGATCCTCAGACCTTGTCATCATGTTTTGCAACCGCTTTAGACCACTAGTTTTACTAAATTATTCCTGCGGAATAACATGAGAAATGGAAATTACTATTTATAGGGAAAATATTAAAAAGGGCAAAAAAAAAAAAAAAAAAACCTATCCCTCGGTCCACCGCGCGGCCATTTTATAGCCGGCTTCGGACTGCCCAGAGAGAACGCGCTTTTCTCTCGATTGCGGATCGGGAGATGCTCTGCTGCTGAATCGGAAGGTACACTCCCGATCTACTCTGCAATGCTTCACCTCTGTGTGTTTCTTCGAGATTGTTCTCGGTTTTTTTTCTTGCTAATTCTGCGCTGAAGCTGCTCGATTTTGTGTATTTTTTTTAGGAATTGGATTCGTTTTTGTTGCTAGATTGCTCGGATCTGGTTTGTCGGGAAATTGGCACTTGTTCTGATGCTAAAAGTGCTTCGATTCTTTGCTTTTGGTGCGTCTTTTCTGTGATTAGCTTTTTTAGAGCGAAAAGAATCATTTTTTAGCTTAGAAAACTGGTAGATCTGATTTTTCTCTTCTGTTGCACACTCTGTGGAAGCATGTTTTGGTTATTTTTCTTCTTGGATCTGTCGTCTTGCTTGTAATTTGTGTGCTGCTGCATGGTAAGTCTCTTTAAATCTAGTTCCTTGTGCGTTGATCGGAGTGTTTTTGTTTGCAGTTTCTGAATTTTGTAAGGATTTTGTTGACATTGTTGTTGAGTTAGTGTTAGCTGGTTATTTTGAGGTTTGAAGGATTGTACTGGATGAAATGTGTTAAGAATAGAATTTCCTCGTCCTTTGGCTATGTTTATGCTGATGTTTTGCTAGATCTGTTGACGTTAGTTGGTGATCTCAATTGAATCTGTTACAATAGCAGCTTTGTTTTTGAGAATAACAACTTGATTCAGATCTTGTGATCATGATTGTAAATCTTGGCCAAAAGTGAAAAGTTTCAATTTCAACAGATGGCATTATGAACTGGGACTAGGGGTTGGCTGGCCACAGCTCTGTACTTCCTGTTGGCAGTTTTGGTCAGCTGCAGGTGACTGAAACCAGTCAAAACACTAACAAATGAAACCAAGACAATTTAGTTTTGGCCTCATTTGAACCTGAACCTGGAACCAAAACTGAGATTTCAATAAGTGGCATTACAAACAAGGACTAGGTCTTTGCTGGCCACGGTTCTGTGCTTCCTGTTGGTAGTTTCAGCAAACAAGCCACAACACCAACAAAATGAAACCAAAATATTTTAGTGTTGGCCCCATTTCGACCTGAATCTGAAACTCAAACTGAGATCTTAAACCTTGGATATAAGCTTGTTGTGTCGAATCAATCTTGTAAGAATTTGGTTGCTGTTCACTAATAATTTTACACCTCTTATTTTGTTTTTCAGATGGGTTTTGTATGTGAGAAAAATGGCACTTGGGAATTATACATGTGTAGACAATGTTAGGAGGTCTTCATCTTACTGCTGAACAGTGACCATCATCGTGTTTGTGGCTCTTGCTTTGGTTGGTTCGGCTCATCTACTCTGATACCTGGTGGTGATCTGCACCAGATACAAAATCTGATGTGAAACAGCGAGTTGCCTGGACTGATTGGAATCCCTTTGAGGATAGCTCGAGGGATGTGCCGGAGGAGGCAAGAGGAGGGATATAGATGCTGGTGCAAACCCAGCTTTTCATGAGATTTCAGGAAAAGCTGAGAAATCAGACAAGGGTAATGAGGATGAGTCAGAGAGCGCAACAAAGAGTGACAATGTAAATGGCAAGGGTGAAGGTGGAGAGACAGCAAAAGGCAATGAAGATCCAAGCTTTGAGAATAATGAGACTAATATCAGTGGCCAAGAAGATGCTGAAGATAAGAATACCAGAAAAAATGGTGATGAAACTGTAAATGATGGGGAAAACAAGGATGCTGAAGCCACAAATGATGAGCAGCAGCAACAGTCTGCTGAGCAGAAATCAGAACAAGATGAAAAATCTAATGGAGATACAACAAAGGATGAAAAGGAACAGAATCAACAAGAGGAGAAGGTGGGGCAAAACCAAGAAAACAAGGAAGTAAAAAACTCTGAGGATAAGAATTTGGATAAAAGCTCCAATGAAGTGTTTCCCGATCGTGTGCCCCAACCTTGCCCATGCAGCCCACTCGACCGCTTGCCATGATGCCCCCGTGCCATCTATACACGGATTTTGTTTCAGCTTACTAAAGTGAGTGACATCTGCTCTTGATTTCTTTCTTTTATTAGGATTTTCTCATTTAAATTTGTGTGTTTTTTAAAGAATGTACAAAAATGAATGTGGGTTTTGTAGATTATGAAATGAGAGTGATATCGATGAGATTTCTATTTTTACACTAGAATGAATCAAATTTATTTATTCTTGCTATTGTTTTCTTTTGGGTTCTTGGAAAATGATTTTGTGAGAGAAAAATTGTTGCCATGGCAATGGAAGAACTTTTAGTTTTCTATAAATCTATGAAAATTTGGTGACAAATAGAATCAAGCATAAAGTCTATTATCATATTTGTTTTATCCTGAACTTTTAGTAGATTTGTTAAATTAGAAGATGGCTAACTAATTATGTGAGTGCTATGTCTAATCCAATCAACTTTTTGTTTGTTGCTAAAAGCATTGGAACAAGGTTTAATTATGTATACGAGTTTAGTTTTAGTTTAGATCTTTTTTGAAATAGATTCATAACCTTTTAAAATTTTATTTAGTTTTTTCTAATTTCTTATTTAAATTCAATGTTATATTTTTTTCATCTTCAAGTAAATATTCTCATGTAATATTTCTCATTAATTTTTTTCATTTCTTTAAACTTTTATTTTTTATGATTTTTTTTTCATCAATGTTATATTTTTTCATTTATGAATGATATATATACCATTGATAGGATTCTACCATATAGTATCATGATAGATAAAAATTAGATTAATATAAGTATCGGTTGGACCGAATATATATTGTAGGAGTTTCTGTATTTTTTGAATATGTCTATATGAACAAAAGGACTAATAAGGCGATAAGATGTTCATGTATTGATTATGTAAATATACATAATCAAGATGTTCATGTATTGATTATGTAAATATATATAATCAGACACAAAAAGAGGTTTATGTACATGTAATAGTAAAAGGATGGAGTCCGTCGTATACTAATTAGACTTTTCATAGAGAAGAATCATAGTATAAATACAAAATGCAATATAATCATCAGATTATAGAGTCAATTGATGGGAATGACATTGAATGTTGCATAAGATATTTGGTGTTGTAAATGAATAAATATTGGCAAAAATTTTAAAGAGCACTAACTTGAAGTTCTTTAAATTATTGAATGAAGCTAATAGAGAATTGTATCTTGGATATAAGAATTTTATATTTTTATCTCTCATTATGTGATTGTTGACTGTGAAAACCAAATACCGATGGAATAACAAATCTTTCAGCATTTTATTAGATTTTGAAGAATACGTTTCACAAGATTACTTCACTTTCATGTTCTTATTACGAGACTTAAAATATTGTGAAAGACCTAAATCTTAGGTACATAAAGATTCATAATTGTTATAATCATTGTATACTTTATATGAATGATAGTAAGTCAGATACATATTGCAAGTTTTGTAAATCACCACGATATAAGTAATAAGAAAGTGATGTTGATACTGATAATCAAAAAGTGCAGGAGATACTAATAAAGATGGTGAGGTATTTCTCTTTAAAGTCAAAATTACAATGACTTTTTATGTCAGAAAAAACTTCATCACATATGAGATGACATGCTGAGGGTTGAGTAGCAAATGGATCACTTCGACATCTAGCAGATAATATGACTTAGAGGGTTTTGATAATAAGTATCATGACTTTGTAATGAATTATTGTATGTACGACTGGGGGTTAACTTCTGATGAGTTCAATCTCTTCAAAATAATGAACATATCACACAACATATGACTTGTTATTCTAATTTCTTACAACTTACTTTCATGATTATGTATGAAACAACATTCATTCATCCTATCCATATTTATTGAGAGACTAAGAGGGTTAGAAAATAAATGTTTACAACTGTTGATAAAAGAATTGAAAAAACTATGAGAATCGAGTGTGCCAACATATGATGTTAGTATGAAGGAGATGTTTTGTATGTGTACAGTTTAAAAGGAGATTCATGCCAAAAAATTTTGCTATAAAAAACATGGTCGACTAGGGACTTTTGGATTAGGACTCACTTCTACACAATTGTCTGGAAGTATCTTCAGAGTTAGCTATGTTGGACACTGTTATGCAAATGTTGAAGTAGATGCACTTATAAATACATAAGTACAAGAACAAGTAAATATATATGTTGGTTCTCTTCAGCGACTATAGTTAGATTGCAAAGTGTCTTTGCGACCTTAAAAGCTCGTCTTAGTGATAGACATTATTGCCTCCATAGTATTTAATTATCATTTAATTTAACTTATTTATTATTGTTTAACTTAACTTATTTCTTTATTATATATTATTATTTTATATGACATAACATATGAATAAAAATATACAAGTTTCGTACACAACAAACTAATTAGAAACCGATTAAGGATCCGATACATGGGTGAGCTCTAAAAGAAATTCATTTATTTCTTTGTTATTTTATGAGGTAATTTTCCAAATCTATATTGTAAAATGTATTTTTATATTGTACGTTACAAATATATTACTCATTCTTACAAAGAAATCAGAGTCAGTGTAGGATCCACACTTATATATGAAAGAGTTAGATATACTATGATTATGATTATTCGTCTAATTTATGATTTACATATATGTTATTTGTGTGAGAACTCTAAATGTAATTCGTTAGTGATATATAACTTTTAAACTACTATATTAATGTAATATGTATATTAAGATTTTAACTTTTAATATTTTATATCTTTTAACAAATAAGCAGAATTTATTAAATACATGATATTTACTAGAAAAATAAAAAAATATTTCAATATTACACCAAGATTTTTTTCAGCATTTTTAAGGAAATACTTGGAATTTTTCGACGTTTTTAAGATAAATGTCCAAAATTTCGATCCATTTTTGGTGAACCCAACATTTCTCAGAAAAACGTCATGTTTTCCCGATATTTCTCACAAATATGACGGAAAAATTTTCGCCTTTTTCCAACGTTTCACCAAAAACACCGGAAAATTTTTTTTAAAAAATATAAATAATCTTTTACCGGCGGGTTTTTTTTTTTTTTTTTTTTTTTTTTTTGACTATTAGAGCGCTTTTGAAACTATCGGTATACCCCTCTCCTCGTCCCCATGTCAAACACCTCGCCGGCACGTCCACTTCCGCCCCTTCCGCTTCCCCTCCTCCTCCCCCTCCTCCGCCGAAGCCCTCGAAGAAGGCCCGCTGCGAGTCCCCGGTGAGCGTCCTGCGCCACTGCCTCGACATGTGCTCCAAGTTTCTTGACCTCCCCGCCGCCCTCCGCCTCTACGACAACGCCCTCGCCGCCGCCCTCCCCCTCTCCCTCCACCACTACAATTCCCTCCTTTACCTCTGCTCCTCCGTCCCCCATCTCCTCGGCCTCTCCCGCGGCTTCCAGATCTTCTCCTCGATGATTTCCCGAGATCCTCAAGTTTACCCCCAACGAGGCCACCTTCACCTCTCTCGCCCGCCTTGCCTTCGACTACGTCGTCCAGATGTCCCTCTCCGGCATCCCTCCGAAGCTCCGCTCTTATGGCCCCGCTTTATTTGCCTCCTCCGAGGCCGGGGATGTCGCTGGTGCCCGCGGGGTCAAGGAGCACATGGACGCCTCGGACGTCGTCCCTGAAGAGCCCGAGCTTGCTGCTTTGCTAAAACTCAATGCTGAGAGGCAGGAGGTTGTGGGGAAGTGGTTTGGGTCGGAGGCGGCAGCTGGTGCGGGAGTGGAGGAGTGGGATGAGGAGAAGGTGAGGGAAGGGGTGGTGAAGGGAGGGGGAGGGTGGCATGGGCAGGGGTGGCTTGGGAAGAGGACGTGGAGCGTGGAGAGGAGCGAGATGGACGGAGATGGTGTTTGTTTGAAGTGTGGGGAGAGGTTGGTCTATATTGATATTGATCCACAGGAGACGGAGGATTTTGCAAGCTCGTTGTCAGCTTTGGCTTGCCAGAGAGAAGTGAGGAATAATTTCACAGGGTTCCAAGTATGTGCCTTCTGCATTATTGAATTGAAGGATCATATGATTTTTACCACTCATTGTGGATTATCACGTGTGTTTTGCTTTAATTCTCGTTTACTTTTGCCTTTAATGTATAATCTAGATAGAAAGAATCATGTGATTTGTATGAACGCATTCTAACCTAATCAAGTGAATTTCATCATGAAAACCTCCGAAACATTGTGTGGTATATTTTCCCTAGGAGAGATGGAAGTGTCTAATGAAGAAATAAGGGACCTGTATAAATTCTATGCTTTGTAGTGGGCTATTTTGCACTAAAGGTTTTAATATGCTCAATTTCTGGTTGGATGGATGTTCATACTGCTCCCTTTAGAAATGTGGCTGATTTTCAGTTTGAGTATTTGCATTTTACTCTCATAAGAGATTAGTTTATCCTGTTAGTTATAAGGATCGAAAGGTCTGACTCTGAAGCTGACCATAAAACATAGGAATGGCTTGAACATCGTGGGCCATTTGAAGCTGTGAGAGATGCTGCCAATATAGGCCTTCGTAATCAGAAAATTTTCAGTTTTTTCCAGGTGAGGAGCTTTTTTCTCAAAAAAATTAATTGTGCATCCGTGTGCAGAGTAGTTGTTTTATTAGTAATTGACCAAAAATTTTGCTCAAAAGATGGAATCTTGTGGCAGTTGAATTCTGTTGTGAATGAGATCCTCGAACTGAGCCCTTCGAAAAAGTTGCTGCTTATTGTTTTGCACAACCAACATGTGAAAGGTGGTCCTGCTGAGAATTCAAATAATAAGAAATTGGTGGAAGCCTGGCAAAGGGCTGGTGTTCTGTATGTTACCCCTCATGGATCAAATGATGACTGGTAAATTCTCATTCATGCAATGGAAAAAATTGAATGCAAATTTGATCAATTAAACAATTGCTTCTATCATAACTGCTATAATTTTTACTTGAAATCTCTCTTTTGAATTGTGAACTCAACCAATTCATGGTTGATAATTAGAAAGCAAGTTTTGGTACCGGCAGCCCTTTTGAACTGTTAAACAGATTGTGTCATTCATGTTCTTAAAACTTTTTGTGATGGCAATATTCATCTACTACTGCAGTGAACAATAGTTGGCATTATAAACAACTTGGCATTTGAGCATTCTTTAAGTTTGAATTGTGAATTTTTCCTTCCATCTAGCATGCATCTCTGTGCCACCACAAATTCCTTGTTTCTGTCAGTATACTGTAAAGTATCTATATCCACTGTTACTGTTTCTTTGGGCATAAATTAGGAGCTTTTACATTTTTATTAACACAAATCTTTTTTTTATCAAACTGCTACTTGTAGTTACCTGGGAGTAGCATCATTAGAATGATTGATGTTTTAGACACAAGAATGATGCTTTCGAACTTAATGAAGAAAAAGCTGAGCAAATTTTGAGTTGGATTCTGGTCTTTGAATCATTACGAGGTTGATCGTTTCTCTCTCTGAAAAACAAAAAAAAAAAAAAAAAATCATTACCAGGTTGATACTTCTTTTTATGTGTATTGAAGGGGTTACGCAAAGCCTATTGATGATTTTACTTTCTCATCTCCTCTTGTTTTCATGAGAGTAATCAAAACACAATGATACACCTCTAGATAAACAAAATTAAATTAATAATAGAAATAGAGAAGGAGATGCATGTGTGAACCATTTAGTTAAAGAGAGTTCATGTGGTGTTTTTTTAAGACATTAGTTCATGATTTTCTTTTCTTTTTGACATGTCAGAAGATCTGCATAGGTGGTTATTTTTTAATAAAGCTTGCTGGGTGGAAGACTGGAACATATGTGAGCTCCTGTTATTCAAACATATATATATATATATTTCATTTTTCCACTGTAGATCAAGTAGAATTTATTGATAGAATTTGTTAGGCTTAAAATTAATCCAATTGTGATTGGTGATAGTTGTGGGCATGGTGAGTTAACAAAGTTGATTTAGATCAATGAATTGACTAGGTTGAGTTGGCTCACTGGTTGATTTAGTGTGCTAGTTTGGAGCCCTGGTTTTAGACGAGCAAGATATTTTTTTCTGGGTGTTTGAATGTGGCATTTTGTGTTCATATTCTCAGTATAAGCATGCACTCTGTGTATGTGTGTGTGTAGTATTTTTGTGTTTGTATATAGTTTAAACATGCGTTTCCAACTTGTTGCTAGAGCTTTCTGTTAATTGCTGTTTTTCCTTATTACAACAGGTACTGGCTGTATGCAGCTGTGAAATTTAGGTGTTTGCTTGTTACTAATGATGAGATGAGGGATCACTTGTTTGAATTGTTAGGAACTAGTTTCTTCCCAAGGTGGAAAGAGAAGCATCAGGTCATTCTTGTTACTCATAACTGGAACTACTAGTTCTGTTTTGTATCTATTGGAACAGTTCTGCTTTATTTACATCTTGTGCAATATATGATTTAGTTTAAATGCCTTCATAATTGGCTCTTGTATATTTTCTTAGTTCAGTTCTAGTAGCTCATGTTCATCAATTAAGATCTGTGGTCTAACTATGAATTCTGCTTGTTTTCTTTTTCTATTCTGCAAATCTTTGTCCCCTGCTGTTTTTTTTTCTTATTTGTTTGTAATTGTGGTGACTGATCAAAATATCATAGCAAACATCTAATTTCACAATGTCACTGGATTTTTCTTGGTTGTTGTCGTGATAAGTTTTGTTTGTGTTCTCAATGTTGGGCAGGTGCGACTAACATTTTCCAGAAAAGGCCCTGCTTTCCACATGCCACTTCCATATTCAATTGTTATACAGGTCAATACTTGACTATTTCCTATTCTTATACCTGAGTATTTTATGTAGCCTGATAAATAAGCAGCTTGCGAGTACTTGCTGCACAGGGCACTGATATGGTTTCATTGTTGCCACCAATAAGCACAGACACTTAGTCGAATCTGTCCCAAACAAGAAATATTGTTATGCTTTATTCAGGTATTGACAATTTACTGTATACTCTGATCCTTGACCGATTCATTTTTGTTGCTTTACAGATAAATAATCAGATTGACAAATATTTTGGAAAATCTGTTGTGTTCTCTATTATTTGGATGCAGTTATACAGTAGATTAGCAATGTTAGTTAATGCTAATGCATTTATGACACAGTGGCAAGGACTGGCATTATCTTTTACCTTATTTTTGTGTTTTTCTGCAGGAGTCAGAATGGGGTAATTGGCATAAACCAACCGTTCTAGGTGATTACATTGAAACACCTCGTAACTGGGTTTGTGCATCTAGGGATGCTACTGTGGACTCATCTCTAATCCAGGCACAATTGGGTCAGATGAAGTTGTAACATCAGCATAAGCTTCTTTGAGATCACCAATTTTTGTCGGCAATTTTTGTATCATTAGTATTTATCATTCTCTTGTAACTGCTACCAGTTTTGTTAGTGCCATTGATTTAAACTGGCTTCATAGCTATTTCTGGATAAGGAAGTGCTATCTGCCAATTTAATTTGTAATAATTTAAAATATAATTGTAATAACAGCTGTTGATCATTTTAGCTTCTATGCAGATCTGAAATTCAAATGTTTTCTTACTGTTGGTAAGGTTTTTATTCAGAATTTTTATGTGTTTGGCAAGCTCTGCATGTAGAGCAATATTAAGACAGTGGATACCTCTTGTTTTACAAAAACAGAGAGAATGTTATTACCTGATTCCTGTTGTTTGTGCCAACACATATTCAAGAAGCTGCTGTTCATTTTGTGAATTTCTAATACCAATCTATGTAAAATTTTGGATATGTCTACAATATGACACACCTCACAGGTTCATGTCTGCATGTCAATTTGCAGATCTTTCAAGATAAAGGCCCGTCCAAGTTCAAGATGGAAAGCACTGATGGGCCATGTGACATGGATATCACATTATCCTTTTTTCAGAAAATGACCAATTGAATCATGCCAACTGGCAGAAAATGGCACCATTCCTCCGGGAATTATACCCCTTCATGCACCATGGCGTTATGTGGTGAGCAGACAGGCTACATGGTGCTTGAGAAGCCAGGTCCCGGAAAAGAGGTAAGACAAGGTATACCCCACAAAACCAAGCTTTGGCCATTCCAAACACAAAGAGGTCATGGAGGCTGAGGGAGACATGAAAGATGGGAGAGAAGAGTAACAGTGCACTTTGAAGCTTCTTCTCCCTCCTCTTATGGCTTCTTTGTCCGCCAGAAATGCGTTCTTCACCAGCCTTTCCTCAATTGGTGGGAGAGCCATGCCTGCAGTGGGAACCTTTACACCTTTGGTGGTCTGGTCTTGTGATAGGAGAGATTTTCAGAGCTCTCTAGTGCTCCAGGTACTGTCTCCTCCTTTGTTTTTTGCTTTAGATTATAGGTTGTCTGGCTCATGGTCCATAGATGTACAATGCTTGATGGTTTAGATTGCTAAATTTGGCCATGGCTCTATGTGCAGTTGCCTCAGGATTCTTTGTTAAAATGCTGGTTATGCACTTTGGATAGATTAATATACATTTATTAACTTTCTAATTTGCTTTATGTTATTGGTTGTTTGTTTGACAATGCTTGAGAATTTTGACACAATTTGAGTTCTGGTTCTATGGAAAGTGCTTCAAATAGCTCATGGTCCATAGATGTACAATGCTTGATGGTTTAGATTGCTAAATTTGGCCATGGCTCTATGTGCAGTTGCCTCAGGATTCTTTGTTAAAATGCTGGTTATGCACTTTGGATAGATTAATATACATTTATTAACTTTCTAATTTGCTTTATGTTATTGGTTGTTTGTTTGACAATGCTTGAGAATTTTGACACAATTTGAGTTCTGGTTCTATGGAAAGTGCTTCAAATACTAATGCATTTGCAGTTGGTCGGGTGGCATAATAGACTGTCCGAGCGTAGTAAGGAAATGTAACCAAAGTCAGACATATTAAGTACCGTGGGAAGATTTGAAAAATGTAAGGTTCGGTTTGCAGTTGCACTGTGTTCTGCTACCATTTCTCAAACAATTATTTCTGTGATTGTAGCACTAGAGAAGTATTTGATTAGCATGATGATGTTGTATATCAGGTAGGTAATTTGTGCAGTAAATGTTATTTCAGAGGCACCCATTCATAACGCAACTACTATGTGAAAGGTTCATTTCTAGGTTGTTTTTAACAAGGAACTCCTTTTTATTAATCTTTCTCTTTGTTAAATTGAATCCCATATGCATAATTGCTATCAGATTCTTTGAAATGAATAGGCTGCCACACTTTTGGGTCCCCCTACAAGATTTGAAGCATCAAAGCTGAAGGTGGTTTTCATGGGAGAGCAAATGGAAAGGCAGCCAATGTGCACTACTCCAAGAGCTTATACTCTCACTCATTGTGACTTCACAGCCGATTTAACTTTAGCAGTGTCACAAAATATTGACATTGTCCAGGTAAGTGTACTATTTTGACTGTAATTATTCTGATGGAATAGGGCTTATCAAATGCTTTTGCTACAATGTCTACCTGATGATTATTGTTTGCAAAGCCTAGAAAGTATAATCATGCATTTGATTGTCATTTGGATAGTCCAGATATCCTAATAAATTATTGAAGAGGAAAATCATTCCTTTTTCATTTTCCTTCTGATTCTATGAGTCCATTTTGCTAGAATGATCGCGTGAAAATTGCAATAAGCCAGTTGACTGAATAGTATGTCTTGATGAGATTTTAATCAGATAAATTTTCTAAAATACTCACATGTTTGGATGTAGGTATCATAGTAAAAAATTAAACCACGTTCAGTTAGTTTGTGATAATCTATGTGACCATCATGTGATGATCATGCTCCTAATCCCTTACCAAATGGACCCTATATAACTATAGAGAGTCATTCCCTTGTTTTCCTTTGTGCCAGTGAACTTATTTGCCAGCAGTCATGGCATAAAGATACCTGAAATATTTTTTGTAATTGTGCTTGCAAATCCTATGAACTCTCTGCTATTGCTGCAAGCAACCATCCTATGCCATTAAAATCAGGAATCGAGTAGCTAAACTTATCAAAGAAACTTGCATCATGCAATGGCAGTTAAGGGAACACAAGACCAGGTTGCAAGGAGATGACGTAATGGCCGAGTGGAAGGAGGTGAAAGGAGAAACATCTTTGTATGTTCACTGCTATGTAAGTGGCACAAATATTTTACAAGAACTTGCTGCTGAGTTCAGATACTACATCTTTTCTAAGGAGCTTCCATTGGTGAGTCCATCACTCAGTATTTTCTCAAATGTTATGCTCTAATGGTTGTCTAATATTAAAAAAAAAAATTCTCTAAATATTTGAAGTTAATTAGACTAAGTGAAAGTAGTGCTAATGTCTTCTAGGTTCTCAAAGCTGTGGTACATGGGGATGCTCTCCTTTTCGACGAACACCCAGAGTTGCTGGATGCAAAGGTGTGGGTGTACTTCCACTCTAGATCAAAAAAGTATAACTGCGTTGAATGCTGGGGTGCCCTTAGGGATGCTATGCAGGTTTGATTAACCTACTGCAAAATGCATTGCTGGTGTACTAATCTTTCTTCTAAAACTTCATAATTGGTTTGATCAACAGAGAACATTCAATCATAGACCAGATGACTTCCACCATGCAATTCTAGAAAGAACTTGGAAGTCTTTGAGGCCGAAGGCCTTCTTTCATGCCCTTGTGGCCTTCCTCCTCTGTCTTACAGTGTCCTAGTACTTTTATGGCACAGGAAATACATCTAAAACTCGATGAGTCCATTTTTTTTCATGGGTTGACCTTGTTTCCGTGAAGATTGGCATTGCTGAAGTTGGTCAAGCAATTGATGCCGTTGAAAATTTTCTTTCATGAATCTGAGTTTGACCAAAAACTGCAATTCATTCATGGCAAGCTGTATCATATTATTTCTTGTCTAAATAGTTCCATTTTGTTGCTAATCCATAAGAAACATCAATTATGATTAGTGTGCAAACTTGTATACAGAATGCACGTACTGACAGTAGTGGCCATTTTTACCTGTCATTACATTCAAAACCCGAGTGTTCAATTGAAAACTCTCATTTCAGAAACTAGAGATTTGTAAAACTTCAGATCCCATCCTTGAGCGTCTACTTGAGGAACGGCGCCTTATCAGATATCATGATGATAATTGGCTCGTTCACTGTTTTTCTCCGCCATCATTTTGTATCAGAGCTTCGAGTTCAAAGTTATACACTTGATTCTATTGATGATGTTTTTGGGTTTGGGACAGGTCTGGGCTCTAGAGATCATGAACACATACCGAACCCAAGCATAGCTCAGAAATATTGATATATCAGATTGGAGCAGGTACACCAGCCAAAGCCAATGGACGGCCTACCATGGAAATTATACGTGATGTAACAATATGTTCGAGTAATCAAGAAGAACTCGATAATATAGGTAAGAATCAATATATTTTTTTAAATTCATGAATATTTATTGGTTAAGCAATCAGCTTCGACAAGAAATTTCTCGTTCGATAGCTTCAAAGAAACTAACATAAAAAACATTTCGTTGAGTGGCCAAAACAGGGTAACCTGACAATTCACCACCTGAACCAAATGGTAAACAATCTGAGCAGAGCAGATCGAGATTTGGCCCAAACAAGCCAAGCTCATGTTTCTACCACAAGATGCCATCTGTTGTGTGGACCTCCACTCGTGTCCTAACCAGACAAAGCTCATTCAAGCCAAGACAGCACACTCGGCACAGCCACCAAAACGCACACAAGCTCCAATCCAACGAAGCTGACCTCATCCAACATCCCTCAAACCCTCTTTTTTTTTTTAAGAAAATAAATATATTGGCCAAAACTTTTACCGCATTCAATTCAATAAAGACGTACTCAATCAAACTCGAGAAAGACTGTTGAATTTGATGTGATTTAATAGATGTAATCATAGTTGTTGTGGGTACGACGAATATGGCGGAGACTTGTTCCTTTTCTGTGGGCCTGAAGAAAACGTTGATGGCTTGTCCCTTGTGGGATGCACCTTTGGTTCTATCAACCTCATGGTGTTGGTCTTTTGTGGCTCAATGAGACAATCAAGTCCTCTTGGTCTCTTTGTCAAAACTTGGCAAGCAACGTCTTCTATCTTTCAGTTCATCGTGTCACTCAATTGAAGCGAACCATCCAGATGTCTATTGATCGAAAGGTAAAAAGATATATCTTATGTCTAAATCAAATTTTGGGAATAGAACTCACGGGACTCCAATAATGGATTCCGATGTGCCTTGCGTTGGAGCCACTAGACACAACCGCGCGTCATCGAGGCTTGACATCGGTTTGATTTCTGCTCATGTCAGACGTAAACACACACAGCACAAAGGCAATCATGCAGTTGGGACATGCAATAATATTAGGATAATCGCCTAGATATACATGGGCAAGCTTGGATTTTGCATCACAAACTTGGCCGACTTCATAGAGGACAGGAGAGGGAGAGAGAGAAGTGGGGAAGAGATGGCGGGTCATGGAGCTTGTCCTACGAAAAGGAATGAATACGTATAGTGTGGCCACTTGAACCGTCTTATGTATGTTATGGACAACGGAGCTCCTGGAGGCGCAGATGGGACTGTTGCAACATCCATATCCATTGGCCCCCCTCGTCGGCTTCCCTCGCCGCCGGAACCGTCCCAGGACGGGCGGGCCTCCCGCCTCGTGTTTGTGTTATTTCCTCCTAGCTCACATGAAACCGCTGGGGATCACGAGTCACCCACCTTGGATAGTATATCAGAGAGTCGCCGTCATTTGGATCTCTCATTGATTCGTCCACCCATTAGTTTTGATGTTTTCCTTTCATGTAGACTGTTGATATGCTTTATTTGGATCGATATTTTCTGTCCAATTATAAAAGGGAAAGACAGAGAGAGCAAGTTGAAAGACACGGAATACAAAATAATTCACTTCCACAAGTACTACGAGTACAACCAGTGACAAACGCTGCTCTTTCATGGACAAAACCCAGGGGATGGCACTACCCTAAATATCAAGAACAGAGCTAATATCCTACTTTGGAAAGAGCAATAACTTAAAAAGAATCAAAACGATGAACATGCGGAGAAGATATGGCGACCCAAACTCCATTGGGATTTCGCTACGAAACAACATAATAGGTTCGTCGTCAAATTATTTTAAAAACCTGAACGAATTTCCTTTTTGAAGACAATCAAAGAAATGAGACAACCAATGAGCAGCGAAAGACGGATACGCATGCATATACCATCGATATGCATCGTTGGATCATACTCCAGTTCATTCATCCCCACACAAAGGGCCCTCTCTCTAACCCTAACCCACCATTGCTTTATTTGCTTCCTTGTCCTCTGGCTGCCCTTCACTTACAAATAGCCAGCCCTAGGCCCCCACGTCCTCCATGCGAATTGTCCTCCTCTCCACATTCTTCTTCTTCTTCTTCTTCTAACTATGGACTCCAGCCCCACCTCCCTCCTCTTGCACCTCTCCCTGGTGGCGGAGCTCAATAAGGACAGAAACCACACCGGCGGCGTGGTCTTCGACTCCTCAGCCCTTCTGAAGCAAACAAATATCCCCAAAGAGTTCATCTGGCCGCAGAGCGAGCGGCCGAACACTCTCTACGAGCTCAAGCCGCCGGTAATAGACCTTGGGGGTTTCTTCCGGGGCGACGAGTCCTCCACAAGGCTTGCCGTCAAACTCATCGATGCTGCCTGCCAGAGCCATGGCTTCTTCCAAGTGGTCAACCATGGCGTTGATTGCTCTCTTGCCCGTGACGCGCTTGGCTGCACGGACGACTTCTTTAAACTTCCCCTCAGTCAGAAGCTCCGCTCTCGGAAGAAGCCGGGCAGCATTTGGGGCTACATCGGCGCCCACGGCGACCGCTTCTCCTCCAAGTTGCCGTGGAAGGAGACCTTTTCCTTCGAGTACAACGACAATCACTCCGACACCACTGTAATGGACTACATCTCCTCAACAATGGGGGAAGAGTTCGAGCATACGGGGTAAGTTACCAACACATAAAAGTCCAATGATGATATCTAGACATGTTCAAAAACCTTACTAAGAAGACGAAAGACCCTTTTTGTTTGATAGCTTGGTTTACCAGATGTACTGCAAGGGGATGAAGAGGCTGTCGCTGGCCATCATGGAGCTGCTTGCCATCGGGCTTGGCGTGGACAGGCAGCACTACCGGGAGTTCTTCGCCGACAGCAGCTCGATAATGAGATGCAACTACTACCCGCCGTGCCAGGAGCCGGACATGACGCTCGGCACTGGCCCGCATTGCGACCCAACGTCCCTGACCATCCTGCATCAGGACCACGTCGGCGGGCTCGAGGTCTTCACCGGCGGCGAGTGGCGAGCCGTGGCGCCCGTCCGGGATGCCTTCGTTATAAACATTGGCGACACGTTCATGGTAAGCAAAGGCCAAAAAACCCATTCTTTTGGAGTTTGGAGCTATCTGCGATCTTGAAGGGGCCCATGCAGCTGCTGGTGTCTTTTGCTGTGTGTTTACTTGGGACAGAAATTTACCTCTCAGGCCCTGGATATTTCTTTTTTTATCACTATTTTTTAATTATTATAAAATTTCAAAATCTCCTTTCTTTGTGTTTTTGTTAATATTTTTGTCCGAGAATAGAGAGAATCTGACCTATATTCGACTTGGACATAGGCACTGTCAAATGGAAGATACAAGAGTTGCTTGCACAGAGCAGTGGTGAACAGGCACTGCGAGCGGAAGTCGCTCGCATTCTTCCTTTGTCCGAGGGAAGACAAGGTGATCCGGCCACCGGAGAACATCGGGAGGCCGCGGAAGTACCCGGACTTCAGGTGGTCCGAGCTGCGGGAGTTCACCCAAAGACACTACAGGGCAGACACCATGACTCTGCAAAGCTTCTCACAATGGCTCATGAACTCCCCAAAACATAATTAAGAACTAATAAAAAAGAGAAAGATTGAAAGATTATTTTGGAGGGTTTTGATTGATGATTAGAGCAAACAATGTTGCTGTTGAGTTAGAATCCACGAGAGGGGCTTGGAATGTTTCTTGGGTTCATGGTTCACTCGCATGTTGTCATCCCCCCATATTGATTTCTTTGTTTTATTTCTGTTGGCTTGCTGGGAGCCTGTGCTCCATCCTCTCGGTAGGAAAGAGCTCGGAACTTGGTTTTCTTTTAGTATTTTTCTTCCCCAAAACAATAATGTATTTGGTAAAAGAATAACATGACAATAGAGATAAAGGTTAGACATAAATTTTTTAAACCGATTCTAATCGTATCCGTAATTATCTGATACCAAACAATCCTTTCGGGGTTAGGGTTTATGCTGGTTTATGAGCCAAATTGGTTCCAAACTTGTGGGGAGGAAGATGAAGAGATGTGCATGAAGCACGGGTTGAGTGGGATCATAATGTGGCTGATCAACATGGGATCTCGTTTCGGACTCAATTGAAAACTTTTGCATCACATGGCAACCGGATTTTGTTCTCTTCTACGAAGCACTTCAGACCATTTTCTACACTTGGCCTATTCCCGTTGTACTGTGGCAAATCAGCTGAACCACTTGTACACACTGCAAAAAACAAAATAATAAAAAAATTGAAGAGCTCATGAGCTCTTTTTTTCATCAGAAATTTAGCATTTCTAATGCCTCTAGTTTCCAAAAGAAAATCGGAGACTGACTCCGCATGAAATGAGTAAAGTCATTGCATGATGAGCTACTTTGCCATGTATCCGTTGTTCAACGGCTTCAAACCCCGCCTCCCCAATTTAAAACTTCTCCTCCTCCTTCTTCATGTCGATGTTTCCTTAGAGAGAGATCTCGGCCATGGGCTCCTGCGTTAGCAAATGCATCCCCAATCCATCAAAAGATTGCTGTAATCTTCCCCAAGATAAGCTCGTCATCTCGCAATCTTCTTCTCTTAGTAGAATTACTGCTAAGGATTTCCGTGAGAAACATCATTATCCTTGTGTTTCTTTAGAGAGTAATAACTATGCTTCTTGCTCTCCTACTACCAGTACTAGTACTAATACCACTGCTACTGCCACCATTACTTCGTCGTCTTATTCTTCGTGTTCACCCAAGGACAGAGAGTTTCCAGTTTCGGATGAGCTCTTGTTGTCCCGCGTGAAGGAGAACTCCCCCATTGCTGTCTTAGATCCACACAAGGATCGCAGTACAAGGCCAAGAACTCTTACTGTTCCAGGTCGGGCTAGGGTTCCTAGCTCACTGGGCAGACCGACGCAGTCATCGAAGAGACTCCGTTCTAGCTCTCCCCCGCCACTTGCTCGGCGGAAGAGTTTCCGGGCTGAGCATAGCTCGGTGGTCGCTCCGGCTTGTCGAAAACTGAACAGTCCGGCTCCTACTCAGAGTAAGAATACATTCCCAAAAGCGCGCCTTGGTTTTGAGGCTAGATCTCTGGATGCAAAGAAGCCTAAGGTCCAATTTTCGGGTTCAGTTCAACAAAGAAGGCAGCCTCCAAATCTGGGTGAGAAGATTAGCAAGCAACGAGTCCATCAGGTCTACTGTTCTCAAGTGGCACAGGGTGGAACTAAGCCCAGCTCCAGAAATACTCTCACAGAGGACATGGACAACCCGCTCATATCCATGGACTGCTTTATTTTTCTCTGAAAGTTTGGAGTCTTTAAGAGTTCGAGTATTTCTGTATGTGATTGGTTTGATGGTTGCAGTCATGGGCAAGTGTCGTTAGAAAGGATGTAAAATGGAGGGTGATGCGTGCTTCTTCAGTTCGTTACTTTACTTTCAACTTGGATTGATGTATTATGGTTCATCAGCTTGATGTAAATTGTGTTCAAATTTTGTGCATGTTAATGAGGCGTCTTCTTGTGCAATCCTAGCTTGCTGCTATACGAAATATTGTAAACAAGCAAAAGCAACAGATTTTTTTTTTTTTTTTTGGCATTTTCACAAGTCCTGGTGTCCAGAAAATAGAGAGGCATACATACAATCAGGCATTTCCAACTGCAGAAATACACAGATCAAAAGCAACAAGGTAGTTAATACTCAAGCAAGTGGTAAGCATCAAGCCGTCCACAAAGCATACAAGAGGATCATAACATTCAGAATACAACAATATGGACTAAAACTCTCCAAGAACATTCAAATTTCACAAACCAAACCAACTTCAACCTCCTATTATGGTTACAAATATATAAAGACACTGTCCTTCATCATTTTCAGAGAGAGAGTTGCAAAGCAATTTGAAATCCAGTGGATGAGCCTCACAGTGGACATCAAGATCATCTCTTCCCTTGACCCCTCCTGGGCGGCACCTCTCGTATTTCAGCTCTTATTGCCAATCATGCCTCCAACCTGCTCTTTCTTCCTCAGAATGCATGGGATGCATATGTTGCTTGCTTGCTTACTTCCAGATGAAGCGCATGAGAAACCTTGGCAACTAAGAATCTGCAACATGCAGTCATAGTATTTTTACCTTTTTAAGCCTTGCTGTCTCCATTCTGTCTCCAGGCGCTGAAGCAAGCTTCTTTTCTGGACAAGTGGAAGAAGATTATATGTGATTTACAAAAGGCTGGCATCTACACCTGCCAGCTGATCACAGTTGTCAAACATTGGAATGTAGAAGATGCAGTAAATTAGTGTAGAATCAATCATGAAGAGAATTTAATGGATTATACTGAGGAGTTTTTGTGAACTTAGACCTCTCTTTCTATGGAAGTGTCACGTAAAGTGTATATATCTCATAGTTTCTCCCTCACTGTTGATATGTTGCAGGGGATACAACCTTCGTTGCAACCATTGCACATGACCGTCATGTCATCAACTTAATTTGATTAACATAAACAGCACAGGCAATAGCAGCAATGTGGGCTTTGCTGTTCACTTGCTATTTGACAACTCTTCGGAGGCATCTGATGTTATAGAATTTGTAAGAGCTGTGAGAGTCTCCACATACATCAATGAGGCCAAAACGAAATGAAGAACAAACCCAGGCCAATAAATCAAAATCCATCAAAACATAGACGTATATCAAACTAACTCAAGCAATACATAGGAACTGAGATAACTATCAAAACAAAGCCCCCAAGCTCCTAGAGGGATCTATGATCAGGCACAACAGGAAAGCACAGTCACGAATGTCATGAAGCAAGGTTAGGATGTCCCTCAGGTTGAACTCCATCCTCTTACTCCTCATTTCAAAACAAGCTGTCCTTCCTAATAGCAGGTAGAGCAGAGCCTGAGCCTCCATAAGATCAGGAGGAGGAGGTGATACAGCTATTGAGGGCTTGGCTTCCTCATGTACCTGATCCTCTCCAACATCTCCAGCAGCCTCACCAGTCTCCCCAGCAGAATCAGGCCCATTGTCAGGTTCATCAAATCTTATCCATCCTTGTGGGCTTTCACACCATTTCATCCTCTTCAGCGAACTTTTCATGTACTCATTGCTAGGAGAGAAGATGTCGCGAACCATAAAATGGATTTTCAAGGGAGCTCACAAGTAGGGGAAGATGAATGTAAGAACCATGTGCTAGAAAGGAACTTGGATGTTGAAGAATAAAGTTTATGTGGCAAAGAATGATGAAGGGAAGGCTAACTTTTCTACAATCAAGGATGCAATAAAGAAGATACAGGTCCCACCCCGAGGCATGAGTGAAAGTAATGAAATGGTGAAAAAGGTAATGCCGAAGCAAGAGATAAGAAGCTTTGTGTTTCTCTAAGGATTTATCAACTTGGCCCTCAAAGACCAAGTGGAGAGCCACAGAGAGATCAATGTCCTTCACAGACCAATGTTGATGGGCAAAGTATCTATCGCCTTCCAAAGGGATACCAAGTGCAGTACCAAGAATTTCTGGATCAAGCTCAATGCGAATGTTCTCATAATAGGTTGTTAGAGTTGTAGAAGACAAATCAAAACATGCATTGGAGTAAAAAACTCTTAACTTCTTCGACAAACATGTCAGGTTTGTAGCTGCAAGTGATTTCCATCCTTGAAAACTGAATAGGCTTTCTAGATCAAGAAAAGTAAGTTCCTTCAAATTAGTGGTTCCAGGTATTAGGACTGTAGAATGCAAAAATCGGGTTTTATACCTCCTATAAGCTTCATGAGAGTTGAATCCAGGTGGAATCTGTGAAATTGTTCATTTTCAACAGAACTTTCACAAAAAGAAGATATTTTTCAACACGTTCAAATTCAAAATAAAAAGAAAACCCACTCAAAGGATAGAAATGTTCCCTACTCTGTCACTGAAAAATCATTCAACCTGGAACGCTTCCTGTGGCAGGGGATCACCGGTTCTCGAGATGAAGCCCTAGAGTAGTAGAAGATAATTCAAAACATGCATTGGAATAACAAACCCTAACTTCTTCAATAAACAAGTCAGAGGTGGTAGTAGCAAGTGATCTACATCCTTGAAACTGAATAAGGTTTCTAGATAAGGAAAAGTTCTTTGACGAGAACGCAAAAATCGGGTTCGACACCTCGTATGAGATTGACGAGAGCTGAATCCAGGCCGAATCTGTGAAAATGTTCAATTTTCAAAAGAAACCACACAAAAGGAGACATTTTTTATCACAGTCAAATTCGAAACAAAAAGAAAATCCACTCAAAATAGAGAAATGTTCCAGACCTTTGTTGCTGCAAAATCACTCGGATTTTTATGGAAACTCTGGGTTCTCGACCTGGAACGCTTCCTATGGTAAGCCATCACCCGCTTTCGAGATGAAACCCTATAAATCCCGCCACAATTAGCTCTAGTATTCTCAAAAGACGCCTTTTTGATCCTTGATTGTACGCCTCAACCATAAACTCGACGAGCAAACAAGGGCAGAGCTGAATTTTCAGAAAATAGTTGTAAAAATCGGAGGAAATCGAGCAGAAAATCGAAGGACGAGCCGATCAATGCGGGAAAAGGAGAGGAATTTGACGCTTGAGAAAACAGACCAAGGAAAAAATCTAGCTTGGGGATTTACCGGGAACTTGTGCCGGGTTATTAAAATTTTGCGAACAACACCCTGTCTTTCACAAAATATAAAAAACTTTATACTATTTTGACTCTTACGTATAAGAAATATTACGAAAGAACATTAAAAAAAAACAAAAAAGTTATTTTTATAAGCGTAAGTTTAGTTAAAGGATATCTCGAATGGAAATAATAATAAGAAATGCTAGCATATAATTCACCGGTTCTTCAGTTAAAAAATTTATATATAATTATCAAAAATTCAAAAACATATATATAATTATATTTTACTTTTTCGAGTAATACATAATTATTTTTTTTGTCAAAACTTATTTATAATTGATTTTTCTGAAAAAACAAACAAAAAGGTTATGACAGTGAGTCCTGGAAACGGAAGAAATGAATCAAAAGTTGAATTACCAACAAGAGAATTTTGAATAAAACTATTTTTTATAATTAAAAAAATTGAAATTGGGAATGAAAAGTATACCGCCTAAGAACATCGAGCCGCCATCGTAGAATCAAATGGCATGCGCCAGGAGCCAGAGTTTTTATTTATTTTACAAATACCCCCAACAATTTATTAAAAATTATGCAACGAATCTTTGCTCATAAATTATAATCTCTTGAGGATTTATAAGAGTAAGTTGGAACCAATTAGAGTATCTGTAAAAATAAAAAATAATTCAAGAGTATATTTGTAAATTTAACAAAAATTGTGATTTTTAGCTTTTTTTAAAAAAAATGAATCATTCTATGGACTTCCACGTAATTACAGAAATTTCACGAAGTTGCACTGATAGTAAAACTTTACGACATAATTAAGGGAAACCGCAGGAGGTATTTGTAAAAATTCAGAAGAAAGATGGCATACAATTTCAAACACGCGAGGGGTCCTTTTGAAAATATGCACTCGCCATCTGCCCCTTCTTCTCGACTCAGATTCCAGATCTCACTCCTCGAGCTCGCCTCTAGCCATCAATGGCGGACCTCCGCGGCGGCGGCGCCCTGCTCCTCTCCCTCCCCGAAGACGTCCTGGCCGAGATCTCCTCCCTCCTTCTTCCCGGCGATCTCCTCTCCCTGGCCCAGACGTGCCGCTCCCTCCACGAGGCCGTCACCGCCTCCGACAAGGCCTGGCTCACCCAATGCCTCCTCCTTCCCTCTTCCCCTTCTCCCCATATTCTTTCTTTCTGGCGCAACTCCTTCGCCTCTTACCTCGCTCTCCTCCGCTTCCTCCACCTCCTCTCACCGCTCCTCGGCCTCTGGACTCACCAGAACCCCGAGCTCGGCAACGCTGTCTTCGTCCTCTGGGGCCACTTCCCGTCTCTTCTCGCTCTCCGAATCATTCCTCAAGAGCTCCCTCCGATGGGGCTCGAATCGGGTCCCCTCCTCTTCGCCCCCGTCTTTGAGATCCTTCCTAACCCCGAGGGCGCCGGGAACCCCTGCCACTTCTTCCTCCACGGCTCCAGCGATTCGATCCACCTCGGCACTATCGCTGGCATCCACCGGAACACCAACGTTCTACTTCTCGAGGTTGATAATGAGAACCACAAGCCATCACCGGGGTTTGCGAAATTGGCCTTTGGAGATCGCCGGCGGCTTCTGGATTTTGTTGCGAGAAGAGTTAGGGTTGCGATTCCGGCTGACGTGGCGGCCGCACCAATGATGCTCCGGCTCCGGGACGAGGACGCGGCCGTCGCCCTGTTGGAGATGAGGCGGAAGTGGCTGCTGGATGTGCAGAGGGTGCATAGCAAGCGTATCGATCGGAGAATTGCAGAGCTGCATTTGGGCGGGATTAGCCAGAGGAAAAGCTTGAAGGATGAAGCCGAAGTGGTGGATGTCGTCGCCAGCGGGAAGAGGAGGCGGGCGGGGTTCTCAGTCACTGGGTACTTGAAGAACGGGCTGAAGCAACTGTGGAGATCCAAGTCCCTCAATGGCAACAAGATTGGCTCAAGGAATGGTGTTTTTCCGGCGAACGGTGAGAACAAGCATGTAACTTTACCGGATTTATTGCGCTCCGGTGACACTATCTGGCTTAGCTTGCGTGGAGTAAGGATGAGGCTGATGACTTACCACGCGTGGCCCAGTATGCATGATAACAAATTTGCCTTGTATAAGCTGTCAATGCAGGCGCCGGAGGCCAGTCGGGAGTTTGCTGGCTTGTGGGGCGGGTCTTTTGGGTGGCCGCCGGGGAGAGCTTCTGAGGATAAGCCTGGGAAGGCGCTGTTCTTTTTGTTGCTGTCTTACGAGGAGGTTGAGGGGCAGGTTCTTTTGATTGCGACTAAGATATTGGAGGGAACTCACTATGTGCTTCACCCTAATGGATCAGCCATGTTCATAGTTAAGGTTGATGAGCCTGCAGTGGACCGGTTTCCGTGGGAGATGGATGGGGATTCACACCCAGTGGAGGTGAAGAATGCTTACAGTGGGGAGGGCATTAGCAATGGGTATGGGTTTCGGTACCCCGGATCAAAGCCAGGGTCCTTGTTTGTGCTGCAGAATGGGCTAATTGTGTTTGTGTGGAGGGAATCGAAGGCAGTGCTGACGTTGCAGAGATTGGCATTGGAGGAGCTATTGAAGAGAGGGGAGCGGGTGCCTGCTCTGCCTCCTGCTGCCAACTTCGCCTACCTCACCAAGTCGTATTCCAATGTGTTTACTGGATTTTCTAGCAGTTCATCTTGTTAACCCTAAAAAAGGTTTGTCTAAAGCTTTTTCCTACACTTAGATACTATGTTTCAATTCAATGAGCATTACTTGCTGCAGGGGGCTTCTGAATTCCTATGTGATCAGATATAAGATGGTTTATTTTCGTAATAACATTTCAGATATTTTCCTCCTACTTCCATCCATTATTTGCTACGTTCGCAATTCTCTTTTTTGACTTTCCACAAAAGCAAAGCCCTTTTTTGGTTTCGTTGCAGGATTTGCAATGATCACAGGCAAGATAAGGGTTTCATCACTCTAATGATCATCAAGCCAACCTATTTGTTTCACCCAAAATATCCAACTCTCTGTGTTTGAGATTTTCCATGTATAGGTGCGAATATGCAATGGTTTTCATATGAGCAGTTGAGCAAATAAATTGTTGCTTCTTCCTGGTAGAATTTTCAGTTGCTGACAATGCTATTCAAGCTTCTTAAATTGAAAAGTAATTATATTGGACTCTCCTCTGAAGTCTGGACCCAATAATTTGATGCAGATAAGAAACTCCTGAAGTCACTTTTTTGTGAGACGTGATGAATATGATCTAAACAGCCAAATGTTGAAATCCACATCCATATTAGAATATCTGATAAAGATTATGGATACATAGCAGCAGTATGAAAATTTATCCTTTGAATTCCTTTGATTCAAGTTTCCCAACAGAATGCTTATTGTAGATCTTGTATAGTTCTGGACTTATTATTCAACATGCTGAACAATTTTCTAATTATATGTTTTTGGGGATAAGTGATGGTGATAGTTTTAGATCGAAGTTAAACCAGTGCCCTTCCCCTTGGGCTTGAAGGTAACTACTGGCTTTTGAGTCGTTTTTATTACTATGGAAGGGTCCAATTTTGAAGGGATTATCCTATTGTTTTATTATTTGCACACAAATTTTTCTAGATCCACAATACATCATGATGGGAGCTCATTTCTCTGGTACATCTTCCATCTTTATATACTTAACTTTGAGGTTGTGTTGAGTTTTTCTTTTTTTGGAGCAACAGGGATTACCATTATACCCTTGCTACAACAACAACAGATAAGCAATCAAAGTTCCAAAAAATGCAAAAAAAAAACCTGGTTTTTCTCCAGTATTGGATAAACCCCTCAAGCTTGAGAGGATATTGGCATTTGCAGGCATCTCAGGTCCCTGTTAGTTATCACTTTCACGGACTTAAATAATTATGAGACTTTTCGCATGCTTGTTTGTACCGAATCCATGAACTGGCTGCATACCTCCTAACTTTCCGTCATCCCTATTACTTTGATTTGTTTGCATTGATGCTAGTGGCAGTCAACTTTGTTGTTGCTGCAATAAAATAAATGACAATTTAACACGACTATCATATATGCTTGTCATGTAAATTGCTTGCTGAAGTGTATTTTGTGGAGTCAGACTTCAGCTGCTACAGATCCACACACTGTGATTCTTGTTAGAGGATGCCAACCATTTGGTAGTTAGCTGTTGCAATCTGCTGTGCCATTTCACTCTCGTTGGAACAGTATAGAACGTTATCTCAGTCAATTAAATTAATTTAGAAATATTGACTTGGCCGACTGGCTTTGTCTCAAAATGTTTATTGTTCTGCAAAAGTTGAAGATCTAGTTGTTTATCTACTCCTTAGTTAACTGAAAAGTTCTCTTCTTTCTGCAGGAGATACTGTTTGATATGCAAATTAGTAGCTTCTCCTGAAGCTTACTTGTGAAGTGCACAAAAAGCTTTAGGCATCCTTTGGTTTCTAATCAGAATACCACTCAAGGAGGAATCCTTTAATGAGTTATAACATGAAGATGTACTTGGTGTACCTTGCTATCACACGAAGCCAATCTATGTGGATTAGATGTACTTGGTGTGCCTTGCTATCGCATGTAGCCAATCTATGTGGATTGTGAATTCTGATGATCATGTGATCATCATGATAGGTAATTAAGTTGAAGCCTTCTGGAATAACTAGAAAAAAAATGGTCGACTGAGTGGTCGCCGAACCTTTTTCTACTGTAGAACACAAATGTCAACTCATCCGTCTCGCTTCACCCAATTAAAACCCAGCGACTCACCAACGCCCCAACAATTTCGACACAAACCCCCGTGGCTTCCCTCCTCTCCTTCATCTTCTTCTTCCTCCTCATCCTCCCTCCTCTCCGCCGGTCCTCCGCGCCCCACATGCATCGTCGGCAGCGGCATCGCCGGCTCCTCCGCAGCGCATTTCCTCAAACGCTACACTTGCGCCTCCCCCTCCCCTCAATGCCTCCACGACATCCGCATCTTCGAGCGCCACGGCCGCGGCCGCGGCCGAATGGCCACCGTCAGACTCTCCGGAGGCGTCTTCGAGGCCGGCGCCTCCATCATCCACCCCAAGAACCTCCACACCCTCCGCTTCGCCTCCCTCCTCGACCTCCCCCACAGTCCCAAAACCGACGACGACGATTCCTGGTTCGGCATCTGGGACGGCGACAGATTTGCCTTCCAAAACCTCCGGCCACCGTGAGATTCCTCCCCGGCGACCCTCCGCAAGCTCTATGCGTTGCTGAACCGACTTTTGATTTTCTGGCGATATGGGTTCTTGCTTTTGAAGATGGATTCCTTCGTAAAGGTACCAACTTTGGTGATGGATTTGTGTGTTCTTCTTTGTGTTTTTTTGATTGATTGATGGGGTTTTGATGGAGCAGGGAATGGTGGGGAGGTTCTTGAAGTACTACAACGATCCAGAGAAAAGGCCGGTTTTTGAGACGGTGGAAGAAATGTTGAAGTGATCGGAGTTGTATGGATTGATGCAGGGGACACTTCCGGAGGAATTGACGGAGGCTGGCTTATCGTCACGGTTGATTTCAGAGCTTGTCACTGTGAGTTGTGCATTCTTGTCGATTTAGATATTTTGGGTTGAATTTTCTGCTGGTTTTTAGCTTTCTTGTGTTTAAAATCTGCTTTGATTGAGATCATTAGGAGTACGTATGGAGAAGAACTAGTGATGAAAATTATCTCAGGAGGTATCTCGAATTTCAATTTCAGGCTCTTGTATCTTCATTTGCTGATCTATGCATAGATATTGATAATTAAGTAGGGGTTGAATGATGCAAGTAACTTGTAGATGAAGCTCATCAATGGGTTGATGAATTAGTGATATAATTTGAAGAGGAGTAGCTGAGAATTAGGCTTTTTGATGGTTAATCAATCACCCTAAAGTTCAAATGGTGAATACAAGTGTAGATGGATTGTTGCATAAGAGCTAAAAAATGGAGTTGCCACATTATTCAATTGATTGTTGTTGTTACATTATTTGATTGATTGTTTCATTATGTAAACATTATGATGATAAAGAAAGGCATATCGAGGTATGTATACTGGGAGGATGATCCTCTGCTATGTGGCCTGCTGCATGTCTGGAACAATAGATTTATTTTGCATTGCACATTGGTGTGATCTCACACTATTGGGGATGTTGCATTGACCAGAAATATGATTTATTAAAATTTTATTTTGTGACTGCCTCCCCCCTTTCCGGGTCATAACAAGAATCAATTATGGTCAGAGTGTCAGCATCAGTGGTCTAGCTGGGGCAATTTCATTGGCCAGCTCTGATGATGGATTATGGTCAGTTGAGGGAGGCAATTGGCAGATCGTATCAGGGCTTATCACTTATTCTAATATAACTTTGTATCTTCATGAGGAGATAACTTCCATTTCCTATTCTGAAGGCTCTTATATGCTCAAGTCAAAAACTGGGAATGATTGACTGTGAAGTCACAGTAATTGCTGCTCCATCAGATGAGCTTAATATTAGTCTTTCTCCTCCAATTTCAATTCCCCACAGGAGTATGCAACATACATTCACAACATGTGTTAAAGGCCTTCTGAATCCTGTGTTCAATGTTTTCTGCTCATGTTGTTCTTCATTTACATCAACGTTAACCTTCATTGTTTAGTTAAAATATGGAATGACAAATTTTGAAGGCCACTTATAGTTGTGAGAAGCCTTCTAAACCTTGTGAGTGATTTCTGATGATGCTTATTTTGTATTTACCACTAAGATTAATTTTCATTTGTTAAGCAAGGGCTTTTCTGGTTATTTTCCTTTGCTTAGTTAGAATATAGACAGACTAACAAACTTTTAAGGCTTGTTTCATCGTTGTTGTAATTGTTCATTAGTAACCCTCAAGAATTTGTCATCTATTGTTTTTTTTTGTGCCAAAATAAAAAAATAAATAAATGAGAAACTCTTCAGGGTTACTTGTGCTAACATGTTTTATGGTAATTTAGTTCCTTTTAGCTCATTTGTCTGTAGCTTCTCATGCAATTGTTTTTCTTGAGAACGAAAATGTATGTTACATCTCTATGTTTTTCTGTAGAAATATTTTGGGGTGAAATCAGCATCAGAAATTCCAGCCCTTGTTGGCACACACTTGAGAAGCCTGATATTCCCTTCTCCAGTATTTCTTTCCTAAAGTACACTGAAGGAGACATGGCCTACAAGATGTTCTCTCGCACTCCAGCTGGAGATGACCTTCTGGATCAAATTTTCAGGTGAATATTTATGTAATGCTTTTTAATTCTGCATCAAAGAATGCTTATAGTGGGTTGAATGGGTCTTTTGCAGCACATGAAAGGAGACCATCTAGATTGATTGGCCTGCTTACCCTCATTTTGAAGCTCTGGAAAGTTTTGCACCAATTATTCTGGATGGCCTGCATTTGTACTATATAAACTCCTTTGAGAATGCAGCTAGTACTATAGAAGTGAGTGCTGTTGCTGCCAAGAATGTTGCTCAGCTTATCGTCTAAAGGCTAACTAGTAAAACTCCAAATATTCCAACCACAAAGACTCCTACTGATGAAGAAACTCTGCACACTGAACTATAGGAGTTTGAGATATAACGATTGAGATTATCTGTAAGCCACAGATTGAAGTGCATGACAGGTTACTTGTTTTAAATAGTTAAGAGTTATTTTTGTACATGTAGGAGAAGCAGGACTAGATGGTGAATATTTATTCTGTGGGTGCTACATAAAATCTTTTGTAAGCCCATATTCATGTGGTCAGGTATCTTTGTTCCATCACCATACAGAGATCTCATCTTCGGAGAGGATGATGTTCTGGATGATGGTTAAATCTTTTGTGAGCCCATATTCATTCATGTGGTCAGGTCTCTTTGTTCCATCACCATACAGAGATCTCATCTTCGGAGAGGATGATGTTCGGGATGATGGTTAAGTCTTGAAAAATTTTGATTAATGATTCAACTTTCAAGGTTTTCTTTAATTCTCAAAAAAAAAAAATAAAGATATGGCTTTACTTTTTCTATCTTTTTTGTGTGCGGTTTCATTTTATATTTTTCAGTGATTACTTGTATATTATATATCCATTAGACATTCTTAATCATTATGTGATGGGTTACAACGTAACACTCATTTCAATGATGGTTTGCAGACTGACAAAACACAAGCTATGCCAGAACATGTAAACATTAAATCATTGAACTCTCTCCTTTTGCAATCAACATGTCGAGGAGAAAAACTGCCATCCTACAGAGCTACTTTGTCAAAACATAACCAGATCAGTTGGTTAGTCTACAAAAACCCACAAAAAAGACCAAGATAAAATCAGAAAATACACATTTCAATGGCTTGTTAAATCTACAATCAGCTTGGTTGATCACAGCCAGGAGGTCCGGGCACTGGAAGGCTAGGCTTATGGAGGTCAATCGCATTTGCATTGTCACTGTGCTTATGAGATTTATGCTTCTCTTTACTGTCTTGCTGGGGCAAGCGCAGATATACTTCCCCTGAGTCTGAATCTGGCTTCCTCTTTAGCTTTTTCTTGACATTGCTGATCCCATCCTCTGGAACCATGCTTGTCCTACCTCCAATCTTCTCAGATTGTTTAGAACTGAGATGGTGCCCAAAATCATTCATGGGCCGAGTATCTGTTGGTCTTGTGGATGAAGCTGCAGATTGGTTTGCTAATTGTTTGTCTGGTGAAGCACGAGCCTGACCCGATGAATTGACAGCAACTCTGTCCTGTCCAATTCGCACCTGTGTACCAATGTTAGTCTCATCGATCTGTGCAGCTGAAGCCAGTCTTTTCCTCTTGATCCGCTCCTCGTCCTGAGCCTGAAACCAAACAAAGCACATTGGGAAATGAGATTTTCCCCATGCTTTAACAGCAACAAAAACAGTATGTTTCCCACAAAGAGAAACACTCTGGATAATATATCAAATAAGCGCAAGAAATCCAGTGCCATTGCATGTATAATTCACCAGTCATAAGTATGGCTGGTTGCTAGTTAATGAGTGAACTCTGTTTTACATAGATCTGAGTACTAGAAGTGCAAATCTAACAGCAGGTGAAACATAGATCTTAAAAAGCATGGCATTTTATTGTTAACATTTTCTTCGCCAATATTGTTTACCATAATATTGGAGACATCTTATGAAGAAGCTGCATGTGGCCATAACAAAATCTACTAGAAAATTTTTTTGAATCTTTATATTTTAATTTTCCCAGTATCAATGGGGATACATCTTCCGTACAAGGACCACCAATCCAGCAGAAATTTTAAGGATGAATATGATTACCCATACTAAGGGTAAATTTATCTCTATTAGCATCAATTTAATATTATATTATACAATAATGCTAGGAAATCTCAGAAATGAGATGGCATGGATTTTGTAAGCAATTATTTGTGGCCAATCAGTCTAGAAACTAGAAAAGCCCAACTAGTTCAATTCTATTGCAGACAAATACCAGTGTGTAAATATCATAAAAAATAATTTCACTGAAATAAGGGGGATATGAAGACCTTATGTCGATTAATCATCGCTCTTTTCCGCTCCTTGGATCTAGATATAGCTTGCTTTATTCCGAGATTGTCCATGTAACCATTTGGCCACAACTCTGCAAGCTGCACAAGTACAGTAGACTTCAAATTCAGAAATGTTTCAAAAAATAAATAATGCTCTTGCGCACCAAAAACCAGAATGGTGATGAACAGGTAGTCAACTAAGTCTAACGCATCAGCAATAAGTTGCCAGAGAAAATTTTCCCTGATCTGTTAATTTCTTAGTTTCTGCAGACAGCCATAATAAAGCCACCAACCATAAATTGCAGAAACAAGTAAATAAGTTACTCAAATTCTTGATAAGTGAAAAGAGAATGTAAAGTACCTGCACATAAAGTTTCCTACTTTGAGGTCCCTTGTCTTCATCCATCCCCTGCAAAGAAATCAATATGATATTTTCAAATTGATCAGAATACTAGTATGAATAAATTAAGGACTACTTCCTTGAGCATCATTTAGTACCTCAACATACAAATCGTAAAGCTCACAGATCTTGTCTTCCAATGGTTTATCCATGCTAAATTTCCCCTTTAAAGTTCCCTTTTCATTATTAGTGGGAGCTTCCTGAAAGTCATCTGCTGAACCATTGTGTTGCTCAGCAGCCTGTTTAAGCAACACAAAATTGTAAACCACGCATTCTTGCTCAAGAACATGCATCACAAGAACACAAAGACTTACACAGTAGTAAAATCAAAAACCTATATTTGATGAGAAGTTCTTTGATCTCAGTAAATGAAGATGGACTACTTCATAGGAAATTAGACGCAACTGAACAGATACAGAATCAACAGACACTTGAAGCTGAAATGAAGTTTACCTTGGATGTCGAAAGAGAGACACGTGTTCTAATCATTTCATTGACCTCTCTCTTTATCTGTTGGAATCTGTCAGCTTTCTGTTGTTTTGCTGATAGACCTAATTCAACCATTTCCCTCATGAGCCTCTGTCAAAAATGCAAAATGGATCAGCATAGAACAACACAAATATCCAAAGGGAACTAGTATAAATTAAATAGTTTTTAAAATGAATTTAAGAATTTCTAGTGTTCATGCAGTATAAAACCAAAGTTAATAATTTGTAGCATCAGATAGTAGGCATTTTCAATTAATACAGTAATGCCAAATCCTTGCATACTTAATATGGAAGACAAATGAGACATCAAGTATAGATTCACCCAATACCCCCAAACAACAGTCTCATATTTGCCATAGATAGTTATATGTCCCTACTACCAGTATCAATTGTCTTATGGAGAAATATCACATGAGGTTGGTTCATGGCAATACAAGACAGCAAAACAGATTGTACATTGTAGTAGCAAAAGCCTTAGGATGCAGTCTGCCAGCAGATGGTAAAACATTTGAACCAGATGTGCTGCTAACTGTAAACAACAGTGCATGACAGAACGACCTCTGATTGACCTGCAATTATTACAGCTCCACATCAAGGCAAGGAAAGGCAACGTGCCTGCCACCTATACATCACAATTTTCTACTGAGAAGACCTTACAAAGGTATAACCTTATATCAATCATCTGAACATGTCATGGAATACCAGCCAAAGCAGTTTTGACTTTGCAACAACCGATTGGTTGTGACAGAAACACCAATTGGTACATAGGGAGAATTTATTGGCAGGGTTCCTGATGTGGAATTGATGAGAATCCTTTGTTGTTCCACAAAACTAGGAAAAGAATCTGGATAATTAGCAAAGATTATTAGCTACAGTTCAAGGACAGGAAGCAATGTTGATATGCTTCATAAATCAGATGAAACATAGATAGCAGATGTTCCTTTTATCTAGAATGTTTTGACCTGCACGCTTCTGACATCCTTTTTCACCAAATCCCATGCTGATGCTTGTCAAGTCTAACTTCAACAGAACTTATAACTAATTTCCATCATCAAAATAATTCAATAAAGAAGCATGTCATTAATCAAGAGGTATAAGGGAAGGGCAGGAGGAAACTATCTACAGCAACCAGTTTTACGATGCACCTAATGTTCTGCACAAGCACCATTTTTTATTTGTTGGCTAAGAGAGATAATCAAAACAGTAAAATAAAACTCGGCATAATACAAACAGCTTGTCTGCATTCTAAATTTTTACCTTTAATGTCTTTCGCTGCACAAGGTGGCCAAGAATACCCATAAGGCGGTCTATTAAATCATCCTCTGAAATCTTGGATTGGCTTGCCTGAAACATCAGTGAATATAAGAATGCTGAGAACATCTCTCACAACAGATGATGGACGTAAAAGGCCAAAAGTATCGATTGAGCAAATAGAATGGACACGCAAAAATGCAAGTCAAATGATGGAAGAAACTGGCTAAAATGTAGCATGGTTAAGCCAAATTAACAGTTTTAGCAAGTTTTACCATGCAGAAGCATGTGATTTAGCCATTCAAAATAACCCAATTTATAATATTTTGCTCATAAGAAATTTTAGTCAATATTATGGTTTCCCACAAATACCAGGTATGAAATGATTTATCATAGTAAGTAGCCTAAAATTCTTAAAATTTTAAAAAAAAGAAATTTAAATCCCCATGTCCGGACAAACATGAAAAACCAATGGAGAGACAGTGCAAGTGTCATTATGAGTGTGATGAATGGGAGTAGAGGCTAGTACTGATAATCTAGCAACTTTGCCAAGCTTCTGCTTTATTTCTGGAGGCAGTCTCCTTTTGCTACCTTGAGATGAAGCATCCATTCCCTGAACATCAAGATCTGGTGGCTTATCTGCAGAATCAAATAAAAATTTTTATTTATAAGTTATTTCATGACATAACATGATATTTCCTCATCATGGAACTTACACGCAATCACTATCTTTTCTAAATCACGAATTGCTCGTTCAAGTGTTGTCCCTTTTGGTCTCACAACAGCATAATCATTTGTTTGTGCAGCCAATGCTTGCTGCAAAATTTTACAAACAAATTAAACCTCGAAGAGTAGAGAAGGAATACTGTGTACACATATCAGAGATGCTTGTGGACGTGAAACGTCATATTCATGAAAGCCTGAAAACACATACCGTATAACATATAACATATATCAAAGGTGAGACTTTAAATGCTCAAGACACAACCAATTTGGTTGTCTCTACATATTGACTTTAGTAACTATATATGCATGGATCATGGTGTTAATGAAACAAATGGGTTGCATGTCCTTTAAAGAGTACATTTATTTGTATGGCACAGCATCTAACATGATTAACAGCAAATGCAAAGATACAAGCTGTATTGTGGACAATCTTCACATTAAAACCAAATATATATAGCAAAATACCAAAAACAGACAAAGAGGTCATAATTTCAAGTGATGCTCTAACAGGCAAGAAATACTATCCTGTGAGTAATTGAGAACAATATATACAACTCAAAAAAAGGAGAAACTGAAATATAAAAAATTGCAAGATAAACATCCTTGATAAAAAGGAATGATAGAAGGTCAAATAACTCAAAGATTAAGAGATTGAACTTTCAGTTTGGTGAATTCTCAACCTTCTCATACTGAAAAAAATGCTCACCACTGCTTGTGCATGATATATGCTCCCAGAAGAATTGTACCCAGAAGAGTCGCTTTTCCTGTCTTTCCGTCTTATCTTGGTCGATGCTTCAATTCCAGCTTCACCACTAGATAACATCCTGGACCAAGAATCAACTTGAGAAGCAACAGCTTTATCTTGGGTTGCCGAAGACATGATATCAAATGATTCACCAGTGCCTTTTGATTTATAGATCAAATCCCTGTTTGGAACAGCTCCACCCTTATGTTTATCAGAAACCTTAGCTTCCAAGGGAATTGCTGAAGCATCCCTATATGGCGTTTTCAAATTTGAAAGGTTTTTATCTGAGGTCGTAGTAACATCAGAAGATTCCTTTTTGTTGGTCACAGTAGGAATTTGTTTATTCTTCAAATGTTTTCCTTCTTGATGATGCTCACCAAGAGAAGCCAAAGCTTTGTCTGGGTTTGATGATTTCTTCCCCACCAATGGTATATTTCGTGCAGCAGCTTTTAGTCTCACATTGCTCACAGTCACAGGATCTTTTGGAATATGTTCCTCATCTTTCTCATTGTGGCTTCTAGTTGAATCTTTTTTTCTCCTTTTCTTTGGTGCCAATTTTGAAGATGGGCTGGGTTCACTGATGCAGAGAAACATGTGCATAAACAGATGGTCCAGCAAAATGCTTCTAGCAATGTAAATGATGCAAACAAACAATCATCATTTAAGTTTCAATGCTTCCATATTTGCAAACATATGTCCTACATTGTTTTATCATTAAGATTCGCCACTATGAACATGCACCCCAAGTTTGGCGGCAGGCCCATATTGTTTTATCGAAGGTAAATTAATTGCATATCAATGTATTGCAACAGCTATGGTGCATTTTTGAGATACTATGCGTTTGCTAAATTTTCACTAATCCGATAAATGGATTGTGATACAAACTCCATCAAATATATGACAGTTAATGCAGCTAGTCATCTAATATGTTTTAAATTTCCTGTTACTTGTGTAGATGTACCTCAAGGCTAAAGCAGATGATAAACAAAAGAAGCAATGCGCCCACAAAAGTAATGGTGCTCTCAGATCTCCCATGTAATGATAGAGTAAATGTTGCTCCCATAAATTGGACTTTGCCAGGAGTATATATGTGATTGCAACTGTGAAGAAAAACTTAAAGAATAACTTACACCCTTTCCAGATTCCCTTTATTGACAAAATACCCAGTGTGCTTGGTTGTTGTCTTGTCGACTTGAAAATACTCATCCTGAAAATGAATCATCTGTGAGGAAGAGAACACTAAATATAGAAAACTAAGTTTGTTGAATGAATTTTGCTATATAATGAAAAAATTTGTACTGGTCAATGAAAATCCAAGTATGTCCAGACAACAATAAGTTGAGACTTACCAAGAATAACTTCAATTCATTAAATTGTTTATCATAAAAGTAAGAGCCCTAATGGATAGATTAGCTGTTTTTCTGGTGAAGTGGCAGAAACCATCTTCTTTGTCACTTTTATTTAGTTCAATTAACAATATAAAAAGAACACTGAGAATGAGCAAAACTTATCCAGAATATCTAGACAACAATTAAGTAAGTTAAAATGAGCCCAATGCATCCGTTACAGTAGGATTTATGTTTGCCAAGCAAACTTATGATTCACTTCTGAATAAAAGTTCCAGCTAGATCAATTTTGCAACATGTGCCTCATAATATATCTGAGTTACTCATACCTAGTTCTAACTTGTCTCAAATGTTGCTGCGTTCACATCATTCCCATAGAACACACATACATAAGCCAAACCAGTTTGACTCAATTAAGAGGGATGACAGGTTTCAAACATAAATCTGCTCATATTCAATGAGTTTTTAAGAGTTTATTATCTTTCAGTATCTTCTGAGATGGTCTCTTTTAATACGAAAAATATGGATCTACATTTAAAAATAGAAAAAAAAAAAAAAAAGTAATACCAACCAGCTCAGTATCATCAATAAACGAATCCTCTGTGTCATACTCATCCTCATCAGGAATATCATCAAGATCCTCCTCATCACTACTATGCTTACCCTGAAATCAAACAACATCCAAACAACCAAGCTATCATCAAACACATCACAAACTCCAACAAAATCCAAATTTAATTGAACCCATAAAATCATGCCACACCCAATACCATGTACAAACGTTCTATCTTCTCAATAACAGCACTAAACCGGTTGGGAGCCGCTGCATCCTTCACCTCTCCCTCTCCAGCTTGCACCTAAACGAAAAAGAATACCCAGAACCACACATTATTCAATCAGTACACAATCATGAATCACTCCCAGCCAAAACATCGCCATGGACTACGACAAAAAAAGAAACGTTTTTAGATAAGACCAAATTAATGAGAACGTAATATTTCAAATTGAAAAACCTGGCCCTTGAGCTCGGGGTCGGCGGACGGAGGGGCCGCGGCGCCGGCCTTTCCGACCTCCCTGAGAAGCCGCTTCCAGGAGACGATGGTGGTCTCGCCAGGACGCAGCTCGACGGAGAACCGCTGCCTCTGGCCAGTCCACGGCAGCTCCTCCGGTGGCGGAGCCCTTGCGAGGGGCTTTTCGGCTGCCATGGCGGAGGGAGAAGGGGAATTTGGGTTCTACCGTTCTAGGGCACGGAGGTGTGGAGTCGGGAGGGTTTGGGATCATGCGAAGGATGGAAGAGGACTTAGGGCTGTGATCGGGCCGGGCCCGGGTCTTGATTGAGCGGTTGAACGTTGGGACTGTTGGGTTCCGGGTGGGTTTAGGTCTCGGTCTGGGTCGGCCTAATGAAGGAGTCTAAGACGGTGGTATTGATCTCGAGGCAAGCGCATGGTGGGGTTTAGTTCATTATGAATAAAAAATTAAAATAGCCTAAATTAATAAGAAACTGACCAATAAATTTCTCCTCGCGTGAAGTGCTTTTACGAACTACAGATAAGAAAAATTATTTTCATTTTGAACAACCAGTGGACCACGTAAATCCAAGCAAATAATATCTTTTATAGCCACACAAATTATTAATTTATTTTTTTCTATCGTCGCAGTAAAATTCGTGTTGAAAAAAACTAAATTTAAATATCGGATGACGTTGTTGTCTATTTCGAGCCACTTTTTTTTTTTGAGAAAAATGTTCAACAACGAGACAATCGACGGGAATACAAATTCAGTCACGAGATTACTTGAGCTGCATTCCAATATGTGCATGGGCTACCACCTGAATTTCGGGTCTCCAGATTCAAGCCCGAAAAAAAGCCCAATTTGTTAATGGGCCGCACACAATACCACCGCCCAAAAACCTAATCTACATGGGCCTTTTGCGGTGATTCGCATGCAAATATTCAAAATACAGGGACTTTTCTCAACATAAGTTAAAAGGAAGAGTACCCGTGTTATTATAAATTTACTAAAAAATCAACTCCTCTTATCATTATTAACAAAAAATGGCAAAAATTTACAAATAAGCATCTTCATGTCAATATTTTTTTTTTAATTCAATTCTAATATTTAACTTAACATAAAAAAGAATTATATCTCTAATCCTTAAAATTTAAGTGTAAAAATTAATTTTATCTATTTTTATTTTTTTAAGGGGATGAGAATCTTAAACATCGTCTTTTCTTTATTTTAATAATTAGATTTAAAAGTAAGACATAATGATCTTCTAATATCAAGTTAAATATTAAAAATTAAATAAAAAGAATATTGACCAAGTGATTATTTGTAAATTTTTATTATAATATAAATAGTTTTTAATTAACAGTGTGACAAGGAAATTGATTTTCCGCAAATTTGTGTTTCTTGCTTAAAATCTGTAAAAAGAAATGTTTGTAAAAGCACGCTGAAGCTTTTTATTATTGAAACATATTAGTATGTTTGTTTTTTCTGACGTGTCCCCCAGTAGATACCATGACACGTGTCGGAATCGGACAATGGCAACAATGGTTAACATGATATGCCACACTAGCACCACAAATGGACAAGCACTGCTCGGGTACTAGAGAGCTGCAGGAGGATCCTGAATAGTGGATATGCTGATATCTTCTTCACCCCTAGCGTTGCTGCTGCGCACAATAACTCTGCATCATCTTCATCTTCGTCTCATACATATATACATTCCTCGCATGATTGGATCACATCTGCTTATTTCCAGCTGGCCTGATGGTCTGATCTGATTCAACCAACAGAGATTTGGTCTGGCTTTCTTACTGCACAAAGTTATGAAGCCCTCGCCTCCTCTGGATGTGCTGAGGATCACGTCGTTTGACGGAATGCTCTCATATCATATACTACTACGTCATACTCATACAAGTACAAATCGTCTAACAAAGCAAAAGTTTTCATTATTGTTTTAAATTTATTATATTTATTCTTTATTTTGTGATTAAAACCCTTTAAGATAACTCCATCCTACCAATCATATGATGTGGGATCTAACTCCGCTCAATTATTCTGCTTTTCGATCGATATATGAATGTCCTCATCCTTCAAAGGCATGCTCCATGGTAGTGGTGTAGTTGGCTGGAGTTATCATTCAAGCTTGGACCGTGAGTTATTGCTCATCCTCAATCTCTAAACATGCTAAAAAATTTCTTAAATGCAATGCTATTTTATGGTCCGATGGAAAAACAAAACCCTAACATGGTTTGCTTTCCATGTTACTATCATCATTCATGCTTTTTTCATGTCTCTGTGCATGCATTGAAAGTAAAGATGTTGTGCATTATTCGTCTTCCAAAGCAATAAAGTTGCAAACCAAGTGGAGTGTGGGTGTTCATTGAAAAGAACTAGTAGGTGTGTCAATGTCGAAACCCTCGTCATATGTCGAAAAGAATAATAAGGAAGAAAACGATATTGTTCACGAAGAGCAACTGAAATGAAGTGATAGCCACTCTCTTAACCTAGATAATGTACGTAGTCGGAACTCCCAAGTGAAGCACATTTGGAACGTCAGCTTTGACACGAAAGTATATTATATTGTTGTGGAAGTACCGAGGATGTTTGGATTAAAATTATTTTTAAAAAAAGGAAAAAAAGCAAGAAAAAAAATATAAGAATCGTTGAGCATTGTAGGGAGGAAGAGAACAAAAGTTGGTGGCCACAGCCAAAAGCCCTCCACCACCAGGACTTGCCTTCTCCGTGCGACGTGAGATTGTGAATTGCGAGGGACCAAGAGAACTCAGTTGCTCCACTTCTCGACAAGGGGGAATGGACTCTCGCCGCCCTCCATTATCTATGGCCTCCAGGACTCCTTGTGCAATCCTCTGTATTTGCATATTACTGCATGCATTCTTTATAATTGCAAGCAGCTTCCTCAAGTACTCTTACGGGGACAGACTGTAGGATCACCTTACACATGCATGTTCCAGCCAAATGGGTATCTGATTTTTTTTATTTTTATTTTTTTTCCTGTGGTGAATACTTTATAGTTCACAATATTATGCGCGTCTTCGGAAATTTCGAAAAAGCAGAGGGACTAAAAAGTAAGGTTTCAATTTGTTAATATCTTGTAGATAATTTTTCCTACATTTATTTATTTCCATTGAAGACGGCTGAAGGGTCCTGATGGCGGCCAGGAGATGCCTGACCAACAGATATTAATCTTATTAATCTCTCATGCATTGGGCACGTGATCTGGAACCCATTTCTCTCCTGCATGAGAATAACCCGTGCAAGAATAAAATAACAAAAAGGAAATAGGGTATTTTTTGCAAAATACGGCACAAATTTAGATTCTCTACGGCACCTAAAACTAGCGAAATATTTTTATAAATTAATTTTTATTTATTAAAATTAATAATTTAATAATTTAAAAATTAAAAATTTATTTAACTTTTTATAATATTTTAATTTAACAATAATAAAATAAATAATATTAAAATTATATATATACAATTTTGAAATAGATTGATCCTGATACCTAATTCTAAATCAAACGAGATTTATTAGTTCATACGAATATGCCAAAAAAATCAAAAGATTTGGACCAAAGAATCCGATTCCTGTAGAACTCTTTTTTCTTCCTTTTTTTTTTTTGTTTAAAAAGGGGCTAAAAGCTTGGCAACTTGATACGGAATATATCATTCTTTTGGATTGAAAAAAGAAAAAAAATCGAGATATTCGGGAATAATTGATACGACCATTCATATTAGTTCGTACTTGCAATTTACCTGTACAATATGCAAGTGAGGACTATAAATTACAAATTATTGCGATTTTGCTAATATGCAAAACAAAAGGATTTTAGTTGTAAAAAAAAATTATTATAAAAATAGTGGAAAAGGAGAAGGAAAGGTTATGATCGAGATTATCTCAATTTTTTTTTAATTAGAGTAGTTAATTTTAATTTAAATTAAGTTTGAAATAACTAAAATAAAACGTTAAAATCACTTTCGGAATCAAAGTACATTGTTGCGGGAAAGTTGAGATTTTATTTTATGTTTTGCAGAGTTGCCACCGCGGCATATCTTCTTTTATGCATGACAATAATGTTTTTTTTTTCTATTTTTAGAAAAAATAAAGATTTAAGATCGTCGACAGGAAATTTGTTATGACAACGAAAGAACGTATAGTTGATATTTTTTTCGATAAAAAATTATTGGTTGATAATTAGGGAAAAATGAGATAATGGAGACAAAAGATTTCTCGATGAATCCGACGTTAGCGCATGATTTTAGCCTTGAAGCAATAATTCGTTTCGTTAATAAGAAAAGAAAAGGATATAATATCATAGACAATCTTGATTTTGAACCAATCAGAGCGAGCCATATGCTGTTTTCTTTAATAGTTAGAGTTTTTATAAATAATTAATTGCATGTCTATTATAAATTTTAAAAAAAATTATCTTATAATTTTTAATTTAAGATATTTAAAAAATATTCCTTTTTTTTATTTTGTCAATCAAATTATTGTAAAAGACTAAATTATCCTATGTTTTATTTTTAATAAAAAATCAAATAAACTCTTAACCAAAAAAATTATGAACCGGCACAAAATATTACTATGTTTATCTCTCAAATAACGCAGAGACATTTTTTTCCTTTGATTCGCGAGACTCTAATCTCCTTCCAACTCTTATTTTCTATATTCGGCTAAATAAATTGCATTTGATAGTATTTTTTTCAAATAAAAATTGATTTTTTTATTCAAAAGCAAATGGAGGAGGGCAATTTAGTCTATATCAATTTAATTGATGAAATGGAATCAAAATTAAATGTTTTTTAATTCAAAATTAGAATATAATTTTTTGTAAAAATATAATATATTTTACTAATACTGATAACAATATGATTTACCGAACATTTAGACGTCATTTGGTTAAAAAATGAGAAGTAAAATTAAGACCAGTGAAATATTTTTATAAATTAATTTTTTTAATTAAAATTAATACTTTAATAATTTAAAATTCGGAAAAATTATTTAATTTTTTATAATAATTTAATTTAATAACAATATAAAATAAAATAATATTATATATATATATATATAATAATTCAAAAAAAATGATGTGCAGGCTAATCCCAAACCAAACGGCCGCCTCCTGACCAGCACCATTCATCTCCCTTCAAAATTCTAACTAATTGTTTAATAAAAAAATCATTTTACTCACTAAGCATGGTCAAGCCTTGGTATATATAAACGCCACCAATGTCCCCATTCTTCCTCATCCATTTATTGTTCTTCTCCTCCTCCTTCCGCGAAGCTCTGCTGCTGCTGCGTCAATGGCGATTCCAGTCATCGACTTCTCTACGCTCGACGGCCCTGAGCGCGCCGAGACCTTAGCGAAGATCGCCAACGGCTGCGAGGAGTGGGGCTTCTTCCAAGTTGGATCTCTCTCCATTACTCATTTCGCTGCTTGAGGTGAAAGCGTTTCAGATAAACGAGCTTTTTTCTCTGCTTCTCGTGCAGCTTGTTAACCATGGAATCCCGGTCGAGCTCCTCGACCGGGTGAAGAAGGTGTCTAGCGAGTGCTTCAAGCTGGAGAGAGAACGAGGATTCAAGGAGTCCAACGCCGTCAAGCTCCTGAACGAAGTCGCTGACGCCGGAGAAAACCGACGGCTGGAGAACGTCGACTGGGAGGACGTCTTCTTCCTTCAGGACGACAACCAGTGGCCATCTCACCCATCGGAGTTCAAGTAAGATTTACGTTTCTTGCTTTTTCCGGTCTTGCCTGTTGTCTTTGGAACGAATTGACTAATCGGAGATTTGTATTTTCTTTCTCTGGTCTTGCAGGGAGACGATGAAGGAGTACAGAGCGGAGCTGAGGATGTTGGCGGAGAAGGTAATGGAGGTGATGGACGAAAACCTCGGCCTCGAGAAAGGCTATATCAAGAAAATCTTCGGCGGCAATGAGGAGAATCCGTTTTTCGGCACAAAGGTGAGCCACTACCCGCCGTGCCCCAGGCCAGAGATCGTCAACGGGCTGCGTGCCCACACGGACGCCGGCGGAGTCATCCTCCTTTTCCAGGACGACGAAGTCAGCGGCCTGCAAATGCTCAAGGACGACGAATGGATTAACGTTCAGCCTCTCCGCAACGCCATCGTCATCAACACCGGCGACCAGATCGAAGTCCTGAGCAACGGCCGGTACAAGAGCGTCTGGCACCGGGTTCTCGCCACCCCGGACGGCAACCGCCGCTCCATCGCCTCCTTCTACAACCCATCCCTCAACGCCACCATTGCCCCCGCCAAGCCGCTCGTCAATGAACCATCTGATGATGAGGAAGTGAAGCAAACTCCCTACCCAGAGTACGTGTTCGGCAACTACATGGAGGTGTACTCCCAGCAGAAGTTCATGCCCAAGGAGCCGAGGTTCACGGCTGCAGTGAAGGCCGTGTGAAGAAGAAGAAGAAGAGATTGACATGCTTATGTGGTATTATCTGTGTGAATGTGTGTGTCCAATAATATCGTATAAGTTTCTGTCTTGCGTCCGTCTTTGCGACATGCAATACTGAACTGGGTAGTAGTTTTGGAGCTTGCTTCCTCGGTCTCTGATGAATGCAGAAGAAGAATTGGATTTATATGGAAGAAATTTTTTTTAAGTGTTGGTGATGGACCACAAATTGCTGCGTCAATTGAAGGTGGTGGAACTGCATTTCCATGGCTCTGTTCCTGTTCCTGGCAATGTTCAATTCGCCTGGTTTGGTTGCGGACCATGTTTTAGTGCTTCTTTACTCCGATCCCCATCTTAGCGCACCTTCAGGGGCTCACCTCTCCTTATTGAACAGCTAACTTAGTCGTTCAAAAAAAAGGTAATTAAGAGCCACGTAAAACTGGTTAAATACAATGTCAAGTCAAAAGCTTGTGGCTCTCGCGAGTCTCTTTCTGTCTGAACGAAGCATTGACATTCTCAAGGAAATTATTCTTATTTTTCTACGTCAACCATATTAAGTCAACGATATTTCACGGCTAAATGATGTAACTTATGGACGTCTCGGGCGGGAAGGACATTTGTTGGAATCTACGGACATGGCGGTAAAATATAAGTTGTGATTTCATAATCTCTGTCACGTTTGACATATTTTAATTATATCATGAGTTTTGAATTCGGGCTTGACAGTAGAGTCCCATTTGGTTTGAATTAGGATCATGATTAGTTTATTATAAAAAGTTTTTTTTTATAATATTAATATTTTTTTATTTTATAATATTATTAAACTTAATTATTATAAAAAAATAAATAATTTTTCGAATTTTAAATTATTGAAACGTTAATTTTAATAAAAAATATTAGTATAAAAAAATAATTTATTAATTTTGATTTTGATTCTGATCTTAATTTCAAATTAAATGATGGTTAAAAAAGATGAAAATTTTAATCATCTCGCTAAAATTAAAATTACGAAGTAAAAGTAATATATAAAATTAAATTTTAAAATAAAATATTATATATTTAATCGAAATCGAAATTAAAATCGTTTGGACCAAAATTTAAAAAATATTGCTTTTGACCGACCATCTATTCTAGTACTATTCTGAATGGAGAATGTTTGATTTCGAACTTTTGATGTGATCGCGGTATGGTTGCGCCATACAGATTAGATTTGTTTCTGATTTGGATGCAAAAGATTATGAGAAGGGACAGGGCTAGCCCATAATATTTCAGACCCCTCCCGTGATCTTGTGAGCATGGTGCAGTTGCAGAACCAGGTGAGACCTGGCCCAAATCTTTCAGAATCGGCAAGCAATTGGACTCGCCCATGTGTCACGAGATCCCATACTTCGCTGTTATCTCCATTAAATCATATTCATCATTGAATTATCATGTCGTCAAACTAAATGTTTTGTTGTCTAATATCAATACTTTATTCTAATCCTGTTTTAAATTGAGTCATTTGAATTTGAGTTTGAGTTTAGTAAAACGAAAACGTATAAAAATAATTTAACCTATTTTAAATTTCGATGGTGATCATCCCGAATATTTTTGTCACTCTATAAGTCTTTTCAACTATCGTTTCTTGATTTTCTTTATTTTCAAACTAGTTCTCGATTTTAAAAAGTTTAGTATTATCTTTCTGTAAAAAATGAGTGGTTATTACCTACGAATGTGAGCCGGTTATTAGAGTCGTGAGTAGTGGGTAGTTCTACATAGATAGTGGGTTCAGCTAGTGGAGATTATATGAGTAGTGGGTGGTTACAGAATATATATCATTTGATATTGATTAAGTTAAAATGAAAAGACAAAAATACTATTAATGTGATTAAAAATATCGTAATGGAAAACATGTGCAAAAACAAATCCCACTTTTGATTCGTATCAACCTTGGTATTTGATTTATATTGAATCTCAGCTCTACTATATATTGAATCATAGCAAGCTTAAACTAAAATATAAGTAAAATTATTATTATACATTTTGGTTTAAATTTTAATATGAAATAAATCGAAATGAGTATAAATTAGGTCAAAAACAAAATTATTATTTTACATATCAAAAAAAAATTTAATCTAAGAGAAATATCTCAATTGGATGAAATAAAATTTTTTATAATAAACCACTAATACCTCCTATAACCATTTACAGGTATTTTTTATCCTTTTATTTTAGTCTAAACAATTTTAAATAATATATATATTTTAGATATTTTTGGCTCTAACGGTAAATTTATATTCGAAAAGATTTTTTTAACATACCTAATAATCAAAGAAAATGTATAATTTTTAAGTTTGTAAAAAAAAAATGCAATTTGGTAAGATTTTAAGAGGTTATATACAATTTTTAAAATATAAAAAATATATATATAATTTGACAAAATTTCAATAAATTATATATAATTTTTTAAATTCGGAAAAAAATATGATATGTAATGCGGACAATATTACAAATACGAATTATCTATCATTCAATGTAAAACGAGGCGTAGGAATCATTTGGATTTTTATAAAAGTTTTTCAAGTCATTTTTTATAATATCATTTTTTTAGAATCATGAGACTTTTATAATTTAATGAAAAATAAAAATAGATACGATTTTTTCTTATTTTTCCTATAAAACAGAGCTTATATGCAATAATTTTTTTCTGTCATCAACAGTTTTATTTCTCCAATTTTAGAAATTTTTTTAATGAAAAGTGGAGTCATAAATAACCCCAAATCTCATAAAACAAATGGGGTCATCAAATTGGGCACCTAATACAAAACCCACAAAATCGGTCCATAAAACCCAAAACCGAATCGAACCAAATTTGTCCGATCCGGTCCTTTTTCAAATTTGATTTAAATCCTCGTCTCGCTCGAAACCGACCCGATTGGGAACAGACTCGAAGAAGCGCGGCGATGTGGAGGAAGGGGATGAAGCGCCGCGGCGGCGGCGACTCCGACGGGGGCGAGCAGTCAAAGAGGGTCAAGGGCTCCGAGGAAGACGCCGACGGAATCATCGTCTGCGATGTCGTTTACCTTCTCTGTTCCATCTGCTCCTCTTTCCCGTCGCTTGAATCGCTCATTTTTTCCTTTATTTTTTGGGTTTCTTTTTGGTAGATTTCGAAGAATCGGAGGGTTTCGGTCAGAAGCTGGCAGGGGAAGGTCGTGGTGGACATCCGCGAGTTCTATGTCAAGGACGGGAAGACGCTCCCTGGGAAGAAAGGTCTCTCTTTTCGCCGTCATTTCTAGGGTTTTATATTGCCTTTGTGTTCTTATTGCTCCAATGGTTGGATTTTGGTTTGATTTTTTTTTTCCTTGTTTGGTTCACTGTCTAAAGAGTGAATGCTAAAACCCTAGTGAGACGTAGAGTTTGTACTTTTCCCAGAGATGAACGTGAGAGTCAATTTTGGGTGAAATATAGTGAACATCAACATCGTAGCGACTAGTGTGGTTGTGTAAATTTAGTCTAAATCGAAGATTTTTTATAGAACTGTGTGTAATTTTGAAGTTCTACGAATTGTAAATAAAATAGGTTTGCTGTGTTTGTGTAGAATCAGTGATATTCATTGATCAACAGCCATATCGGATGTGGTGGATTTGCTTCAATGCATCCTAGGAGTGAAATCTGAGCTGGCTAATGTTTGTCTCTTTGAAAGGATCATGCAATTAAAAATGTTGACATTGAGTTTGTGGGAGAGGTTAATTAGGAGAGTGGTGCAATATATAACTGCTTGTTAATGGAAGTGAATCATAGGGAGAAGAAGGAAGTTTAGAGTGATACTGGACTAAATTCATCAAGTAAGAACGTTAATGTGAAAAGGCGAGCTAGTTCTTCCAAAGAAAATATATCCTTTACACCATAATTCCTTGTGCAATCTCTGTGATCATATAACCAAATAATGGGTGTTGAAGGCCTTCATAGGAGAATGATATATGTGAGCTAGTTAAAGGAAGGTTTGGTCTAATACTAGAAAATTACCTGGATTCATTGATATGCAAATTGATTTTTGGTGAGATCATTTTCTCCCCCTTGAAAATTCTCGAGATCGTCTAAAGTCTACATTGGCGTGTATATCCAAAGTCATGAAATTGATACCTTTGCTCTATTTCTGCTAGATAGATTGTGTCTGTTTTCAGCCTATTTTATCTTTCATGATCACATGAAGTTTTTAGGAAGTGTTTGATACAACTTAAAAATCACTCCTATTATGTTCTTTCTTTTTTCACATGTTTTGCATGCAGTAGTTTCTTTTGTTTCGTTATATTGAGGCCTGGAACTTTCTTCTTCAAAAGGCCATGATAACATTTGAGGGCATGTGAGGATATCCCTAAATTCCATAGGAATGGGGGGCTCCAATGGATTCTTTTCCTTGTAGGATTTTTTCCTGTTTGCCACCTTTTGACTCCAAGTAGGAACTTCCCCATATTAAACTAAGCAACTCAAGTTTATTGTGTGTTATGAGGTGCATAGCCATTTGTTTAGAAGCAGCTATACATCTATTCATGCTTGTGGAGGGCAAAAAAAAAGGTATGTGCCTATGGTTTGACTTCTTGGAGATTGCCTTGAGCTATGATTTTTTTGGCAATTTGTCTTGGTAAAGTTGGTTTTTGTTGGGATTCGCAGCGGAAGGTTCACGAATCACCTTATTCTCAAACAACACAAGAAATGAGAAGTAATATAAGATAAAATGAAATAACAAGATAAGCCAGCGAGAGAGCTAGCGAGAGATCCACTATCGAAAGAAAGGCTTTTACAAGAATTTATAAGAAAAATTACATTTTTTCTTATTCAACTAAACTCTTTACCAAGTTTTGATAACGCTTTTATCTTTAGAAAGAATTTCCAAGAGAACACTACGAGAAATCATCACGAAAGACCACCGAGAAGTATTAGAAAAATCCACACACGAGAGCCGACACTCTTTATCTTTTTCTTTTCTCTATTCTCTTTATTCTTCTTTCTCTATTTCTCTCTAGTTCAACCTCAATTCTACACTACATCTAAGCACTATGTATTATAATATATTTATTGACTCTTATTAAGTCTGAGTTTTACTCTAATTATAACTCCTAATATTACAAATCAATCATAAGTGTAAATCCAATTTTGCATTCCTACTTTAACTTAAATTCTAATTTAACTTCGAGACATCTAACTCAACAATTTTCACCTTGGCTTAAACTCGGGCGTGTCACTATCACAAATCTTCAGCCATCATCTCTCATCCAGCCCCTGTCCCTGGGTTATTAGCTTATTTAGCTAATCGCAAGACGCAAGCTCGAGCTAACCTTAAATTCGCTCTTTCATGCTTACAATCCTGTACTTTTGGAAGCTTTTTGAATGACCTGTGTCTATTGTTGTAGTAAAAGTAATTTGAAGAGAACGTTTATTTCCCATCAAATTATTTCGAGTATCATGTTTTCTTTTCACTACTGTAGCCATCAGAACTTCACTTGTAATGGTGTTCCCTATTAATTGATAAATATTGTTTCATTTCTCATCTTTTATCAGGATTTTAATACCGTGTGTCACGCTTATGACTTCATACCTTACTGAATAATTATAGTCTTTTGAGTCCAGTATATCAAGTGAAATTAGATTTCTTTACTTCTTGGGAACATGCCTCACCCCAGTAAGAATACAAATCGCTCCATCAAACATCTAGATTTTGATTGTTCCCACACCGACAATCTCACAGGCTAAATTATCGTCCAACCAAACAGTATCTTTTTTCTTATTCTCTTCATAAGAAATAAATCAATCTTTTTTGAAGCAAATATGATAAGAACTACTGGAATTTAAAATCCACTTAATAAATTTCTGCGGATACTGTAAAAACGTCTCCATCCACACTATTCTCAGAAGTATCATCTATTATTGCCGTCGTCATATTAGAGGATTTTATCTTTTCACGTTTATGGTAATACCGTTTAATGTGACCATACTTTTTATATGAATAATATTATACCTTCGCCTTTAATTTTGATTTAAATCGTTGCTTGTCTTCTTCACATTCTTTTAATCTTTTTCCTTCTTGAGCCACCAATCTTTTACCAAACTCCATATTAATATTGAAGTTTCTCTTTTTCTCGTTAGAAAAAAGATTAGTTATCGTATTTTTCATTTTGAAAGTTTTTTTACCATAAAGAATTGTGATCATAATATGATCGTACGAAATAGGAAGAAACACCAGGAGAATCAGGTTCTTATTGTCCTCTTTAAATTTCACATCAACCTTCAGCAAATCAGTGATAATCTTATTGAAGACATTCAGGTGATGTAATATAGTTGTACTTTTACTCATATGCAGTTTGTATAATTGTTATTTAAGGTAAAACTTGTTTGTGAGACTTTTTGATATATACAACTTCTCGAGTTTTGTCCAGATGTCCATTGTCGTCTTTTCGTTAATGACATTGTACAAAACCTCATCAGTCAGGTTTACAGTAATTAAATTCAATGTCTTTTAATCTATCTCCTCCCAGTCTTTATCGTTTATTTTGACCGACATCTTTTTTTTACTATCTAACGTCTTTTTGCAGACGTCGATAAGTAAAAATCGCTTTCATTTTTTCTGTCATAAGATAAAATTTATCTTGCCGTCAAATTTCTCTATCTTGAATAAGGATTTTGTTATCTTGATTGTTTGCTCTTAAACTCTGATGCCAATCGTTGAAATTCGTAGCGGAAAATTCACGAATCACCTTATTCTCAAATAACATAAGAAACGAGAAGTAATACAAGATTAAAAAAAATAATAAGATAAGTTAACGAAAAATCCACTATTAAAAGAAAGACTTTTACAAGAGTTTATAAGAAAGACTGTATTATTTCTTACTTAACCAAACTTTTTACCAAGTCTCGATAACGTCTCCACATTCAGAGAGAATCTCTAAGAGAACACTATGAGGAATCACCACGAAAACCATCGAAAAACACTAGAAAGACCTACACACGAGAGCTGATACTCTCTCTCTTTCTCTTCTCTCTATTTTCTCTATTCCTCTCTAATTCAATATCAATACTGCACCACATCTAAGCCCTATGTATTATAGTATATTTATAGACCTTTATTGAGTCTGAGTTTTACCCTAATTACAACTCTTAATAAGTCTAAATCCAATTTTATATTACTACTTTAACTCAAATTTTAATTCGAGTTCGAGACACCTAAAACTCAACATGTTTCTATTATCTTTGAATTTTGAATTTTAGTCGAGTGTTAATTCTTAATGATGGAAACTAGAGCTGTTTAATCAGCCTGCTATCAACTTGTGGAATTTATATCTATTTCATAACTTAAGGTTTATTCATGAGCTTCTGAATTGTGACATCATTTGTTTTCCCTTTTGTCAGGTATCTCACTTCCAATGGATCAGGTATGCATATTATCATCCATTGTTTTTCCAGTTCCGGTACAGACTTTTTTCCCCTCTAGGAAAGCTGTAGAGGATCTATGAGGGAACATACATTGAATACAGCCATCCTTTTTCATTTTTTCAATGCTGATGCTTTCTGTTCTAAACTTCATTCCTCTCGTGCAGTGGAAAATACTGCGAGAACATATTGATGCAATTGATGAAGCAGTGAAAGAGAATGAATAGTTGCCAGTTATTGCTGCTTGTGCATGAGCAGCTGCCTGTTGGAGAGGCATTTTGCTGGTCTACTTATGACAGGAGACTGAAGAAAGTTGGATTCTTGTGTTTTGTGTTTCTCTGACATTTGTGTTCTAGTCACAATGTTCTGTAACCATGGATCTCATATACACTTCTCTAGAATGACTGTTTTGAACAGTTAACTAAATACAGGACACATTTTGGCATGTAACTCGTAACCATATTAAATGCTGATTCCTAGATCCTGTATACATGTAAATTTTGGGAAAAGCAGGGTTCATTTGGGTACAAAGGCTTCGGGGGCCTTGGTCTTTTTTGAAAGAACAAATTGTTGTTCTATAAATTGTAGTGATGTTTTATTGTCTGATGTAGTTTTGCTGTTTGGGTTCTTCAAAGAAATGTGGAGTAGGAATTGCATGAGCCTAATAACACTTGCTGTTATGAACTGGGAGATGCTTGTGATATGGGTTTACTCTTTCAGATTGTTATTCTGTGGAGTTCTCAGCTCATGGAATTGTTATCCTGCTGCATGTTATCCATGATTGTTTCTTGTGTAATACATTTGGGGCTGATGGTCATAGCTATTTTGTGCATTTAGCAAAGTGATATGTAGATTTGTTTTTGAGATTCCCATTGCCAAAAATTTACTAGTTTGAAATGTTGATGAAATTGGAGAGATTGCCAAAATTTTAGTAGCTTGAAATGTTGATGAAATTGGAGCAATTTGATTTTCCTATGATTTTTGGGTGCGATAGTGTAGTAAAGTAAACATTGAACAAGGTGGAATGATTTTACTTCATTGTTGAAGGCTAGGGCAAACCATCCTATTTCTGGTGGGGTTCCCATAAACATGTCTTTAATTTTTATAAATTAGGTTAATCTCAGGGATTTGGAGTTTAAGATTTGTACACTAATTTTTAAATTCAAATATTAGAAATATTCAAAATTTGTGCGGTAGCTCTTTCTCAAGTCAAATTAAGCTCTTTTTCAAGTAAAATCAATTATGAACAAATTATGCATGAACTATATTTTTACATCCCTAATTGATTTTAAGTAGAGGTGTTCAAGAAGATTTATCATGCATTTCTCTCTATCGAGGGTTTTGAAAATTTTTTTGGATGCATAGAAAAGAAAAGAAATTGTTTGTATGCCACTGAAATCCCCTATAATTGCCTATCTCTCAAAATTTTAAAATTATTTTTATGACCTCGCAAACTTGACATAATTATTTTTATGTCCTCGGCTGACCATTTTGCCCTTCTCCTGTTCTCATGTCACCGTTTTTTTTTAATAAAAAACACCTCAACTTCTCCCACATTTCAAAAAGAACATAAGTCCTATTTCTCATAAGAAAGTTTTGTACGATTACTGAGCACCCTCTTTTGATTGTAAACTTATACATAGCTTCAATTTTCTTTGAATCGTAGTTTTTATAATTTCATATATGCACCTTCTACTTTTGAAATTTATATATAGGTCCTTTTTTTTTTCAAGTAGAAGTCCAATATATTTACAAATACACCTCTAGTTTTCAAATTTATGCACAAAACACACTTACTATAATTTCAAAAGTTGGAGGTGTTTCATAAATTTACAAAATATATGCTTTTGAAAAACTTCAACATGTGTCGATTCAAAATTGAGAGGGGTGTATCTATAAAGGTGTAAACCTTTATTGAAAAATAAGACTTATGTTAATTAAAAAATTAGAAGGTGTATTAATAAAAGTGCAGAAGTTTCTTAAAAAAATGGGACTTATGTGTAAGTTCTACAAAACTTTAATTTTAAAATTTTAAATGTATTTGTAAATTTGAAAACTATAGAGTGGATTTGTAGAAAATATAAAATTTTTGCTTGAAAAGTTAGACTTATGTATAAATTCAAAAAATAGGGTATATTTGCAAAATTGCAAAATTTATATTTTAAAATTTAGAGTTTCTAGCAATGAACCACTTACCTTATTTTAAATTTACAAAAAATTACCTACCTTATCACTTTTAATAATAAATTACTCACCCTATACTATAAATTTGTAAAAAAATCAATAGTAATAAAGTAGAAAATTTTTAGTAAATTTATAACAAAATAAGTAGTTGTTTGCTAAAAATTCTAAAATTTAAATTAAATCGAGAGGGGTGTATTCATGAAAATGCAAAATCTTTATGAGAAATAGGAGTTTCAAAATTGGGGGTGTTGTTGTCAAAATTTGAGAAAATTGAGACACTTCCTATTAAAAAGCAGTCACATCGGAATAAAAGGAGGGGTAAAATGATCAACCAGGGACCCGAGGATAATTATGTCAGAGCCCTGAAAATAATTTTGAAAGTATGAGGGGGTATATAGACAATTATGAAGGATTACACTGGTATACAAAAAAATATTCCATGTAAAAGACATATGTAATTATTTAGAATTTTGAGAGGTATATGCAATTTCAAAAAAGATTATCTGCAACTTATAAGCTCACGGATCACGAGCACTCGTTGCGGTTTGCGAAGCATCAAAAGCATTTTCACTACGGTTGTTTGGATCGATTATATCAATTTTGAGAAATTGAGAGAGTATTAAAATTATCTAATTCTGATTTTTAAATGAGTATGTTTTAGATGAAATTAGAAATTGATTTATTCTTTTAATTTTAAAATGTATTAAATTTAATATTAAATTTTATATAAAATACAAAAATACATATATAATTTATAAACACAATATATATATATTTTTTAAAAGTAATACTTTAGTTATAAGTAAATAAAATAAAATGAAATATTAATATTAGAAAAATACTAAGTTAATAAAAAAATAATATAAATTAAAAAATGACCCAAAAATAAATAATTATATAATTATAATATGATTTATTTAATATATTTTTTATTAAATAATTTAATAAACATAAAATACATATATATTAAATTTAATATAAAATACTACTAAAAAAATATAAATATAATTTCCAAACATAACATATATACTATTTTTTAAAAATAAATACTTTATTTATAAGTAAATAGAATAATATAATATATTAATATTAGAAAATACTAAGTTAATTAAAAAATTAATATAAATTTAAAAATTTTACAAAAATAAAGAATTCTATAATATAATACAATTAATTTAGGATTTATTTAATTTATTTTTTTGTTAAATAATTTGATAAACGTAAAATATATATTTTCTTAAAAAAAATATAATTTATTATTTTAAAAATTAATATAATTATTAAAATCACCCATAAATGGAGAATTATATAAATATAATATAATTAGTTCAGAATTTGTTAAATAATTGGATAAAATTAAAATTAAAATTTTTTTAAAAATAATTTATTTTTAGTTAAATATATATTTTAAAATTAAAACACGTAAATTAATTTAAAAAAAATTTAAAAAATAATCTAAATGTTATTTAAATCTATTATTTAATTTGTGGGTCTCACCATAATTCCTAGGAATTAAATGAATTCCTCTCAAAATTTTCGAAATTCAAAATCAGAATTGGAAAAAAAAAAATTTATTCAATTTCTTTAATTCTGGATTTTAAAATTGAACCAAACACAAAAATTCAGAAATTAAACCTTTAATTCTTCCAATTCTTTGATTCCAGGGATTTAGAATCCAGCCAAACAGCCCAAAATTGGAGAAGCGTGTTCGTAATTTTTGTTTGTGAGGGCCTTTTATGCAAAAAATCCTACTAGTTTTGCCACTGCTTTACCTTCCGGGGGCAGCGCTATCACTGCACTCCCCTCGTTTCAAGTTGCAATCTTCTCCTATCTTCTGGAACAGTTAAAATGAGGGATTGTGATGCCCCAATTGATCCTATTTACAAAACTTTTCTTGATCATTTGAGGAGAGATGGAAGTTCATTTATTTTGGTAATGGAAAATGGAGACCATGGCTTGCCAGCATTTGCAAGGTATGAAGGGTACTTTGCTTTGCCCATGGATCCCTACATGAAAAAACACAATAAGTCAGATTATTTGTCTCCCAAAGGCAAGGAAAAAACTGGTGAGCTGAACAAGAGAAAAACTGGTAGAAAATGCCCGTCTACAACGACAAATCAAACTTGGGATCACCCTTCCGTTCCCAATAATCGATTTAAGGTGAGAAACCCAATGGTGGATGAAACTTATCATAAATTTCTTAGCCTGGTAAAGTTTGAAAGCAAGAAAATGGTTTTGGAGTACAAACCTGGTGTATACATCAGATATGAAGAAGAAAGAAAAGATGCATCAAACAATACTAGTGGTTACCAAGACAGAAAGGTATGATATATGAATTCTCTACCTTTAATTGAGTAGTACTCCTGTAATTTCTTTGTTCATTTTGATCTTAGATTTTGAATTTTTGTTGCATTGATATGGGCCTCTGGCTATACCTATTTTCTATTTTGTGACAAACTGAAGCTCTATAGGTATGTAAAATCAGGTATCTAAAAATGAAAAGAGTTCCAACCCTCGTTTGAGCGTCAGAAATGAAGACAAAAACAAGCGTGCATTGGATACTACTCACAGTTATCAACCCAGAAAGGTGCAGGATATAAAAACTCTACCATCTAATTTATTGGTTTTCCTATATTTTTTGTCCATTTTTATCTTGGATTCTGAATTTGTTGCACGGATGTTACCTCCTGGATATAAACCTATATCCAATTTTATGAGAAGCTGAAGCTGTATAGGTATGTAACATCAGGTATCTAAAAATGAGAAGAGCTCCAAACCTGGTATGAGCATTAGAAATGAAGATGAAGGAACGCATGCATCAGATGCTACTCTCATTTATCAACACAGAAAGATGCAGGATATAAAAACTCTACCTTCTAATTTAGTAGTTTTCTTGTATTTTTTGCTCATTTTTATCTTGGATTCTTAATTTGTTGAAAGGATATCGGCCTCCTGGATAAACCTATTTTCAATTTTACGAGAAACTGAAGCTGTGTATGTAACATCAGGCATCTAAAACTGAGAAGAGCTTCAAACCTGGTTTGAGCATCAGAAATGAAGAAAAAAACATGCATCAGATACTACTCGGAGTTATCAACACATAAAGATGCAGAATATCAACCTTCTACCTTCTAATTTAGTAGTTCTTCTTATTTTTTATTCATTTTTATTTTGGATTGTGAACTTGTAGCATGTACATTGGCCTCCTGGCTAAACCTATTTTCAATTTTATGAGAAACTGAAGCTCTATAGAATATGTAACATCAAGTATCTAAAAAGGAGAAGAGCTCCAATCCTGGTGTGAGCATAAGAAATGAAGACAAAGAAAAGCATGCATTAGACACTACTGGTAGTTATCATCAACACAGAAGGGTGCAGGATATAAACTCTCTACCTTTTAATTTAGTAGTTTTCCTGTTTTTTAATTCATCTTTATCTTGGATTCTGAACTTGTAGCACATTTATCAATTTTCTAGCTTATTTTCAATTTGATTGAACACTGAAGCTCTCTAGGTTTATAAATCAGGTGCGTAAAAACAAGGGCTCTCAAGGCTTGCTTGCCCTCCGTGAATCAGATCACTTTGAGACAAAGCTTGTGTCTGTTTTAAACAAACCATATGACAACAATGAATATAAAGAACTTCTGGAAAAAGCAACTGAGCACAAACCAAAGCTCAAAATGAAGCACCTGCGCAATGGTTCCATATCATATCCTACAAATGAATTGAGCAAGTCCTATTTTGATCTTTACCCTGGTATCGGATGCAACAACCTTGCCTCATAATTTTATCATTTCTTTTTCAGCAAAGTGCATTTCACTATTATCATGATTTTACTTGGTTTTCTTCAGTCCACAAAAAGTAATTGGTTTAGCATGGATGGATATATGGTTCATGAAAATTGTATCCTATAGTCAACTTATGTTTTCCGCTGATCTTTCGGTGGAAGCATAGTTTTGTGATAGCAAAACCAATGTTTAGCATTGTTCCAACATACAATCATGTAACAGGTTTTCTCGGCTCATCTGATTAGTTAAGTAAGAATTGTTGTATAAATGAGTTAGAATCTCTTAAGATCTGTCTCACGAATGATGTATGAAGATGTCAATATGTATTTTCCTTCTGCTAAGAGGTGATATTGCCATGTTGGTAGTGTTGATATGTGTTGGGAAATTGTTCTTTCATTGTTTTGCTACCCAATACATCTCAACCACTGCCTCTGTATTTTCACTGTTTTAATTTACGGTCTCCCACTCAGTAATTTCATCTCTGATCAACATCCTGCCATTTGTCTTCTAGAAACAAAGGTAGTGAAAACCCATTTATAGATACATAACTTAAACAGATATTTTAATATTAGGCATAATTGCTGTAAATTTCTTTCTTTTTTTTTTTAGAAACGAAATGGAGGTTAACTGTGACTTGTTTTATCCTTTGGTTGAAACAGCTATCCTTCCCCTGTTTCTTTAACATATTCAATTTCGTCTTATTACTGAAAAATAAACGTTCAATTTGTTCTCCTTTGTTAGTGTATCTTTTCTCAGTCTTCTGAGACATGTTTGACTAATGTTGATTTCTTCTATATTTGCAGACCTTGCAGAACAATTCAATTCAGCTGATTGCTACAAAGGATTGACGTTGTTGCGTGGGTTTTTCTTCTGGCTACAGGTAGTGCTTAATAAGGGATTCACCGCTTTAGATATTATTCCTTCGCTTTGGTTGGTCTTAATCTCTCGTTACGATTAATTCTTCAATTAAAAAAATTTCTACTTCTGAAATCTCAAGTTTTCACACCATAAGTGTATTTATTTCCTCAGAAGGTTAAATCCATGGGTGTTCCTGTGATCTTGTAGGCTGTCATCTGCTTCTTTAAGCTTGAGTTAAATTCATGACACCTTTTATCGCAAGTGCTTTCAGATGGTTAACTTCAGGTCTTCATAAATATGCATACTTAGAATCTTTAGATGAAGACCAGATCACCACTAAAATTGTTTTGAGCAATGTAACCATTAAAACTGTTAAACTCATGACAGGCCTTATAAAAGCAAGAATAAATCACCGGCTCAATTCACACATTAATTGTGGAGATTTGGCAGTCTTATTGATCATGGCTACTCGAATGTGATGAAGGATCAAAAGCAGATGAGCTATTTTTTATGAACTTCAGTTAGCGTGCTTACCTTTTTTAGGTAATACAATTAATGTTGCTTATCATCAATGGAAATGGATCACTTGCAAAAAATGGAAAAGGATCCACATGTTGTTGCTTCCTTTGATCATTTTAACTCTTATTTTCTCAAAGAAAAATTGCTTATACCTCAACAAATATAGCTCTTATTTAGTACATTTTCTGGGATGCCTTTATGGATGTTCCATCAAGATTTGCAAATATTTGATTTATAGATTTTTATTTTCTGCAGAATCTGTCCGAGGAAGGATCATTTTTGCCATGGATTCACAATCCTGGAACTAAAAGAAAATCTGGATGACTATGAGCTACGCAAGTCTATCTACCGAAATATGGCCCTGTAAATATGTGATATTCTGTGCTCAATCAACAACTCATTCTGAGACAGGATTTAGCAATCCAAGATGATTATGAACCCTAAATCCAACATTGACAACATTTATCATCTTAAGTTTTGTTGTGCACCTTCATGGTGTACAATCATCTATGTATAAATTTCAAATTAAAGCTTAATATCTAGTAAAACAGAATGCCGTTTTATCAATGTTGCAAATCATTACAACAGATCTAATGAGATGGTCCATGAGAATTTCTTCCAGGTGAACTTTTTTGTATCAAGTTTAAACTACACTGATTTCTGCAATTAAGGCCTTAGGGCCTAGCCTAAACAAAGATTAGGAACTTTGCAGCTTCTATGGCAGGAGCATTGAAATTGTGGATGTTTCCGGTAGAAGACTGTAAATCTCTGATTGTGACTGGGTGGCTTTCTTCAAGGAGAGCCGCTTTCAAGATCTAGGGAATAGGTACTATGATTTGGGAGATGAATAATCTATCAAATAAGATTAAGAGAATAAAAAACAAAGAAATAATAATAATTGAACAAAGGTCAAATAGTAGATGTTTTTTTATGAAGGGAATCATTGATTCGAATCATAGCAAAACAAATGATAATAATAGTTGACTGTAAGCATCCTATATTTATTATTTGCAGTTGCCATTCATTATTTTGTATTTGTCATTGTTTTCAGTTTTGTTTGTCCTGTCAATTATTTGTGGTCACACGCTTCATCATGTGTTATCAAACTCATTATTCTGTGTCTTCATCCATTAAATGGGAAGTATGTGATGGTTATATCTGTAGACTTTCTGTTAGCAATCAATATTTCCTTCAAATTTTGAATTAGATCAACCAACAACGCTGCTGGGGTCCCATTTATTTTTGTCCGTTGGATGGATTAAATCCACTGATATTAAAGCTCTTTTTCAAAGCAAACCAGTTACAACATTTAAAAGCTACAAAGCTGAACACCACGATACAATACAGTAACTACAACATAACTTTGTCCCCATTATAAGCCATGGAACTCCCACAACTCCCTTGCATTCTGAATACCCTTAAAATTACAGGAACACAAAAATAAAAATAATTGGAAAAGATGACTGAAAAATACCAGAGGACACAAACAACAAACAATGCACTCAAAGGGAAATGGTTAGTCAAAGCTCGATGATCAGCTACACCTCCCTTGCAAGTATTCATCAAGGGAAGTGTTTGCAGTTATAAAATCTACCGTCTGCTCTAAGCTGCTAATTGAGAGAGAGTCGTCCTCAACATCAAGCAATGCGAGGTTAAGATAAGATTTGATGTCTGAATCCTGCCGGAATGCTGCTTCATCGTCCAATCCGTCAAGCTCCTCTGAATTTTTGAGTTCCAATCTCGCCCATTTAGCAGTATCATCATCACCTTGGAGTAGCTTCAAAAGCTACATTTTTACTCACAAAAATATTGGAATCAGATAAGTTCTGTCATTTGTTTGTTAATCCTTAGATAATATTCTAATTTATTACCACAAACTCGCCATTATTATTGCCCTGTTACATAGTCAAATATAGTACATGAATTCAAACTTGTGCTACTTGTAAAAGAGAAGCTGGAGTAAGAAACACAATGATGAAAAGGATAACCAGTTTTTGGGAGTGATATCTTACGGTGGCTATTTGAGGCCGCCGTCGAGGAGCTCGCCTTATGCAAAGTGAGGCAGCAAGAGCCATCCTCTCCATTTGATCAATGTCATATTCATCGCCCATACATGGGTCTGCCAGTTGCTTCACTTTTCCTCCATCAAGGATTGGCTTTGCCTGACACCAACCAAAATCACCTAATGAGACTTCCTAGTCTTTTGTTTTGGTGGTAAACAACAGGTAATAAAAGGATAGAGGATATTGGATGCCAGTGTCAAGCTTGAATATAAATAGGCTGGCTAATCTATAAAGCTGATATTCCAACGGGTATCCCAGTAATTGTTCCTCAGGGTCTCCAACAATTGTTTGAGGTAAAATAATGATTTTTTTATCAGAGAAAACAGAGGAAAAAAAATAGAGAATCATCCAAGGTCAGGCACAATAAGTTCTTTCGCTTCAAGGTTGTATACCTAAGGGGAGAAGTTCTAAGAGGGTAAAACTCCATTTTTGTTGAAATTTGGCTGTAGAATTCAATAACACAGTAAGCTAGCTTTCCAGAACTTACCCACATCACCAGACTTTCCTGGCCCTTCGGACAGCCTGTGTTGATAGGCTTCCTCCCTGACAGAAGCTCAAGAAGCACGACACCAAAAGCATAGACATCAACTTTCTCATTAACCTTCCCATACATGAAATACTCAGGAGCCAAGTAACTGCAACATTAAGGTGACATCTTAGCTTGCAAAAAAATACAATATGCTTCATCTTTAGCAATGAAGCTCAGATACACACCCAAAGGTCCCTGCGACGTCATTGCAAGTTATGTGTGATGTCAACGGCAAAACCCACTTTGCAAGTCCAAAGTCAGAGAGCTGAAGCATGCAACAAGAAGAGTCAAATTAAGCAAGCAAATTGTGATCTGTTAGTATGATATTGAATTGAACAATAAAACAAACCTTGGGCTCAAAATCTTCAAAGAGGAGGATATTTGAGGATTTCACATCCCTGTGGATCAGAGGCTGAGCGCCAACTCTGCTATGCAGATAATCAATTGCCTCAGCTACACCCATGGCTACCCTACATCTATCAATCCAACTGAGAACATTCTTATGCTCTTCTCCTCCTGTCAGAGAAAAGGAAAATAGTGAACATTAATTTACAGAAAACGAAGGAGAAACAACACTAAATATCCAACTGAATAATGGCTTACCATGAAGAATTTCTTCTAAACTACCCTTTGACAAGAATTCATACACCAAAATGAGACTGTTATTCTCAAAGCAAAATCCAAATAAAGAGGTGATGTTCTTATGGTTCAAGGTAGTGATAATCTCAATCTCAGAAACAAACTCTCTCAGTACATCTGCAGATGGCTTCAAGATCTTCACTGCTAATTCCTTGCCATCTGAGAGATAGCCCTTATAAACATGGCTGCTACCTCCCTTTCCAATTAATTTCTCTGCAGAATATATCAGTGCGGCATCAGAATCAAATTCAAGACTAATTGCAAATTAAAACTCGAGGAAGTTCATAAGGAAAGAGGAGATAACCAGGAGAGAAATCAGATGTTGCTTGCTTTAGTTCCTTGTAGCTAAACAATCTGCAGACCGAGGAGTATTTCTCTTGGAGAGACTCCAACACCTTTGGAAGTTCTGCTACTTCATGCTCAACGGTGTCAGAGGAACGAGATGAATCGGTTTCTAATGAAACTACAGATTTGCCCTCACTATCACTACTAGATGTCACATCAGATTTTGACTTATTGAGCTTGTGATCAGCACAAATTGCAGAAATTGTGGAGTACCGGTTTGAGAGGCGCATTGCCCACTGAATCATTGTTCTCTTAGGCCTAACCTTTGAAACAATTTTCTTATAATCCAGCACTGCCTTTTGAACAAGCTGCCAGTGATGTCTGACTTCTGGTGCACACTCTGATCTATCAACCGAGACCGAGCTCAATGACTTGTCTTCCTTCGGACAAGATGGCTCATTCCTCATGGAGTCATGTGAACAAATCAAACAATTTTCTCCCGGTGAAGCACTCTGCAATGAAGTGCTCTCATCAACGTCGATCTTACTAGAACTCAACCCCCTGTTACTTTCATTCTCCAAACACCTAGACCAAGAGTTTGAAGCATCAAAGACAATTCGTGCTTCATCATCAATCACTGATGAACATACTGAATCGTTGCGCTTGTATGCAATCTTCTTCTCAAAATGATTCCGGGTTTTATTCATGTCTATTTGACAATAAAATAGAAATATTCTCAACGTGAAACTCCGAATTATGGGGAAAAAAAAAGCCACAACTGCTCAAAAACATCCAAACCTGTAACTTCTTTTTCAAAGAAAATTTTCCCATTGCTAACAGCCAACACTGCACAACCATGAGCCACTCTCTTCGCGCAGTACTTCGCAATTGAAGTCGGTGAAGGCCTAGTTCACACAGCCACATCAACAAACAAAAAAATGGCAAGCAAAATTAAAGCTTTGATGATGGTTTCCAAGACCCTGCTCACCCAATAGCTCTCGAATTCTTTGCAACTCCAACAATAAGTTCTGTTGCGCCGAAGCAATTCGCCTCGCGAACCAACGCCTTCCGAAGCGAAGGCCCCTGACATATCTTCAGCTTCAAATCAATCTGTGAACTCAAAACAAAAAACTCGTTACCAATGCGAGAGATGTAGCACCAAACCAACAAACTCAACGGAACCCAGCAACTACCAAGACAGAAAAACCTGCTTCAAATTGCAGAAACCCTCGTAGACAGCAAGCATGCCGTCGAAATCCTTCGCCAGAGAGAGCAAAGTCGGACCTTTCGCGTCCGAATCCGGTCCATCTGCAACGGCATCGCCAATTCATCAAAAAGATCAAAACTTTGAGGAAATTTCCTCAAAAAGACTCAACCTTAGGGGCAACTTGCTGAATTTGGAGTCGAAATGGGTACCATTGGAAGAAGGGAGGACATGGAGGGCGACAACGCGGTCGCCGGGGAGCGCGAGCTTGACGAGGGACCAGGTTAGGAGCTCTCTGCTCTGCGCATCCAGCTTAACGCCGACCAACAACGTCTTCTTCTCCTCTTCGTCCTCCTCCTCTGTGGACACCTTCATCTTCCTCTTCTCTCTCCTTGCTCTCCTCCTCCTCCTCCTCTTCTTGAACTTGGTTTGATTTTTTGCTAGGTCTTGTCCGTTTGATGATGTGTTTTGTTTATAGATCAGATGAGAGGAAAAGAGAAGGAAGAACGAAGGAATCGTCGCCGTCGGGCGTGCTCCGAGAACCGCTGCACATTTCGCTCAGTTCCAGGGTGGAAAACATCACTACTTGGCCTCGCGTCAAAAGCGGCTGGTCAAGAAAGGAATATAAAATTACCTTTTTTTTACATTTAACCCCTCCTAATCTTGATAATAAACCGAGACGCTCTGTAAATGGTAACTTGTGCAAAAAAATTTAGTAAAAATTCACCCAAAAATGGTAAAATAAATAGTTTGATATGAGGAATATTTATACATACACTTGTAAAATCTGTTTTATTTACTTGTTCCTCTATGTTATTTCAAAAATTATAAATAATTCTTATTTTTCATTTTTTATCGGCCGAAAATATCTACATTTTTACTTTTATTAATTAAAATTTTTTAAAGATATTCCGAGTTAAGGAGCTGCTCTCACTTGATAAAAAAAAAAAGAAGAGAAAATGATCTGTAATTTTTAAATTATCAAGAGCAATGCGCATGTTAATACGATATATTTTAAAATTTAATCTCGCTTACCGATTTTTGCAATTTATTTCGGAGATGCTGCACATGAGGAATGGCCGCAAAGACATGGGAGTTGCTTGTATTAGATCATGTAGCTCATGAAAATTTCGTGATATATACCTTTTCGAGAATTTAATTACGTGCGATGTATGTGAATAAACAAAGAGTGATGTGGGATTATAAAAATGCTAAGGGGCTATCTGGAATTATTGAGAGGTTTAGATGGATGCATCATGCATGGGTATAGATAAAAGTTAGTTATGTGTGGAGCTATGAATTAAAAAACGGATTAGCTCCAAAATTAAGATCCAAAGGAAAGAATTGCAATGAGATCATCAAATTTTTTTTTAGTAAATTATTTTTGTCTCATAATTATCATTTTAGTAAATTCATAATTCGTCCGGTTGGAGCTCTTGAACCATCAATCATGGTGACATGGTACTTGGTAGGGATATCAAACGGATCAGACCCACATGGCCTCTTTGACCGAATCGCCTAAATTATTTTGGATCGTTGATATGACATGGCCTAAAACAGTAACGAATCGTGTTTGACATGACTCGTGAGATTTTTTCGTTGTCAGACACGGGCCATGACGTACAGAGACATACATGGCGTGTCATGTCTGGACCTATTTTTTTTAAAAAATAATTACCTATAATTTCTGTAATTAACCTTAATTATTTACGTCCCCTAATTTCCGAAATTTTCCGCATTCTTTTTTTTTCAAAATATTTATCTACTCTCCATTGTTATTTAAAAAAATTTTTCAAAAAATTTCGATTTTTCATTGATTATTTTACAAATTAAACCCCTAAAAAATTATTTTTTATTATTTAACACTTCGAAATTCAAATTTTTACAAATAATATCTTGAAATTATTCTGATTTACAGAAAAATCCCCTAAATTTAAATTTTTGTAAATAACACCTCGAAATTATTTCAATTTACAGAAAAGCCCCCGAAATTATTACGACGGTGGCGAGGGTGGCGACGCGCAGGCGGCGACGCCGGAGGCCAACGGCGGGAGCGGAGGCCGAGGCCGGCGCGCCGGCCTTAGCCTCCGTCCCGCGTGCCGAGGTCGCGTGCCGAGGTCAAGGCCGAGGCTGTCCACGCCATCATGCCGGCCCCGACCTCTGTCCCCGGCAAGTAGGCGCGGACAGCCTCGGTTTTGGCTGTTCGCACTCACGCGCCGGCCTCAGCCTCCGCTCCGGCCACCGGCCTCCGGCGTCGCCGCCCGCGCACCGCCACCCTCGCCGTCGTCGCAATAATTTCAGGGTGTTATTTGCAAAAATCCGAATTTTAGGTACTTTTCTGTAAATCAAAATAATTTCGAGGTGTTATTTATAAAAAATTGAATTTCAGAGTGTTAAATACTAAAAAATAAGTTTTAGAGGTTTAATTGTAAAAATAACGTATGGTAAAATCGAAATTTTTTGGGAAAATTTTGATTAAATAATAATCATGAGTATAAGTAATTTCGAAAATTTAGGGGGTTGAAAGTAATTAAGGCTAATTATAGGAGATTATAGGTAATTATTCCTTTTTTTTAATATATAAAAACATAAATTGTAAAAAATTATTAATAAATTGTAGTTTAGTTGGTTAAGTTTTTTATTTTTTATTTAATGAACATGAGTTTAAATATTGATAAAAAAGATTTTTCAAAAAAATACAAAAAATTTATAAATACATAAAAAAAACCTCAAAAAAATAAATAAAAATAAACTACAAGTCAAGGCTTTTGATTTTAAAAAAAAAAATTATGGGCCAAATTGTGTTGTCTTGTATGTCATGTCGAGCTCGACCTAATTATGTCACGGGTCATGTTTGGACCGTAAGTTATGAGTTGAGGCACCAAATACAATCCGATATATGAGTCATATCAAATACGCCCTGAGTGCTATAAAGTTCGAATCGTACCAAGTACAATTTATAATTGGGTCATGCCGCGCCGCCCTGCGAATCAACCCCCGTTTTTGACATCCATAATCCTTGGAGTTATATATAGACCTCTTGCTCCTTATTTTTTGAGTTTATTTTTTATAATTAAGTAAAAACACATATATTTATATATATTAGTTTATTTTCTTTAATTTCATCACATATATAAACTTTTTAAATTGAAAATGAATCTTAACCTAATATGTTATAGTGGTAAGTGCGATGAATTATTCTCAAATTGGGCAATCGGATAAAATATAATATATATAATGGAGAGAACCAATATTCAATAAGCTTAGGTTTTAAAAATAATTTACTATTCAACATATTATATAAACTTAGTTTAATATTCTTAAATTCCTTCAATATTAATATAGGTAAATATAATAAAATCAAAATATCAACTTCTAAAACGCATAGAGAAAACAAAAATGAAAATTGAAAGTGCATGGCTTGACAGCTGTTAGTAGGGTCATGGCAATGAAATGTTCAATACAATTTTCTAACCCCGGTTACCTAACTCGCGTTGATGGATTGCATTTGGATCCATGCTGCCTCTCCAGCTAGCCATGGAAGATTCTGACCAATCCATTGTGTTTGGATTCAAGTTTATTAGAGCCATTTGGTAATGAATTAAAATTAAAATTAAAATCAAAATTAATGAACCATTTTTATAATTATTATTTTTTATTAAAATTGATTATATATAATAATTTAATTTTTTTAAAAAAACAAATTCCTTTTTTTATAATAATTTAATTTAATAATAAATATAAAAAATAATTAATATTATTTTTTAGGAATTTTTTTTTAAAAAAACTTTTACTATGATACTGACCCTGACCCAAATAGCCCAAGAGCGAAATGCAGTCTCCATTTCTTATTCTATACGTTCATGCCTGCACGTGTTCTAGGCTGTCCTCTCTGACCCTCCACAAGGCAAACCCCATATTTCTTTAGACAATTAGCACACTAATCTCCATGTTAATTAACCTTGTTTTGTATAATTCACTGATAGCAGAAGATTATTTTTTTAAAAAATCCCAATATATCAACCTACTGCTTTCGAATTCGAAAGTACACAATACACTAGCAACCCTTTTGTGTCGTTTACCGGAGAGTAAAATGATCTATGCTATAACAAAATAAAATATTTTAAAATTTTAAATTAATAATTCCATATGAAAGATGGGTATAATCATCAAGGTTTAGCTTAATTTGCATGTATAAACAAGTCTTGATATGGGGTTATTTAAGAACACATTAAGGCTTGGTTTGGTTTGAAATTAGATCAGGATCAACTCATTTCAAAATTAATTTTTTTTATTATAAAATTAATATTACTTATTTTATATTGTTATTAAATTAAATTATTTTTTGAATTTTAAATTATTAAAACGTTAATTTTGATAAAAAAATATTAATTTATAAAAATAGTTCACTAATTTTGATCATAATCCTGATTCTAATTCGAAAGCAAACGGTGCCTAAAATATCATGGTATTATACGTAAAAAAATCACTTAGTACGTTCATTATCATGGTTGCATAGATTGCCCATCAGTGATGTTCTGATATCACTTAAGCCTATCTTAAACTTATAATTAGAGGTATAACAAAGACATTACAGTTGTTCACCACCTGCTCAATCAGGGTTAAATAATTCAGTTTAATGCTCGGTCCACATGCATGCTTACGGTTGACGAGATGCTAATGCGGTCAACCAAGAAACACCGCGTGCCATGTCATCTCTGTCACTTGAATGGGAAAATTTCAGTTATTTTTGCATTATTTAATTATTAAGTTGAAACATATTTGGAGATAATATTTTCAAGGTGAGCAAATAAATGGGTGATGCTCTGTTGATCGCGATCGCAAAGTTTTTCTATTTAATGTGACCTTTTTATGCATAAGCCCCTAGATATTCATTTATTTTGTTGAAAACCCATGAAACAATATCTTTATTATTATCTCCAATTATTTTTGGGACATTTGGCAAGAAAGTTTTTGTTTTTATTGATTACGGGACATCATCCTCCAAAAAAAAAAAAATTTTGCTATTTTAAAGGTGCGTTTAATTTGAAATCAAAATTAAGATCATATTGACCTACCATCCAAATACTAAAAAATAATTAAATTATTTTTTATTTTATTTTAAGAAATAAATTTTCATTTCATTTTATTTTTTTATTTATTCAAACCTCAATAAATAATATATTTAAGGACATAAAATTTAAATAATTTATTAGCTAACTAGTATCTAAATATTAAAAACTTAATCAGACTATTATTTTATATTTTAATTTTGATTTTAATTTTAATTTTAATTTTAATTTTAATTTTAGAATCAAAAGGTCTCTAAAATTTCAGCAAGAAAAATAAAATTTGTCATTAATGGAGGACCTCCATGCATAATGAGCGAATCTCCACCGTTGAAATTTCACGAACCTGATCGTCAGAGGCCCACGCCCGAAATGCCGGGAACCCAACAGAGCCCAACGGTTCGAGAGATGATGAAGGGAAACGGTGTCGAGAAACGGTACACGGAGCGGTAGGGAAACGAAGGGGGGAACGCAGGAGGTGGGGCTAATAATTAGGCGAAAGTACGGATCTCCGGGGCACTTGTACTTGATCGGAGTTTTACCAAGTCTAATCAATGGAGAAATTTTTAGAAAATAATAAAAAAGGAATAATAAATAAATAATTAAAATAGAAATCGTTTTTTGTCGGAGTGTATTTTGGTTTTGGGGGCGATGGCGACGTGTCTTTTGAGATCACGTGCACTGCGACTGGGGAAGCATGGAATTGTGCCTCATTTGGAAATGCCGACCTTTATACTTCCGTTCTTCTGTCCAATGCTTTTTATTTATTTTGGACTTTTTTTTCAGAAAAACCAAATCATCTGTCTAAATTACAACAAGCAATCTTGGATTTCGATATTTGCACATAAGACCCAGTCCTATTGGATAATAAGGTATTATTGACGAAAAAAGTTTAATTTTTAAAGAGATTTCGGTAAAAAAATAACCTATTTTAATATAAATTTATCAAAAAATAACTATCTTATCATTATTAATAAAAAAATCACTCATTTTATATAATAAATTCACAAAAAATTTACTATTCAAAAAATATTTTATTTTAATTCAAATTTATCGATTAAAATTAATATAAAAAATTAAATTATTTTTATTACGTTTTGGTTTGAATAGTTGGTCCATAATCAAAATAAAAAACATAATTTGGTATTTTTTATATTAATTTAATTCAAAAATAACATAAAATAAAATATTTTTTAATTATTTTAATTGAAGTAATTTTTTGTAAATTAATAATATAATATGAGTGATTTTTTCTTAATAGTGATAAAGTAGATGATTTTGAGTAAATTCGTTATAAGTCAGGTGATTTCTTATTAAAAACCCAAAAATCAAAGTTGATCGATTATTTAGAATAATTATAATAATTAAGAGGTGTTTCATGTTTCAAACTCACAACTTCTTTGTAAAAAATTCACAATTTTTTGAAGCGAAGTTTACCTGAAGGCCAATTCATATTATAGAGATTTGAGGGGCTTATATGCGAAAGTAGTAAAACCCGGCCAAAGATGGAAGGAGGCGCAAGACCCAAACCGCTTCCTCAAGCGAGGGGACCGCGTTTCTCGAAACGTAACAGGCTTGAATTTTTCCGCCCTTTTACCCTCTTCCTTCTCAATCAAAACTCGGAGTGCCACCCACACCACTCCATTTCCGGCCACTCTCTCTGCGTTTCTCCGAAAGCTCCCACCTTTCTTACCCTTCTGTGTAAACCCCATTATTACTACCTCCTCCTCCTCCTCCTCCTCGTCCATTCTCCTCTTCTTCATCTTCCTCTTCTCCGTCGTCGGCGTCGTCTTCCTTATCAGAGCCATGGGCAGAGGGAAGATCGAGATCAAGCGGATCGAGAACTCCACCAACCGGCAGGTCACCTTCTCCAAGCGCCGCAACGGGATCATCAAGAAGGCCCGGGAGATCAGCGTGCTCTGCGATGCCCAGGTCTCCGTCGTTATCTTCTCCAGCTCCGGCAAGATGTCCGAGTACTGCAGCCCCTCCACCACGTACGCATATCTTCAAAGTTTTGGTGTTTTCACTGTTTTGTAGTGGTTTTTGAGGAAAAGTAGGGGTCTTTTTGAGGGGTTGTAGATTGTCGAAAATGCTGGAGAAGTACCAGCAGAACTCGGGGAAGAAGCTCTGGGATACCAAACATGAGGTGTAGTCTTCTTTTTTCTTTTTCTTTTTTTTGTTTGATGCTATTTTTGGAATCTTTTGTTTATGGATTTTTTTTTTTTTTTTGGGATTGTGTTAGAGTTTGAGTGCGGAGATAGATAGGATCAAGAAGGAGAACGACAACATGCAGATTGAGCTCAGGTTTCTTGTTGAGTGTTAGATTTTGTTGCAAAGCTGTCTTTGCTTTTCTTTTGAAAAATCTGGTGATTTTATGGGTTTTTGTTTGGTGATCATGGAGAAGGCACTTGAAGGGGGAGGATCTGAACTCGCTGAACCCGAAGGAGCTCATTCCGATTGAGGAGGCGCTGCAGAATGGGCTCTCCATCGTCCGGGACAAGCAAGTTGGTTGCTCTGTTTTATGCCTTCTTTGAGTTTGTCTTAATCTCTTTTTAGCTTTTGCTCTTGGTGTGTGTTGCTGATTCCTGCTTATCCGTTTGTTTTGCAGATGGATAACTTGAAGATGCTAAAGAAGAATGTATGCGTTACTGATTGAAAGAATCCCTTTCTCTTCATTTGTCCAGTCTCTTCTTCGTGTTTTTGTGATAATTGTGGTGCTGTTTGGGTTGATGATGTGCAGGAGAGGTTGCTGGAAGAGGAGAACAAGCGACTCACCTATATCTTGGTAGATAGCTTTTACTTTGCCACTGATGTTTATGCGCTGTTCGTGTTAGATCATACGTAGATATTTGCTGTAAAATTAGATTTAGAATGCTCGCAATTGGTGATTGTTAATTGATATTAATAATTGCGTAGGTTCATTGACTATAGGCATGACAGGAGATGGTTTAACTTTGACTCTGAAGATTGTTTGCTTGTCATGGATGATTCTGGGAATTTGACAGTGTTTGCCTTTTGAGTTTTGAAGGAAGTGTCTTGATTGTTTCTTTTGATTATAATTAGCAGCACCATCAGCAGTTGGCAATGAATGGCAATGTGAGGGAGCTAGAGCACGGGTATCATCAGCGAGAACGGGAGTTCCCGCCGCAGATGCCATTGGCTTTCCGCGTCCAACCAATCCAGCCCAATCTGCAGGACGATCAATAGGAGCGGTTTTCCGTGTCGTGTGCAGCCAGTGTGTGATAATATCTGGAATTTCTGTTGTATTCACCACTTGCCACTCGCTTGCTTACTGTTGGAACTCTCTCCGAACAAGATCAAAATGCCTGTGGCTTGCTTAATGAACAGACTTCGTGTGAAGTAATTCTCCTGTTTTGCGGTTGTGTTTCGCTGTCTCACAGGTCTAGCTTTTCAAATAAGGGCCTATTTATTTTATTGGATTTTAAAATTCTAGAAATAAATTTTAAAGCCATGAGATTTCAAAATCTTTGAATTTTTTAAATTCAAATAATATGTTTTAAAGAATTTAGTTATAATTTAGCATAAAAAAATTTAAAACAAAAAGAACAGGACCTAAGCATTCGTGCTCTTTAATATGTTCCACGCCACAATGCGCTTCAAATATGTCTGCAGATGGTTGGTTAGATAGATGAAAAGTGGAGAACGCATTATCTGTAGTGTATTGATTCATTATGCAAAAGTTTGTCAAAACGTTTTATATGTGGCGTTTCATTCCTTTGGTTTTGAGGTGCAACGAGTGTTGTCTTCTTCTTCAGCCGGCTTGTAGCCTGCCTGTTCAACACCGTGAGCTGTCCGAACGAGAGGCTTAGGAAAAGCTCTTTTACCTAAATCAGACGGTTTTTTTTTTTTTTTTTTGTGTATGAAGAGGAAGGAAAAGGATTTTGAGCAAAGACAGGAGAAAAATGACTTGAATTGCATATGTGACGCTCTTACTTAATATGATATTGTTTATGGGTATTTGTAGTTCGTTATCTATCCGATCTTGGGGTTTTATTTTTCTCAGCTTTTCGAAAAAAGATATCGTTATTGGATTTATGGCAGTTATCATATTTAGTACAATCTCAATTCTAATACTTTATCGATGTAAAACTAAAGATAACTGCTGTCAATTATAGATTCTTTATTTGTCTACCGACCTACTGATTCCACCAGATCTTACAGCACGTGTGAGTGTTGAATAACGAAAAAGAAGTAGAAAAAGAGAGAGATGCCACCTTTCTTTTAAGTATCTCATCCTCTTTTACATGAAATGTAGAATTTGATCCTCCAACTCAAGTAATCTAATCCGACTTTTAAGTGAATTAATCTAATGGCGGTCATAAAATTTTATCTACTTCTCTGTATTAATGCGTGATGTTTTTCGTCGCCTAGCAAAAATAAAGTAAGATGTCAGATAGAAAGTGATTAGTGCATGATTTAAATGATGAACGTGTAGTTTCTTAATTTGAGATTATCTTGATTGAATTGACCAATTTTCGGTTTAGGCAATCACATGCTAATTTAGAGACATGATGACTCGTTATGTAAGCCTATTGAATGCCTTAATTAGATAATGAATTTCTGAAGTCGTAAGTTTCAAGTGCAGCATGCTCTCTCCTAATTTAGCAGTATTTTAAATCATTGTTTTAGGTTGTACTGCTAAAACTAATCAAAACACATGCTTTGAGGAAGAAAAAGCACATGCTTATTTTAATTTCCTGTGAGTTGGCTAGTATTAGACAATTTTTCTGTAAATACTAATTGAAATTAATCTGATAGAAAATTATTAATTAAAAAAATTAAAATTGATATTGTCACGTTACATCCAAAAGAGAAATTATTATAATAGGAGATATGATAAATTAATATAATATCAAATATTAAATAAATAGAATTTAATATATATAATAAAAAAATTTTATTTTATAAATTTAGATTTTTGAGATAATTTAGTATCGATTTAATATATCATTTTGTTTGAATCTAGGTCTCTTTTGGTTTGAGATTAGAATTAGAATTAGCCCATTTCAAAATTATTATTTTTTCTTATAAAATTAATATTATTTATTTTACATTATTATTAAATTAAATTATTATAATTTTTTTTTTTGAAAATGATTGAAGTGTAAATTTTGATAAAAAAAATAATTTATAAAAGTGGTTCACTAACCTTGATTTCATAAAATCTATTGACCCAGAGAAGAACAGTATATCAATTGGGAGACATTTGTTGTTTTCCTAATAAACTCTAAACCTTCCATTGAGTTTTAATCCAAAACTAAAATCGTCGATGCAAAAGAAGAACATGTAAATGTATCTTTGGACCTCTACTGACGATGAGCAATTCAATACTCTCGCTGCAACAATGGAAAGATTGAAACACAGTCAGTCAGATTCAGCAAACACAAATGATGCAAATCCATCAGAGATAGTGGTAGGTTGGTAGCAGCGCAATGGCAAACAACAGACTGAAATTCAAGACATCACATATTCACATTTGATCTTCTTCTTCACCTGAGCATGTCCCCCAGGTTCAGCATTGGTCCGCTCAACGCCGGCGAGGTACTAAACGTGTTCCCGCCCCCAAAAACCGGCCCGTACCCCAGCGGCAGCGGCCGGTCGGGTATTGCCGGCACGTCTATGTCCCCTTCCAGCATCCTCAGCGCCTCTGAAATCGTCGGCCGCAGCGCCACCATCACATGCGCACACAGAATCCCCACCATCAAGAACCTCTGCATTATCCCCTTCGGGTTCCCCTCCGCCGCCAGCTCCTCGTCCAGCACCTCCTCCGCCCGCCCGGCCTTCACCAGCGTCCACGCCCAGTCGGTGATCAGCACCGTGCTCGCCGCCATCGACGTGTCCAGGGCCCTCCTCCCGCTCATTATCTCCAGCACCACCACTCCAAAACTGTACACGTCGCTCTTCTCCGTCAACTGGCCGTACAGAGCATATTCCGGCGCGAGATACCCGTGCGTGCCGGCAACCCTCGTCGTCAAATGCGACTGCCCCTCCCTGCTCTGCCGCGCCAATCCGAAGTCCGCCACTCGAGCTCGCATCTCGCCGTCCAGGAGGATGTTCGTCGGCTTGATGTCCCGGTGGTAGATCGCCGGCTTTACGCCGTAGTGCAGGTAAGCCAGCCCCTTGGCGACATCCCAGATGACCGCTTTCCTCTGCGGCCAGCTGAGCTTTGGCTTCTTCGACCCGAAGATGTACTCGTCGAGGCTGCCGTTGAGCATGAAGTCGTAGACGAGGTACCGCTGCTGGCCCAGCTCTTCGTCGGCGGCGTCGGAGATGCAGCAGCCGCGGAGCGGCACGAGGTTCCGGTGCCGGAGGTCGCTGATGATCTCCACCTCGTTGCGGAACTCATCTTCGCTCTCGAAGTCCGATTCCAGCACCTGCTTAACGGCGACCTGGGTGCCGTCGGCGAGAGTTCCCTTGTAGACGACACCGAACCCGCCGCGGCCGATGAGGTTGCGCTGTGAGAAGCCGGCGGTGGCTTTCTGGAGCTCCTTGATGTCGTACCAGATCGACCCGGTGTTCGGCCGGAGATGCGGCCGGGACGAGCTGAAAGATTGCTGCTTTTTATGCTGGCGTGAGCGTGACCACCAGACATAGAATCCCAGGGCCGTCAACATGACCAGCCCGGTGATGGCGGCTCCGATGGTGCCGTAGACGACGGCGTTGGAGCTCCCGGACTTGGAGGATGAGGGTGACCTGGAGAGCGCAAGGCCGAAGATGCAGCTGGCGGCGCGGGGGTCGGTGGGGCCGAGGGAATTGGACACGCCGGCGGCGTAGAGAATGGTCAAGTAATAGCAGTTGGTGGCGCGCGACGAGTTACCGTCGAGTTTGGTGAGCCGGAAGGCGACGGCAGAGCCGGCGTTGAAGCAATTGGCGCAGCGGGAGAGGTCGGAGCCGGAGAGGTCGCCGGCGCAGGCGTCGTCGAGCTGGGTGGTGTTCCCGAGCTTGGCGGTCCAGTCTTGGGTGGTCTCCACGCCGGAGCAGTAGGATGGGGAGATGACGAAGTAGGAGGGGTCTTGGGGGAAGCACGAGGACACGAGGTCGGCGGGGAGGGAGAGGGAGGAGAGGCGGGACTGGAAGGCGGCGGTGCAGGCGGCGGCGGAGGAGACATTGGGAAGGCGGAAATGGGTCGTGGACCGGAGGCGGCTGGCGAAGGCTATGCCGTAGACGCTGATGAGGGTGACGCAGCAGTCGGTACGGTTGGTGGCGCCGGGGAGGCACGGCGTCCGGTCCCAGGGGAACGTATCGACATAGGAGAGGTCCAGCGGGCATGTGGCAGCCAGCTTCGGCGCCGCCGCCGCCATCGCCTCCAATGCTGAGGAGATGAGCAGAAGAAGAAGAACCAGAGAGATCATGGCTGCGCGAAAGTTGTTTCTTGTTTTGCTGCGATTGAGAAATCAGAAACGGCAGGAGGTTAACCGAGCAAGCAGGAGGAAGTCAGATGTGGCTGCTATTGTTTAGGATCTGGATCCCGACGCAAATTTGATGGATAAGATGTTGTCCTTTGGATTCTGTCGCAGCCTGCAGGAGTCTTCACGGAAATTTCTTAATTATCCACGAGGCTTTTATTGGCTTAATTAAATGTGTCAAGTAGGAAATGCTTAATTCTGGTAATCATGTCCAAGTCAACATCTGTTTTTGACCGATTTAACATGCAAATAGTAAAAAAATAGTCCGATTAATTTTATTTTACTTAAAAAATAAAATTATTATACTATTTTTTTATTTATTTAAATTTTAATAAAAATATAATGGTCTAAATAAATTTTATACAATTCACTAATCAAACTAATATCTAAATACTAAAAATTTAACTAAACTATTTTTTTAATTTAATCTTAATTTTGAACTAAACGAAATACTATAGTTGGTCCAACCTGGACCAGAAAATTTGAACCAGATATTTGGCATTGAATTCAGTCTTAGTGCCGAGCCTATTCATTTTGCATGGTTGTATGTCTAAGCCCCACCTCAAATTCGGACTGTGGATTCCAGTTTAAGTCACATTTGGGCTTCAGAGCCAACTTTTTGTTTAAAGTAGGACAAAACGGGAAAAAAAAAATTATTTTAAAAAACATTTAAAAACTCCTAATTTTATCTCAAAAAAGCCCCTGTACTTTCATGTTTTGAAATTTTTGAATTCAAACATACATACAAAAGTACTAATACCTTCTATATTTTTTTTATGGACGTTTTTGTTATTAAAATTAATTTTTAGGGTGATTTGCATATAATTTGTTGTAAACTTGTAAAATTACATATAATTCTTTTAAAATTTAAAAATTATATGTAACTCATTAAATTATAAGTTATGTTGAATATACCTTTTGTTAGTTAAATTTTGTTAAAAAAGAACATTTCATGAATATTCTATTTAATGGTATTTAGGAATTACTTTAAAAGTTTATTTTAAATTTGGTCATCCAAACATGAATCTTTAGTCGTCAGAGCTTAGCATACAAAGAGCAAAAAATCATGCCTATTGGATCTCTGCTCCGGCTTCATCGTTTCTCATTTTCTCACCTATTTTTTCGATATCAACTACATCGAAATCCTTAGTCTCATTTGCTGTATGTTGCCACATTTGACAAATTCTCACTGTGCCATCATTTCATGCTTTTGGCATGATCCATTCATCGTTGTTCATCCCATTGCATATTGCACCACATTCGATCTCTCCTTCTTTTTCATCATTTTGCCTCATTGACTTCGTCTTCACAATCATGATTAACACTCATTTTTTCAGCTTGACCTCATCCCTTTTCTCTTTTACTTTTGTCATATGCTCTAGTCCGATCTCTTCCCCAACTACTTTGCTTTTCTCTCCATTCTGTATTGCTTCTCGCTCCGAACCTTCTTATTGGGATTCCAGTGAAAGATCTCTTATCGTCAAACTTCTCTATTTCGATTAAGGACTTTATCATCTTAGTTATTTGACCCATATGGTAACCTTTGAGAGGAAGGGGGTTAAATGGGTTTTGAAACAAATACAAATACATTTTGATAAATAAGATCTAAAGCCCCAATAGCAAATCACTAAGATAGATATAGTGCCAATATCATACAAATCTCAATTAAACCACAAATGCTATAAATGTAAATAAATAAGGTAAAGAAGGCAATGTAATTTACGTAATTTGGAGACCAACTGCTTTTACTTCATGATCCATATCTCGATCTTGAGGACTTCAATTACTTTACTAGTGATGTTGCTTCTTGAAATGAAATTAAACTTTTATATATACTCACTAACTGCAAGTGTTGCTTTCTTTAGGTGATATCAACATGTCACTTTCTTAAGATAAAGTTATGCTTCTACAACTCCTTACTCCTACTGAGTAAGTGATATTTTACACTAGAGTCATTGTATTATCATACTCCTAAAATCTAGAAGCATTTATAGGTGAAAAGAAAAAAAAAAATAATTTGAAACTCACATAAAGTCACTCAAAATTGAGTAAAAGGGCATTGAAGATTTGCATGAGATTGAAAGGTTTAAGACAATATTGGGGTAGTAGGCATATGGGGCATTGATCTCCTCTCTAGAATAGATATAAAGTTGTTAAAATTTATTAAAAAAACTCAACCATATTTATTTATACCTTATGGGTCAAAACTAGTTGTTGGGAGTGAAATTCCTCAATTAGTTTCGCTCCAATGGTCAAAAAATTAGCCAGTAATTGTATACATTCCGTGAACTGGATGTTCGTTTATGTCAAAGTTAGAATTCCACCCAAACGTCCGGTTCTCAACTAGTCACCCGATTTTTCTTAGGTTTGAAGTTTTTGAATCTTCAGTTTGACTTAACCAGTCATCCAATTTAGAAGTAGACATCCGGTTCAATTAAAAAAGTCTTGTTAAGAGTTTCCTGTAGGACTCTACATAACGAGTGATCTAAATGACAAATCTAAAAAATAAATAAAAATCTAAACCTAGTTGATGCTAAGTTTTTAAGTTGCTTTGATTATATTTATATCATTCTCAAATCTTTAAGTTATCTTAGATACCTTCATACCACTTTTAAGCTATCATTTGATCTTTTCAGGTCATATTTGCTAATCTAGCATTATATTTCATTTTCTTTAAAGTTTTTAAATGTTCTCTTGAGAGCTTTAATGTACTTTCATTAAAACACAACTTAAATTAATATCAAATACAAAATTTGTTCATTATCAAAATTATAAAGGACAATATTTGAGATGTGTTCAGTTTTAGTAGAAAGAGTTTCTAAATCTATTTAGTAAGGGAACATTCGCAAAATAATAATTAACAAATTTAAGATCAGTATAACATAATAGACAAGAATGTGGTATACCTTTTCATCCCCTTGAGATCAGATTATCTACCGTTAGAATTTTATTCTAGATGACTAGCAAAGTAAAGATCTTTATTTAAAGAGGACAATGATGTCTCTAGATATAGCTAGAAAATTTGTTAGAACCCCTTTGTTAGAAAGAAAGTTATATGTAAATCTAATTAAGAACTCTTTATTTCATCTCAATACTAATTAATCACTTATTAGACTAAGTGGTTGAGGTACCACTGCCTTAACTTTTGTTTCCTGATATGTGATATATATTGGAGATTTTTTTCTAATAATAGTTCCTCGCTGATTGACTTTTATAATCGTAATCAACTGATTTTTAGCATATTTAGTAGCTTTTGGAAATATTATATCCACTTTTAACTCATTCAAACATTTGTCTCTCCAAAAATTGATTAACTTAGTATTACTTAATTTGTAGTTGATATAGGTAGGGGTGAGTAAAACCGGTTAACCGAATCGGTTTTGCTCATTTGAGAACCGGAACCGGATTTCGGTTCTCAAAAAATTGAGAACCGGAACCGTACCGGTTTGGATGAAAAACCGGTTTTCCGGTTCCGGTTCTAAACCGGTTTAAACCGGTTCTAAAACCGGTTAACCGATTTTATATTACTGCAAATTAACCACCAGCGACCGCCGGCGTCGGCGAGGGCGAGACGGTTCTAAAACCGGTATACCGGAGCTCCGGCGTCACGACGACCGGTGAGGGCTAGGCGGCGTCGCGGCGAGCTCGGGGGCGAGCGCGAAGGCGAGGCGGCGTCGCTGCGAGCTCGGGGGCGAGGCCGAGGCCGAGGCCGAGGCGGCGTCGGCACGTTGCTGCGAGCTCGGGGGCGAGGCGAGGGCGAGGCCGAGGCGGCGTCGGCGCGTTGCTGCGAGCTCGGGGGCGAGGCGAGGGCGAGGCCGAGGCGGCGTCGGCGCTTTGCTGCGAGCTCGGGGGCGAGGCGAGGGCGAGGCCGAGACGGCGTCGGCGCTTTGTTGCGAGCTCGAGGGCGAGGCGAGGGCGAGGCGGCGCAATTAGGGTTAGGGTTAGGGTTAGGATTTTATATATAGAGGGAAAACCGGTACGGTTCCGGTTAACCGATTTTTCAGAAAACGTGAAACCGGAACCGGAACCGGTTTTCCGGTTTTATGAAATTTCAGAACCGGAACCGTACCGGTTTGCCTGAGAATCGGTTTTCCGGTTCGGTTCTCAACCGGTACGGTTCGGTTAACCGGTTTTTCGGTTTTTTTGCTCACCCCTAGATATAGGCACTGAAAACTGATTTAGTTTTTTGTACATCTTTTTAGGACACAGAAAAAACATGTACATCTTTAAGATTTTGTAATGGAAGTAAGATATTTTTATAATAATTTTTCAGTATCATTTGTATCCAAAGTTTATCAATGTCCTGATGTAATTTCCACCGCTATCTCACGAGTAAAGCTTTGTTGAATATGGCTAAATTTTGCATCCTTATATCGTTTGCTGTCTACCAGTACAAATGAGTTTCCAATTTACTAAATGGTATTTAAATTCTTTTCTGATATTTTTTCATAGAAACTTGGCTTAAAATTGATCTAATTTTTTTAAGACCCACTTGATGGTAAAGGTTCATCCAATATATAAAAGTCGTATATATCATTGAGTTGATTTGAATTAACCTGCCCCCGATTTACAGCTGTCTTGTTAGGTTGGTTATTTGAAAAAGAAAAAAAAAGTAATTACAGTGAGGTACCATTCGGTTCGGAATTAGGATTAGGATCAAAAGTAGTGAACTATTTTTTAAACTAATATTTTTTTATTAAAATTAATGCTTAAATAATTAAAAATTCGAAAATTTGTTACATTTTTATAATAATTTAATTTAATAATAATGTAAAATAAATAATATTAATTTTACAAAAAAAAATAATAATTTTGGAAAAGGCTGATCTTGATCCTGATAGGGCTTGAAGCTCCATTTGATTTGGGATCAAGGTTAGGATCAACCTATTTCAAAATTTTTTTCTTATAAAATTAATATTATTTATTTTACACTATTATTAAATTAAATTATTATAAAAAATTAAATAATTTTTCAAACTTTAAATTATTCAAGCATTAATTTTGATAAAAAATTTAATTTATAAAAATAATTTATTAATTTTAATTCTCATCCTATTTTTGTTCTCAAATAAAAGGGCACCTGAATATTTTTCAGAATAGCCCAGAGAAAATGTAAATATGGCATATTACAAGGAGTGTTTGTCAAACTTCCTAAATTAGGCCTACAAATATGTAGAACGTTGTGCGAAATCATTTCCCGCTTCAAAACCAGATCCTCATGGCCACCATCCCCGGTGACGGCGACGGCTGGGAAGACGCCATCGATATCGACGATTCCGACCTTCCATCCCTCCTCTCTCCTCCTCCCCCTGTCTCCCTCCCCTCTCTCCGCCCTTGCTCCCGTCTCTGTCTCCCTTCTGCCCAAACCCTAAACCCCGCTTGCGCCGCCGCTCCGGCGAGGAGCCCTGACGGGCGGAGACCCATACCGGGGCCTGCAGGCGCTCTCCAGGCTGCCATGATCCGCCGATCGGGGAACGGATCCTATCTCAATCTCGAGGACGACGTCGGGGTTGGTTCGATTCCCAATTTGGATGATGAGGACTTTAGGATGAATCCTTGGCTTTGTGCCATGAGAGCCCTGGGTGAGTTGCAAGTGACAGCGATTATGATTTATTTCTCCTTTGTTGGTCTAAAACCCTCCGATTCTGATGTTCAGGGAACGATTATGCTTCGTCTTCGATGTCCATTAGCTCGATCAAGAACTGCCGGAGAGGAATTGAGCGAGTGCCGCAGGTGAAAATGCTGGTTTTATTTGATTTGAAGTTGTTTTATCTCCTGTTTTGATTGAGGATACGGGTTTTTAGGTGGTAGCGATTGTCAAGTCTTGCACACCGAATGGGTTGGGGGATTTGTTCATTAATTTGAAGGTAATATCCATGATTACTGTAATTTTGGGGATTTTTTGACCTTTGGAAATTGTATTTGAATGGGCAATATGTTGATTAGGATCCGACGGGAACAATTGGTGCTTCGGTGAATCGTAGGGTTCTTACTGAGGGGAGCCTCGGTGGTGATATATCCGTGGGGTGTGTTCTTATTTTGAAGCAGGTCGTAACATCTTCAGATTATATGATGCTGCGATTCTTGTTTTCAGTTGCTGATTATGTTGATTTCCATTTTTCTTGTATGGATGATGAATGAGTTCTCTATTCTGGTTTGATGATGTTCAGGTGGTAGTTTTCTGCCCAACTCGAGCAGCTTGTTATCTGAATATAACGTTGAACAATGTGGTGAAGGTGAGTAGTCAATGCGTCTTCTCTGACTTGTGAATATGATTGCCTACTACAATTGTCGATCAAATATCTGTGTTTTATGAATTATGTGGTCATTTGTGGTGTATTTGTTCATACTATGCAAAACTTTTCCATGGCTCAGTAACTAGTTTTCTAGACTCTGCAAAATATAGAAAAATCTTTCTATAATATTTCTTTAGGGGCTGTTTGGATATCCATGTTATATCTTACACAAGGTTAAAAATTGCAAAAATGAAAAAGCTTTAACAGTAGTATGTTAGTCAGAGGCATGTGAATTTTTAATTAATTATTAGAGATGGTTTATGTTGCCCTAATGATAGGAATGGTGTATCCTATAACCAATCTTTTCATTCATTTTTTGCAATTTCAAAGTCTTTCTTATGTCCCAAAATGCATATCCAATGAATATCCTGAATAGGTTCTTGTAAGAGGACCTTGCTAGTAAACTCCCTTATTTCTCCAACAAAAAAGAAAAAAATCCTTGCTTTCCCAACAAGTTTGTTAAATTTCTTATTATGAGTTCCTTAAATGGTTATGCCTGTAGGGGCAGATATTTGCAGTACAGCTATCTGTTATTTGTCTCTTTGGAGAACTCCAAAGGAATCGGAACCATATTGTAATATTAGCATTGTGCCTACACTGGGATGACACAGCAAAATTCAAGAAGCAGTCAAAATCAATCCCCCTCTCTTCTGCTTGTGGAGAAAGATGACGATTTTGATTTTTCTTTGAAACATAGCGCCACTAAAGTTCTTCAGATATCTTCTGTTGTTCTATTTATACTCCCTGGGTTCTTTTGTTCTTTTATCATCTTATGCCCACAAAACTATGATTAGTGTATGGGTAGCTATTGCATTTACTTATTGAGATGTTTGAATGCATGTTCACCATGAGAGTGATAACTGATAGGCGGATCTTTAGGGTTTATGATTAAATAAGTGATCTTATGATAAAATTTATACGAGCAGCTTATTGGGAAGGACTGTGGACCCCCTCTTGGGCAAGTACAGCCTCAATTAAGAGCAAGATATGCCATCTTTGGTATGGCTTGTTCTTCTGGTTTTCTTTTTCTTATGTTTTTCTGAATTGCATTTGAATTTGTTTCTCTTTGTGAATTTTAAGAGAATCGCGTGGCAACTGTGCTGGGAGGAGCAGAGGTAGCATCATCAGTGAGGCAGGAGGGTTTGAACACCAACAGTGGTGAAGTGAGAAGAAACTCAATTTGTGAGAGGATAATGGGCAACAAAACGGCTGGAGTTCTCACCAGAAGTGGGTCATACAAGGTCAACTCTGAAGGTACTGCCAATGATGCTGCTCCAATGGCTGACGGTAATGGAAGGGAGCCTCAGAAGTTGATAATTGAGACATCAGTTGCTGAGCAGAGGGACACACCTGATAGTATCGCCAATAAGAGAGCCAGAATTACTTCAAATCTTACTACCACCCATGGCAGGAAAGCACAGTGTCTTCCCTCTAGCTCGCCTTGTGAATCTAATTACACAGTTCCCACCACAGTTCCCACAGTGACTATAGCTGAACTGACTGACAATGGAGCAAATGAACCTAAGAAGCCAATTTTGGAAGGATCAGTTGCACAGTGGACTGATGAACAGCTTGCAGAGCTTTTTGCTGATTATCAAGATGATTATGGGTAATTACAATTTGAAAAACCCTTTGTACTCTGCAGTACTGAATATACTTTAGAGGTAGTATGCCATTAATTTGGCACTGTAGCTTATCCTCCTTACTGTTGTACAGATTCTGCCAACGTCAACTAACATAGTGCTCCACTGAAGTCAAAATCCTTATCGTTTGCAGGTTTGCCTATTAAGCTGCATCCCTTCAGGTTAATTTTGTGGTAATGGTTGTCAAAAATGCTCAACAATTACATGTGAGAAGCACTGATCAATTGATGTTGAATTGGCTCTATGGTTGCTAGTGAATCTCCACAAAGGTTGACACATAAAATATTTTGGTTCTTCCATCTTAGTAGAGTTTCAGCATGTGCAGGATTTGAGACTGATGCCAACCCTCTTTTATGTTTATCCTCCTTTTGTGAAGTTGCTAAGTTGTGAAATATGTGCTCCAATGTTTTGAGATGAGTTTGTTTTTTTATTTTTATTTTTTTTCAAATAAACTTTGTCATTGGCTTCCATTCATCTTAAATTGTTTACATGTTGAAGATCAGCTTTATGATCAGTTTTGGTTGATAGTATGATCAGTTTAGGTTGATAGTCATGCATAGTAATGGTCTTAGATCCTAAACATGTCTGAAGTGAATAAATACTACATGAAGGGGGCTGTTTGGATCAATTCCAAACAACCCAAATTAGGGGAATCCCCAATTTCATTGTTTGGCTACAATAACACGGTTTGAAATTGGAAAATTGATATTTTCAATAATTCCGATTCGGAATTGGGTGGGTTTCACATTTATTTGGGTAGATTAATGAAAAATTTATATATAATATTTTTAATTCAACCATTAACATTATTTTTTAAAAAATAAATTAAATTTTTTTATTTAAAATCATATGAAATTTTTTTTTCCTCTACTCATTAATTTTTTTTACATATTTTTCAATATTAATATTTATATATTATCAATTTCTAATTTAAAATATATTTTATTGACTGAATAAATATTTAAAAAATTATTTTTAAGCGTAAATATTTTTAATATATATATTTTTAATCACCAAAATATGTTTTATTAATTAATTTATTAAATATTTATATTTTAAAAAAATAAATATGAATAAAATAAAATAAAAATTTATTTATTTGAAAATGATTGATTTTTATTATCAATCCAAACGCCGAAATTTATGAAAGTGACATAATTGATAATTTCTTAATTTTATTTGAAAGAAGGGTTTTAAATCTCGGTTTCGGTTTTGCCACTCAGCAAAACCAATACGTTTCGGTCGTTTCAATTTTGGTCAAAAGATTTTTTTTAATTATTAATTGTGTTCTGATTAGATTTTGATTATATTTTGATAGTATTTTGACTTCAAATTAAAAAAATAATAAAATATTAGAAAAAATTTTGAAAAAAATTAAAAATTAGGAAAGAATTTATAATTAATTTTAACATAATATTAAATATTATTTTAATAAATTAAAATTAATTTTGGTAGTTAATAACTGATATAATCTATTTTTAATATATATTACTGTATTAAAAAACATACAAGAAGTAATATGAATATGAGTAAAAGTTAAAATTTAACATAAGTAAATTTAACTTTTCATTAAAATGTACTTCACACATACATAATTTATTAATTATAACATAATATAATTAATCATCATCAGTTGAGCTTGAAACATTAGGGTATAGAATTACAAATTCAGGATCTGAACGATTCGAACGAGCATTTGTAGACATATAAGCCAGAATAACTAGCTCTGCGCGATCTGGTAATAGCAGTTTTAAAGTATAACCATATATTGAAGATTCAAAATAAAAATGATAACCATATTCATTGATAACACATAATAAAAGTAGTCCAATAACTCATGAGAAATAAATATTACACTGTGCGAAGTGTTTAGAGGAAATTACGGCAAGACGCTGATTAATAGCGTTAAGTGAACCTTATTGAGAGGCATGATAAATTTGATCATTTACTTTTCCATGTTCTTTTAATGTCTGTTTAATTAAATCTTGTTCAAGTATATCATAAGCCGAAGTTGAAATCATTTTACGATAAAAATACAAGTTTTTGACGAAAAATGTACATAATTATTCTTTCTGCTTTCAGTATAACTTGGTTTGGAACTGTAATATAATCGATGATGGAGACGTCGTTAGATTGGAATACAGCCTCCGTTGTTTGCCTCCGGAGGATGTACGCACTCCATTGCCGCTCATTGCTCCGTCGTTGCATGCTGCTCCACCACTGCTCAAAAACACAAAAGCAGAAGAGAAATCCTTTGTTCTTATATTACAAACCTTGTAAGGAGAGGGAAAAGATGACAATACTGAAAAATTATCAACGCTAGCTGCGCATTGGTCGTTCCTTTTGCTCTGCTGCTGCTTGTCGTCACTTCTGCATGATGCTCACTACCGCTTCTGCTCGCCGCTCTGCACGCTGTTCCTCACGTTGGTCACTGCTCAGCTCTCGCTGCTCCGCCACTTCACGTCTGTGCGATCTCACTGTGCTTGCCATCGCCGCGTGATCTCCCAGTGTGATCTCCCCATGCAATCTCCCCGTGCATTATGCTCACCCTACGAGCGCTGTGCGATCTCCAGCTCGCTTTGCACTCACCGCCATCAAAAATCCTAATCCTAAAACCGAAACAAATTTAGCCGATCCGTTTCGGCACCGGCCAAAACTGAAACGTTTCGATTTTGGCCGAGATTTTAAACCTTATTTTAAAATATATTTAAACATCGAAATTATCAATTCGATCAATTCATTTAATTTTCTGTAATTGATCGAATTGACCATTCTTTCAATTCTAAATCGGAATTAATCCAAAGATTCCAAACGATCTCGAAACATGATTTCACGGTCTTATTTAGCCCCATGCTTGGTGTTGACTCAGGTGAAGTGGTTAATATCAAGGTTTTATGGTGCGATTTTGGTTTCGGTTTCGGTTTCGGGACCCAGCGAAACCGATACATTTCGGCCGTTTCGGTTTAGGCCAAAAGATTTTTTTAAATTATTAATTGGGTGTTGACAAGAGTTTGACTATATTTTGACTGTACTTTGACTTTAAATTAAAAATACGATAAAATATTGAAAAAAATTTGGAAAAATTTGAAAAATTAGGAATAAATTTATACTTAATTTTACCATAATATTAAATATTATTTTAGTTAATTAATATTAATTTTGATAGTTAGTCACTGATATAGTCTACTTTTAATATATATTAGTGTATTAAAAAACATACAAGAAATAATATGAATATGATTAAGAATTAAAAATTAATATAAGCACATTTAACTTTTCATTAAAATATACTCCACACATACATAATTTATAAATTCTAAGATAATACAACTAATCATCATAATTATCATCAATTGAGTTTGGAACATCTGAGTGTGAAATTACAAATTTGGATGATTTGGACGAGCATTTGTAGGCATATGAGCCAGAACAACTAGCTCGGCGTGATCTCGTGGCAGCGGCGCGATCTCGTGGCAGTAGTTCGAAGTATAACCATACATCGAAGGTCCAAAATGAAAATTATATTTTGACTAAAATTTAACTTTATTTCAATTATTTTTTAACTTCAAATTAAAAAATGATAATATGTTTAAAAATTTTAAAAAATAATGAATAATTACGTGAATAATATTATGTACGTGAATAGTATATGATAGAAACCGATAAGGACGTTGAAATCAAATTGGCGATAGCATGAGCCCTAGTGTAAGGTCGGCCTTATCTTGTGGGAGTACGGGTCAAGTCGGTGAGAGCGCGAGATAGGCGAGGGAATGGCGGCAGACTAGCGAGTGCGCAGGACCCTTGGGTTCGGACACGATGCCCGGCGAGCTCCCGCCCCCACGCGCAAGCCCGACGAGCTCCCGCCTGCGCGCTCGAGCCCGCACGTGCTCCCGCCTGCGCGCTCGAGCCCGCACGCGCTCCCGTCCGAATTCGTTGATGAAGATGAACAGTAATAAACAGTAAATCCCAACTGAAACCCAAAATAGAATTTTGATTCGGGACCAACCGAAACGGAGCCGTTTGATAAAATATTAAATATTGATTAAAGATGCATATAAAATATAATTATTATATTTTGCAACGTGAAAAATAAATAAAAAATAATGATTATATTTTATATATTTCTCAATTTTAATATTTTAAAGATGCAGTCTTTTCTGTTGTGCCAATAATAGCTCGATAAGACCGATTGTTGTTCATTTAATCATGCGAATTATTTGCAAATAGAAAGAAGGATCAGTGTTCCTAACAAGCGCATATTTTGTCCTGGTTTGCACACTGACAGGCAGCAGGTTCAATTCCCAGTTCCGACCACAGAAGAGCGAGTCCCACCTTATCTTCTTACCCTCTCTCCAACTGTTATATATTCCTCACTCATCCCAACCCCACTTCCGCAAAAAATGGAGTCCTCTCTGCTCTTCTCCCTTGTCTTCTTCGCTGTCTTCACCGCTGGCGCCACCCCCGCCCCCACTAGCATCCTCTTCACCACCTTCGGCCGCAGCCGCTACAACTTCGATATCTTCTCCACCCCGATCGCCCCCTCCTCCCTCTCCGTCAACAACCGCGCTGAGATCCAGCTCACCGACGGCGTGTCTGTCAACTTCAACGGCTTCTTCCTCCCCGATTCCTCCTCCCTTCTCTTCGTCTCGGAGCGCAACGGCTCCTCCAACATCTTTCTCTCCCCCTCGCACTCCCTTTCCTCCTCTTCCCGCCGCCGCCTCCTCTCCAACCCTCCCCTCTCCCATCTCCTCCCTCCCCACCTCTTCTTCTCTGACCGCCCCTCCCTCTCCGGCGACCGCCTCATCTACGTCTCCACCCAGGACCCTTCCGCCGGTCCCCGCCGGAGCTGGGCCGCCGTCTTTTCCACTCACCTCCCTTCTTCTAATACTCTTCGACTCACTCCGGAGGGCCTGGCCGACTTCAGCCCCTCCGTCTCCCCCTCCGGCCTATGGACTGCCGTCGCCTCCTCTGGCGAACGCGGCTGGTCCGGCGAGGTCGAGGAGCTCTACACCGATATAGTCCTCTTCAAAACTGATGACGGGTCCTCCCGGACGTTGCTTGTTGAGCACGGCGGCTGGCCTGCTTGGGCCGATGACACTACCCTCTACTTCCACCGCCGAGGGGATGACGGATGGTGGAGCGTATACCGCGGCACCATCGTCTTTGGCGGAGATGACGAAGCTGCGCCTTTCGCTGCTTCTGTTGTCCGTGTCACCCCGCCGGGATTCCACGCCTTCACTCCGGCAGCGTCCCCTGGTGCTCCGGGGACTGTTGCCGTCGCCACAAGACGGAGCAGCTCTAAGTTTAGGCATATCGAGCTCGTTGAGATTGGCTCGGGCGGCGAAAGCAACCGTTTCTTGGAGGTGACAATACCTATTTCGCCTAATTTTCATCACTACAATCCGTTTATCTCGCCGGATGGTAGCCGGATTGGATACCACCGATGCAGAGGAAGTGGCGACAATGGCAACTCTGCTTTGCTGTTTGAGAGCATTAAGAGCCCGAATCTGGATGCTTTTTCCTTGTTCAGGATCGATGGGTCATTCCCTTCGCCCTCGCCGGATGGTGGTAGGATTGCTTATGTTGGTCTCCCAGGGTTGTTTGTTGTGAATTCTGATGGTTCCGGTGGGCCGCGGGAGGTATTTACAGGGAATGCCTTTGCTACTGCTTGGGATTGGAAGAGGAAGGGGGTTATCTACACTAGCTATGGACCTGAGTTTGCGACGGAGAGTACTCGGGTTGATGTCATTTCAATTACTCTGGATGATGATGATGAGGATTCCAAGCCTTCGATCAAGAAGTTGACGGAAGGTGGTGAGAACAATGCGTTTCCATCCCCCTCACCCGATGGGAAGTGGTTGGTGTTCCGGTCAGGGCGGTCGGGGCACAAGAATCTCTACATTATGGACGCAGAGGATGGTGAAAGCTCAGGGCTGCAGCGCCTGACAGAAGGGCCGTGGAGTGATACCATGTGCAATTGGTCTCCGGATGGTGAATGGATTGCCTTTGCTTCTGATCGGCACAACCCTGGTGGCGGGAGTTTTGCCATCTATGTGATACACCCGAATGGCACTGGGTTGCGGAGGGTTGTGCATAGTGGGGATGGAGGGAGGACCAACCATCCTTGGTTCAGTCCGGACTCGAAGAGGTTGGTTTTCACATCGGACTATGCTGCTGTCTCAGCAGAGCAGAGCCGATTTCTAATCCTCATCACTACCAACCATACGGGGATATCTTCACTATTAATCTTGACGGCACTGATATCGAGCGGCTCACTCAAAATTCTTATGAGGATGGTACTCCGACTTGGGCTCCCATCTTCTTGGAGCCTGCTGATGTTGCAGAGAATCTTCGTGGCAGTGCTAGGTGCAGCTTTGATGACTGCCACTGGCTCAGTACACAGAACCGAGTGTTGCTTACAACCAGTTGCTGAAAGCTTGTAGCAAGAAAGTACTTGATGTAGAATTATAGCATCCATATGGCTCTTACCTTCTCTTGTTACTTGCATATGTACTTGTGGCCACTTATGTTAATACCATAGTACTCTGCTGCTAGTAGCTATATTACCTTTTTGTATTTTACATGGTTAGATTTTGAATCTATTCAGTATTGCCTTCTTTCTAAAAAAACTTTTCAGGTTGTTATTGGTCCTTTTTCATCTGTACTCCATTTCTACTCATTTTGTCTTTATTGGTCTGATTGAAGTGTTTCTATTTGAGAATTTGCATCCATCAGAGAACTTAGGATGTCATCTGTATAATTTTTTTGCTACAGCAGAGATGGTAACTGTAATATCATGACATCCAGCTTTGTTTTCATTGGTAAGTTATCACCAGTGTAGCTGGGGATGGTGAATTTCGGATGTAAATTGCCCTACTGGAGGTTATGTAGAAAATCTAGATATTGGCCTAAAGCATCTGTTTCAAAACTTCTGCTATGGAACATCAACCACAAAAGCAAATTAACATAAACTCTGTTTTTTTTTTTTTTTGCTGACTTTGGGCTGCCGGAAGCTGGCTCTTGCTTGATCATACCGATTGCAGATGGCATCCTTGTGTATAGCAATTAGTGTAGGATGTCTTTCTTTGTGACTTATTTTTGGAGGAGCGCTACCAAAAGTTGTAGAAGTATGGTTGCTAGTGACGTGATGGCCCGTGTTGGCAAGCGAGTGACACAGACTGCAGTAGCCTATCTACTCAAGCTGAATCTGGAAACCATGCCAGATACTGGGTCCAATATCCAGTCTGGAGCATCTAGTACTTTGCAAAAGCTCCTGTTCACTGTATTCACAACCAAACCATTTGATTAAATATGACTATATTCGTGAGGTGTGGATGATTCATCATGTTGATGTGTGTATTATCAGATAATCTAACAAATATGCTACCAATGTCGCATCACATTTTGTTGCATTCGGACCATCGGAAGTCAATTTTTGCTTTTAAACAAGTCCTTGATGTAGGCCTAAACTTATCCTGAATGGTAATATTTGAAATGACAAAACCTTGCACCAACCAGGCCAATCATCTCTCCACCAATTTGACCAGTCAAAAGTATCTTCTTGTCGCTCAAAAATAAAAATCTGAAACCTCTGCTTAAGCAATTAATGTCTGAAAGGAACACTAGATGGACTCTTTCATTTCTCTCGTTACCTCAGCATGAAGTTGTTGCATCAGTGGTTCGAGTGGTTTGAGCACTTACAGCCGGGTATACCCAAATAGGTGGGAAAACAATTTCTGAGCATATATTGGCACATTTTTTTTGAAGCTTGTTTGTTTTCAATTTGATGGCCTCCTTTTACCTCATTTGCATTGGAGGGCATAAGAATTAAACTGCAAAAGATATCAGTCAATAATGCAATGGTTGATCTTGTTTGGTTTTTAAGTTGTTGATCATATGGGATAATTGTATGTGTATTGCAGGGTATACATCACAACCTGATAAATTGTTATTGTTTTTTCCCTGAAATTTGCAAGAAGACCTTCATAGATTAATTATCGTGACTCCCATAAAGCAAATGGCTCTACACGTAGGACACAAGCGAATAATCTATGGATATTGCTGACAGCATGAGCCTCTATCACCTTTGAGGTCTGCTCCCTTCCCCTTCATTCCTGGTGCGTACCACCATTGCCCTCTGGCTCTGCGCCCTTTTGGTGATCTCATTTCCATTCCGTGCCAAGCTGCAGCACCGTCATTTCTTTGTCGCATCAGAGGGTAAATCAATAGCTCCATTGCTAGCGGTCTTGGCTCTGCTTGCGACCCCAAGGAGCGATCGCTGATTGTTCGCTGCTAGTATCGAGCTGATGCATTGATAAATGTACACCACAATCCAGAAGAGCCAGGCGATGCCGATCAGGACCAGTCCAGCAGTTAGGAACCAGGCGTTGTGCTTGGATAATGGCAGAGCGACATAAAGCACCAAGAAGACTCCGCCAGCCAAAATGAGCAGACAGAGGAAGCAAGTGGTCAGCCAAACACAGATGCTTTCCGCCTTCCTCTCTGGTGGCGGCATTTCCAAACGTTCCGACAGGAAATTGGTCGGATGGTGCATTTCCGTGCCTCTGCTACCTCTTTATATGTTTCATTTTCTGTTTGACCAAGCCTGAGAACTTGGACGGGCATTCATGCCAGGCTGGTTCTTGCTTCCAGGGGGTGCAGTCGAAGGCTGGAGGCCATTGAGGCATTGAGGTGGTGGGCATATTCAAATCAAATGAGGGGAACTCCGAAAAACAGGGTGTCAATTTGGCTTTACTATGTTTTGAAGGTTTGAGAGGGAAAGTAGGGCTGGTGGAAACGTGTGATGCTGAAGGGACCTGAGCTGGTGGGACCCTTTATATTTTGCTGACTGGATCCTGCTGATTTGGCGGCTTCAGCAGAAGTTAGTTTTGCACCAAATTTAGTAATTACTTGTCATGTATGGAAGCCAAGGTAAATTTTGATATTTTTAGTAGGTTGTGATTATGCAGATGGTGGATATGAATGCATATGAATAAAGCCATAAAGTATGATAACTAACATCTGAAAAATACGTAGATTCTGTAATCTTTGATGTCATCATTGTCATTGCAGTATGTGCCGTCAGAAGTTGATTGTATGTCTCAAGAATAACTAAGAATACCATGAATGAAGCTTAGAAGCAGAGAGGAAGAGAAATATGGAAGGAGGCAGCTGCAAGAAATCTGCAAATTCAGACAGGCGGAGTATCATCGTAATTATTTGATTAAATTAATCAGCAATTTCCCCTTTTTTTCTTGGAACATTCCTTTCGTGTTACATTTTATTGATGCTGATAGAAGTTTGATATTTTCATAGCTCATTAGTATGGAAGTTAAAGAGTCTGGTTTTTCTTGCTGATATTCTTTTGACTGCCAAATAGTCTCAACAGAGCTTTCAACTTGGAAATCATGTACATTACATCTGATGCGTGCCAGGCATTTGCTATATACCGCACAATTGCACTGTCTATTTGAAAGAATGAATGGTAGATCTTTACCCAAAAAGAATGGATGGCAGATACTCGCAATTTTTCTTGATCTCATCAAATTGAAAAACAGGTAATAAGCTTATTGTTTCCATATTTTATGACTGTATACAAAGCTAGACATCGTATATTGTCATCTCACAAAGAAACCTATAGGCACTCCTATCAAAGTGTTGAGTTGTGACAGTGTAAGACTGTGTGTTAATAATGGGGTGCATGAGTCTCTTTGGAAACTTTCTTCTTGAAGAACAGATCTCCAATTAGAGGAACAATAGGCTTCTTCTTCTTGATCGTCCTTGACGACTTCCTCTTTGCCCCATATTCACTTTCAGGCAGACCTAAGGCCTGTGCTAGAGTTGGCAGGTACTCAGGACTCAGTTCAAAGTCCATAGTTTGCTCCTCTCTCTGCTGGTTGTCCATTGCTCCTTCCTTCATATCAGTATCCTTTTTTCCATTTGCCATCTTTTCCACATCCATTTCCTTAATGACCGACAACTTTGCCATGCTCTGGTGGAGTTCGGCATTTAGTGAAGCCACAGTGATCTCTGTCTCGGTCTCCCTCTCCTTCAGTAGCATAAGCTCTTGCTTTGTTTTCTCCAACTCAGCTTCCAGTTTCTTCAATAAGCTTATTACTCGGAGTTCATCAGTGAACTGAGATGATGAGGAAGAAAAGGACTGTCGGGGAGAAAAGGCTGCATAAATGGGATTTGGAGTCGGCTCAAGCTTTTCAGTTGAAGCAGTCACTGGGGAATAGGCATTGCCTGCTAGTTGACGCTCACTGAACATGGCAACAGCTTCTTTCACAGAATGAAAGGGTCGGTTTGTGACTACCTCAGACATATTGGAAATCATTTTTTCAGAAGTAAGGGGATGAGGCTCAATAAGGTGGGGTGTTGTGGAGTGCTAGATTTAAGAGGGTTGATATATTATCTGAGGATAGATTTGGTTCCTTTGCTTCTACTTCAAACTGTTGGCAAAGTGGAATATACTACAATATTGATTGAAGGAAAAGAAAGTCTGGAATAATAAGAGGAGGACCTCTCACCTAAGGACATGAAGGGGATCTCCCATTATTGTTATCTTAAAGACAAGTACGTTATATCAATCACGACGTAAACTTTGCCAGGTTTCTCGCTTATGCGTGTGACAGATGTTATTGCCAAAATAGGACATATAATGCATGTTTCTCACTTATTATAGCCTTGATGATACATAATCAAAAATGAAAAACAGGTCTTGAAATCACTGGTGATTAGTGAAACACCTTGGACTGGTTAAGACTTATCACGATATGGAAGAAGAGATAGTAAATGCTCACCTGGGACTAGTTGCTATTTGACCACATTCAGGTGTTCTTCATTAGGTATGTAATGTAACTTCTTTTGATCTGCGTTTCCATTCAAGAGAGTAATGCCAGTTGTCTTATTTCAAGAAAGGTTGTGGAACAAATAATTCTGAAAAAAAGATGATTTCGAGAGTGATCCAAACCAGCAGCCTAGTATCTCAAAAAATAGGCATGGAGGCACATGAAAAGCAAAATAAAAATACTGATTCATAGTGAAAGCAAATTCCAACTCGAAAGCGGGAACACTCGGTGATTACCAGGAACTAGCTTACTAACTGTAAGAAATGACAGCATGGTCGGACAATACCATAATGAGTTGTTGTTCACAACTATTATTTGCCATATGTTGATTCTACCGATCGTTATTTTCTGCTGCTGTTGTGGCTTTTCTGGCCCTCTTTATTTGATATAAGGCTTTGGAACTAGGTAAAGTCCCTTCTTCATCCCTGTTACCAACCCTGGAGCTTCGGTCATGTCCAGTTCTTCTCTTACCATGCCATCAGGAAGTTCCCAATCAAACCCATACACAAGATTTGCTAATGCTAGTTCTGCGACACAGGCTGCAAAATTCATTCCAGGACAAATTCTCCTACCTCCACCAAATGGCAGATACTGGGAATCATGCCCGTTGAAATCAATAGAATTACCCAAGAACCTCTCTGGTTGGAATTTCTCTGGAGCATTCCAATATTTAGGGTCCATAGCTATTGCGTAAATGTTAATGATAACTCTCGTCTGTTTAGGAATTTCATAGCCTTCTATTTGACAGCTATCCACCGACTCTCGAGGAACCAATGGAACCGGAGGATGCAGTCGTAGCACCTCCTTCAGAACAGCTCTCAAGTAGCTCATTTCACTAAGGTCCTCTTCTCTGACCATTGATTTTCCACGCACTGTTGTTCGTATCTCATCTTTCAGCTTTTTCATCACTTCTGGATTCTTCATCAACTCTGCCAAACTCCATTCCAGGACGATATACGTTGTATCAGTCCCTCCTGAAATCATGTCCTGTTTCAAATATTAAAAATGATTAGTGATTATGATGAACAAATGGATATGGATCATATTTCTCTTTAGCAATATACTCTAGGAACATAATTGACTTATTAGCAAATTAGTGGTAGATACCATTTGGATACATGAAAAATTGGAGAGTATAGAAAATCACTACTGCAGTGTGAAACAGAACAGGGTATCACTGCCAAATTGTGATTATCCCTCTGCCGATGATAATGATGATTCTTACAGCTCATTAGAGCCTCTATTGATGATAATGGTGGTAAGAAAAAGATTGTGATGATTTGCTTTATAACAAGGTAGAGCCAGTAACAATAGCATCCTTTGTTAGTTAATTTCCTGCCACGTCCCTGCATCACGGTATGCTGTGTTGTTCCGGCAATGAGTTGGATGGTCCGATGGTATTGTATGCGCCTTTATATTCTTACCTGATTTGCAACATGTTGGTGGTTCTCCGATTCCTAAGTTATCAATTAAAAATTTAGTGTATCTCATCTATCTTGAATCAATTCGATGGGGGAATTATTCTCATATTGTTCAGTGATTCTCTCATATATATAGTGCTATATACATCAGAGTACTCTAATCATCAGTCTCTCGCATGCCTTACTTCTAGCAAAGTTCTTTATCCGAGTTTCAAAATAGAAATAAAAAAGAAAAGCTGAGAGCCTTTTGGGTTGTTGGACTTACCATAAGGAGTGCTTTGATGTGGTCCTTTGTTAGGGAGAATTTCATATTAGGATCCTTCTGGAGTGACAGCAAGACATCTACAAAGTCATCATTCTTGCATTTATCTTCTTCCATTCTATGAATATGTTCCTCGATTATCTTATTTAGGACTGCGTCCCACTTGCCAGCAATCTTTTTAGCCCGATGATTAAATCCAGAGATTGCATCAAACCATCCAAGGGAAGGGATACAGTCCTCCACAGGAAAGGCTCCAAGCAAATTAAACATCTCTCTTACGATATTGCGAAATAGCTTGTTCCTGCCTTCATCTCTTATTGATTTTTCACCCAGGAGCACCCTTAAAATCATGTCATTTGTGAAAAAACACAAGGGTTGGCTAACATCCACAGGACCCTGTGTAGAAGTAGCCCGAAATATCCGTTCAATCAACAGTGCCACCTCCTCCTCCCTCACAGATCGGAAGGATTGCACCATTTTGCCACTTAGTAGATTAGTCACGCATATCTTCCGCATCTGCTTCCAGTGCTCCCCATATGGTACGTAACCTACATCAATGGATCCATATAAAATCATATGAGCAGCTTTCACAAACGGCCTGCTTGCAAAGGTGGTGTCATAAGTCTGGGTGATTTCTCTTGCCATTTCTGCTGATGATACAATAACATTCGGAACTTGACCAAGGTGCACAAGCATAAGAGGTCCATGCTTTTTCGCAAGTGCATGGAGGGATCGGTGGGGTGTGGAACCGAGTTGGTGCAGGTTTCCGATGATTGGAAGCTTTAGCGGAGATGGTAGGAGATAGATGCCCTTCTTGGACTTGGCTTGTCCTATACTAAGAAATATCAGAAACAGAGGAAGAAAGAATAGCAGAAGGAGCAACATTTCCGTCTCTGTTGGGTTTAACTCTGCAACTTCCTCGCATAGACCTTCCATTTATACCGGAAGCCTCACTCGGTGGTGGAATTTCTACAGGGAAATTAGGTTACCATCAACTGGGAACTTGCTTGACTAACTCTAATTTACTATTCGAATGACAATCTTGTTGCTAACAATTCATTGGCTAACTTTGGCAACCTGGCAAAGAATGTCAAGCTTCTGCTTTCAGGTTGATGGCACTGGTCGGTTCGATTCTACGTTGGTGGTACAGTATTGTACACGAGGCGGCTTTCAAAAAAATAAGGGGAAACTCTAGATTGTTGCCCGCGCAACTCATAAAAGATTTGTGATTTCTGATGAACACGTGGAGAAGACTGAACCTTGGACGACCTCGCAGATGAGATCTCCTTGGCTAGCCATTGGTTGTTTTACACAAAGGCAACAAAAAAATAATCGGAACTGAACTGTTGTAGGGTCACTTTGTCGTTCAGTTGACTGCGCGTCGCGAGTCCCGACACGACCAATTGATAAAGATCTGAGAAATAAAATAGCCATCTGTGGACAAACACGAGCCGTCGTACCTTCGGCGGTGCGTTATTGGGTTCAAACCGAATAAATCGGTGAAATTGAAACCGAATAACTAATTCGGTTCGAATTATTCGATTTTCGGTTCGATTCGATTTTAAAAAATAAAAATTTAAAATTCAGTTCAGTTTCGATTTTTTATTTTAAAAAACCGTAAAAATCGAACCGAACCGAATTACATATTATATATAAATACATAATATTGGTTTTAGTTTTAATTTTTTATTCAATTTAAATATAATTAAATTTAAACTTAAAAAATAAAATCAATTTAAATTTTTGATTTTTTGTTTAAATCGAACCGAATTCGGATTCGGTTTGTATAATATTCGGTTCGGTTCGGTTTTCAATTTTGAAAATTCGAAAATTTCAGTTCGGTTTATTCGGTTCGACTCGGTTCGGTTTTAACCGAATGCACACTCCTACTCACATCAACTCCGAGGCAACTTGAGCCCTACAAATCTTAGCCTAATTAGAGACTTAGGTCTATTTAATTAAACAAATATTTTAATTTCTGAAAAATATCTCTGCAGAAATAAAAATTTAGAGATAATATTCATAAGTAATTTTTTTGCAATATGAAAAATTAAGAACTAATTTTTTATTTTCTAAAATTATATTAGATTTTGAAAAATATTTAAAGTTATTTTTCCAAATTTTTCTTATAACATATCTTCAAAAAACATGTATTTCTCTATATTTTTCATTTTTTTACCTTTTGAATATTATTGTTATTCTTTTATTGCTATTTGGTATTTTATTCATATTTGACTTTTTATTTCCTCCCCCAATCACATGTCTTTCTTCTATTTCAAACATTTTTCCTTTGTTATTATTGAAATTCATAATCATTTTTTTCTTTTTCAAACGTTCTTTTGTAGTTACTAGAGTTCGCATTTTTTAGTTATTATATGTTTTCACCAATTATGATAGAAAGAAAGATTTTAAAGAAGAATTTGTCAATAGAATTCACAGTTTGACGAAAAATTAGTTTCTTATTTTACTTAAATGAACACATTTTTTTTTGTTTTTCCATAGTTTTTTATAGACGTTAAAAATGATCAACCAATATCAACTATAACTCCTAACCTTCCAAGCTAACAATGCGAGTTCGATTCTCGCTACCCGCTCCAAATTTCTTATACATATACATACATCATAAAAACGGAATATGCATCCTTTTTTTTTTAGGGAATAAAAATGCATTCATGTGTAATCAGATTTTATCCGAATAAAAAATGAAGACTGCAAAAGAAGAAAATGAGAATGAAAAAAGGTCAATTGTTTAATGGATAGGACAGAGGTCTTTTAAACCGAAGGTATAGGTTCAAATCCTATTGGACATGATTTCTTTTTTTTTTCAACTATTCTTTTTTTTTTTAACGGCCATGTCGAGAAACCCATTTTTTTTTTTAATGACTCGGATCAAATATATATATATTTCTCAACAATTAGTCTTGTACTAAGAATAAGAATGAGAATTTTATGTTTGTTTTTGAAGCAGAAAAAACTCAACCTGTTCATAGAAACAAAGATGAAAATGAGAGATGAAAAACAGAATTTTTTTTTTATAACTAAACAAATCCTTAGTATCTCAATTGTTTGACCCGCAAATAGAAAAATTAATTAATTAATTAATTAAAAAATAAAAAATGTTGTTGAATATTTTCTAGAAATCTTCAGAATGAATTGTTTCCGAGTATAAATGGAAAAGCAGAAAATCTAGGGCAGGAATAGAGAGGCAATTGACTGTACACGAGGTCGAATGCTATATCTATTTGGTGGTTGTATATTTGGTTCCTTTCTATTTCAACATCGGAAGGAAAGTGAACTTTTGTATATTAACTCTGGAGCTTCGGTCATGTCCAGATCTTCTCTTACCATGCCATCAGGAAGTCTCCAATCAAACTCATACACAAGATTCGCTAATGCAAGTTCCTGAGTTACAGACTGCAAAATGAAATCCCAGGACAACTTCTCCTGCCTGCACCGAATGGCATATACTGGTAACCGTGCCCTTTGAAATCAATAGAATTACTCAAGAACCTCTCAGGTTCGAATTTCTCGGGAGCATCCCAGTATTTAGGGTCTGTAGCCATCGTGTAATTGTTGATGATAACTCTCATCCGTTTAGCCTTGTATTTGACAACTATTGGTTTACTTTCTGGAGGATGCAGTCACAGTACCTCGCGGAGAACTGCTCTTAAGCAGCTCATCTCACTAAGCTCCTCTTCTTTAATCATTGATTTTCCACGAACTGTTGTTCGTATCACATCTCGCAGCCAAAGCTTTCAATCATTTTATGAATTGAGTGGACAACAATCTAGAGTTTCACCTGATTTTTTTTTCAAGCCGTCTCGTGTGCAATACTGGACCACCAACGTAACCGACCAGTGCCATCAACCTGAAAGCAGAAGCTTGACATTATTTGCCAAGTTGCCAAAGTTAGACATGAATTGTTAGCAACAAGATTGTCATTCGAACAGTAAAGTAGAGTTAGTAAAGCAAGTTTCCCAGTTGATGGTAACCTAATTTCCCTGTAGAAATTCCACCACCGAGTGAGGCTTCCGGTATAAATAGAAGGTCTATGCAAGGAAGTTGCAGAGTTAAACCCAACAGAGACGAAAATGTTGCTCCTTCTGCTATTCTTTCTTCCTCTGTTTCTGATATTTCTTAGTATAAGACAAGCCACGTCCAAGAAGGGCATCTATCTCCTACCATCTCCGCTAAGGCTTCCAATCATCGGAAACCTCCACCAACTCGGTTCCACACCCCACCGATCCCTCCATGCACTTGCGAAAAAGCATGGACCTCTTATGCTTCTGCACCTTGGTCAAGTTCCGACTGTTATTGTATCATCAGCAGAAATGGCAAGAGAAATCACCCAGACTTATGACACCACCTTTGCAAGCAGGCCGTTCCTGAAAGCTGCTCATATAGTTTTCTATGAATCCATTGATCTAGGTTTCGCACCATATGGGGAGCACTGGAAACAGATGCGGAAGATATGCGTGACTAATCTACTGAGTGGCAAAATGGTGCAATCCTTCCGATCTGTGAGGGAGGAGGAGGTGGCACTGTTGATTGAACGGATATTTCGGGCTACTTCTACACAGGGTCCTGTGGATGTTAGCCAACCCTTGTGTTTTTTCACAAATGACATGATTTTAAGGGTGCTCCTGGGTGAAAAATCAATAAGAGATGAAGGCAGGAACAAGCTATTTCGCAATATCGTAAGAGAGATGTTTAATTTGCTTGGAGCCTTTCCTGTGGAGGACTGTATCCCTTCCCTTGGATGGTTTGATGCAATCTCTGGATTTAATCATCGGGCTAAAAAGATTGCTGGCAAGTGGGACGCAGTCCTAAATAAGATAATCGAGGAACATATTCGTAGAATGGAAGAAGATAAATGCAAGAATGATGACTTTGTAGATGTCTTGCTATCACTCCAGAAGGATCCTAATATGAAATTCTCCCTAACAAAGGACCACATCAAAGCACTCCTTGTGGTAAGTCCAACAAACCAAAAGGCTCTCAGCTTTTCTTTTTGATTTCTATTTTGAAACTCGGATAAAGAGCTTTGCTAGAAGTAAGGCATGCGAGAGACTGATGATTAGAGTACTCTGATGTGTATAGCACTATATATATTAGATAATCACTGAACAATATGAGAATAATTCCCCCATCGAATTGATTCAAGATAGATGAGATACACTAAATTTTTAATTGATAACTTAGGAATTGGAGAACCACCAACATGTTGCAAATCAGGTAAGAATATAAAAGGCGCATACAATACCATCGGACCATCCAACTCATTGCCGGAACAACACAGCATACCGCGATGCAGGGACGTGGCAGGAAATTAACTAACAAAGGATGCTATTGTTACTGGCTCTACCTTGTTATAAAGCAAATCATCACAATCTTTTTCTTACCACCATTATCATCAATAGAGGCTCTAATGAGCTGTAAGAATCATCATTATCATCGGCAGAGGGATAATCACAATTTGGCAGTGATACCCTGTTCTGTTTCACACTGCAGTAGTGATTTTCTATACTCTCCAATTTTTCATGTATCCAAATGGTATCTACCACTAATTTGCTAATAAGTCAATTATGTTCCTAGAGTATATTGCTAAAGAGAAATATGATCCATATCCATTTGTTTATCATAATCACTAATCATTTTTAATATTTGAAACAGGACATGATTTCAGGAGGGACTGATACAACGTATATCGTCCTGGAATGGAGTTTGGCAGAGTTGATGAAGAATCCAGAAGTGATGAAAAAGCTGAAAGATGAGATACGAACAACAGTGCGTGGAAAATCAATGGTCAGAGAAGAGGACCTTAGTGAAATGAGCTACTTGAGAGCTGTTCTGAAGGAGGTGCTACGACTGCATCCTCCGGCTCCATTGGTTCCTCGAGCGTCGGTGGATAGCTGTCGAATAGAAGGCTATGAAATTCCTAAACAGACGAGAGTTATCATTAACACTTACGCGATAGCTAGGGACCCTAAATATTGGAATGCTCCTGAGAAATTCCAACCAGAGAGGTTCTTGGGTAATTCTATTGATTTCAAAGGGCATGATTCCCAGTATCTGCCATTTGGTGCAGGTAGGAGAATTTGTCCTGGAATGCATTTTGCAGCCTGTGTCTCAGAACTGGCATTAGCAAATCTTGTGTATGGGTTTGATTGGGAACTTCCTGATGGCATGGTAAGAGAAGAACTGGACATGACCGAAGCTCCGGGGTTAACAGCAGGGATGAAGAAGGGACTTCACCTAGTTCCAAAGCCTTATATCAAATAAAGAGGGCCAGAAAAGCAACAACAGAAGCAGAAAATAACGATCGGTAGAATCAACATATGGCAAATAATAGTTGTGAACACCTCATTATGGTATTGTCTGTCTTTCTTACAGTTAGTAAGCTAGTTCCTGGTAATCACCAAATGTTCCTGCTTTCCTGTTGGAATTTGCTTTCACTATGAATCAGTATTTTTATTTTGCATTTAATGTGCCTGGATAATTATCTATTGAGATACTAGGCCCGTTTGATTTAAAATCAGTCTCGTGATCATCTTTTTTTTAATTATTTTTATTTTTTATAAAATTAATATTATTTATTTTATATTATTATTGAATTAAATTATTATAAAAAAAATTAAATAAGTTTTCGAACTTTAAATTATGGAAGCGATAATTTTGATAAAAAAAATATTAATTTATAAAAATAATTTATTTGTCTTGATTTTGATCCCGCTTTCAAATTAAATGGTGCCCTCAGCTTCTAATTAGACTAAGGTTTGTAGGGCCCAGATTTGGACCCAGTTTCGGGTTGGGTTGAGCCAGGACGGACCATGTGGGGGCGGGGGCAGAGTGAGAGCAGCCATGATCTGAGGATTTACCTCTTTGTCAATACTTGTGTGATGGCAATGGACCCTAATTTCAACAAAAAATATCATGAGTAACCCCAAAATATATTGGGACGGGTAGGAGGAATTTCTTCCAGAAAAGCAGTTCGCAGTATCCACCGCTGAACTTGCATTAGCAAATCCTGAATATCAATATGATCAGGGAACTTCCAGATGGCACAGTAGGGGGACATAGACATGACTGAAAGCTCGTGGTCTGACAACATGCATGAACTCCGAGTCAACTCCGCCAAACTCTATTCTAGGACTGCATATGATGTATCAGTCCCTCCTGTAAACAAGTCCTGTTTCAAATGTTAGAAAAGATTTGTGATTATGATGAACACGCGGATCATATTGCTCTCTAGCAATATACAGTAAGAACTCAAACCGACATAGGGCAGTTTGGATAATTCCAAGTTTCGAAACGAAGAGAATTGTCAATTCAGTCAATTATAAGGAACGGAGGGAATTGACCGAATTGATAATTTTTGTGTTTGAATATATTTTTTGAGTAAAGAAAAGGAATTATCAATTCAGTCAATTTCGTGAATTCAGTTGTTTGGAATGTAAATTAAAATCAACGAATTTCGCCAATTCCCTCAATTCCATTGGTTGGATTTAGAATTGGAGATATGATCACCCAATTCTTAATAGGTGAGATTATCCCATGTTTTTGATATTTTCTATATTTAATTTTAAAATAAATATAGATATTAAATTAATAAATTAATTAGACATATTTTTGAGGTTTAAAAAATAAATAATATTAGAATTGCATATTTATAATATCTAACTTTTTTTTTAAAAAAAGGATAATTGATTTAAACAATATTCAATCAATAAAATATTTTTTTATATAGAAGTAATTAATTTGTAGGTATTAAAATTTATAAACATCAACATATAACATAAAATAAATGCATATACAATATATAATATATAGACTCACTTATAAAACCTAATTAAATGCCTTATTGGCCAAATCATAAAATTTGAATCAGAGGAAATTACAAATTTCCCTTGAAAACCCTTTCAAGCCATTGTGCAAGGTGTCACATCGGTCAAACTTCTATTCTGAAATTTCGCCCGTGATGGCGTCAAGGTTCGCCCACCTCAGCTTGTCAAACTCGCACAAGCCCACAAGAGTATAGAGGAGAAGAGAAGTACAGCAACCTTGCCAATCTTTTATTATCACATAAAAGGAAACACAACTCTTAATGCGAAGTGACACTAAAAGTCTCTTTACCTGTGTGTATCCCCAACTCAATAGACCCCCTAGTCTATTCGTAGTACACATATTTGGTTGTGAGCAACTGCTGGAGATCATGGAGAACATGTTCCACAATGTTTTCCTTGCAGTTCAACCGCTGGTGGCCATGGAGAACATGTTCTACAATGTTCTCCTGGTAGTTAGTTGATTCTCTGAGCTGCTGTCACCTGTCCCACGAGCCCTCAATTGCCTCTTTGCTAGCCACGTGTCCCTTGACAGTTGCAGCTCTGGTTCTCCAGCCTGCAGCCACGTGTCTTCAGCCTGCGACGCCAAGTGTTCAGGCTGTTCACATGCTCCTGCAGCTCATTTTAGCCAACCTGTCTCGTTACTTGCTTTGCAGGACTGTTTGGGCTGTTCGGGTCTCTATCCGAACATGTCATGACTCCGTCACTTGCTGCTATGTGTACTGCCCACGCACACATATGTTGAATGCAGTCCGTCGTTTCGCATGATCATGCGCTCCCTCGCATGATACTCCTCGTAGTGGCACCGACCGCCAACTGATTGTTTGCTCCTATGTGTACTGCCCGTGCACACACACGCTGGAGGCACTCCATTGCCTCTGAGATTATGAGATCCGTTACATGATCTCATTGTGATGGCACCTACCACTCACAACGGGTGAAACACAAGGGAAGGAAAGCATCATATCATAAAATTATCCCATCTTAATTCTGGAGAGTTATGTAAAAATTTACATTTCTCGTGAATAAAGAACTAAATCACAATAAATATCATCCACCAACATATACCACCTTAATACTTTAAATTCGCAACCAGCAAATTTTATGTTTCATCCGTTATTTCTCGTTAACACAATTTAATTTACACCGAATACAATTGAAAATTTCCAGAAAGTAACTTGCATACACACAACTGCCACAACTAACTTGCATACACACAACTGACGAACACACAACTGACACCGTCGTGTAGGCTCTTGGAGCGAACGAGGTCGCCGACGTTTACGTGGCGGAGAGCAGTGGCGTCGGCCAGGAGGGTGCTTGTTGTCGTCTTCCCCGTCCCATTCTTTTTGATGGCAGATCCTCACACCAACCTCGTGAACCTGACCTACAACCCGACCCACGCCGCCTTTGGCTCCATGCTAGCCGACAACTTCGTCCCGGCCATGGACAACCTCAGCACTCGCGTCAACCAGGCGGGCTTCGGCACCTCCCTCGTCGGCATCTTCCTCGACGGATGCTTCGGCCACTACGACAACTCTTCCTTCTTCGACGATTTCTCCGGCACTGCCAATCACAACGTCTGCTCCGACGGGAAGAAACAGCTCCAATCCAGGCGGGCTCGGGACGGAGACCAGCGCTCGAGACGGGGACGGGGACGGGGACGGAGACCGGCGCTCGGGACGGTGACGAAGACCGGCACTCGGGCTCGGAGACGGACCGGCGCTCGGGCTCGGGGACGACGGCGCTCGGGCTCGGGGGACGACGGCGCTCGGGGCTCGGGTGAGGGAAATTCGGCCGAATTCCGCCGAATTCGACTGTAATTTAGAGGGGGAATTAGGATTTCGGGCAGTGGACCATTAAATTTGGATCCGAAATTACGAATTTATTTTTTTATATTCCGAATTTAAATTCGGAATTAGAAATTATTAAAATTGAAAATGGTTGGAATTGAGAATTCGTTCAATTTCGAATTTTTAATTGACAATTAAACAATCGAATTTAAAAAATTGAATCTCTAAATTCTCCAATTTAGCCAATTCGCCCATTTTAAACTGTTATCAAACAGCCCTTGTAGACCCCATTTGAAAGCATGACCAGACAAGTTGGAGAATACAAATAATGACTGCAGTGAGAAACCTAGATGGATGCATTCATAAAGCAGCTTTCAAAAGCGGCCTGCCTGCAAAAGTGGTGTCTTTGGTGATTTCTTATGCCATTTCAGCTGATGATACAATGACAGTCGGAACTTGACCAAGGTACAAGATTAGCAAGGCCATGGAGTGATGGGTGGGGGTATCGAACCGAGTTGATGGAGGTTTCCAATGATCGAAAGCTTTGGCTGAGATGGTGGGAGACGAAAGGCTTGTATGATACTAAGAAATATCAGAAATAGAGGAAGAAAGAAGACCAAAGGTAGCGACATCTCTCTCCGTTGGTTTTAACTCTGCAACGTCCTCGCGCAGACCTTGCATTAATTGATCTGCTTCATGAGAACTGAACCTTGTAGATAAACTGTTCATTTATTAAGTTTGACGTCGTTGGAGAATAATTTCATGTTTCTGCTTTGGGTTTGTTTCCGACTTTTGTGGAGCCTGTTTCATGAGGAGAAGACTGAACCTTCGACACCATCGCAGATGAGATCTCCTTAGCTAGCGATTGGTTGTTTTCGTTTGAGGTACAAAAAAAAGAATCGGAACTGAACTGTTGCAGAGTCACTAGTCATTCAGTGCACGTCGCGAGTCACGACACGACAAATTGATAAAGATCTGAGAAATGAAATAGCCACCTGCAGACAAACACGAGCCCGCCCACCACCTTTCGGGGCAACAAATTGTGTGGCTGAAATAAATTTGTTTTTCTTTTTTCTTTATTTAACACTCCAGTCCTTGTCTTTTTAATCTATTCTTTTTTGGAGAGCGTGGGCACAAATCTCATTTGCGGAGGCCAACAATAAAATATTTAAACAATCAAAGGGCTTTTTCAAAATGTCAGCGCGGGAAAATAGCCCCACGCGCCGCCTTCCCCCGCGCCGCCCTTGAACCTTGCGTCCTCCCAATCCGATCCGATCGGATCGGATACTCCCGCCATCGTCGACCCCTTCATCTTCTTCTATGTCGGCGCCCCGGGTGATCTCAGCGTTTCTCAGCCCTGGAAGCCGTCTCAGAGGATTCCTGTGGAACAGCGCAGGAGGTTGAAGGTTACGGTTTCGTTGCTGCGTTTGTTCTGTTCTTTGTTTTGATGTGATGGTTGATTTTGACGGCCAAGAAATGTTTCCTTTGGGGCGATGCGTTAGGGTTTCTTCAGTTCTGGGTTTATGGTATGGATGTTCGCATTGGCTCGCAATCACTAAGTTTGAGGGTTTCTGAGGGTTGGGGTTCTTGATTTTGCAGGTCTGAGGATTTTTTTTGGCAGTTGCTTTGTATTATTTTCAGTTTGGTTTGATGATCGCTATTGATCACGAAGAAATGTCTCTCGAGGTTTTTCACCGCACATTTCTTTATGTATGTTAGGGTTTCTTGAATTCTGGAGTATGTTTGGGCTCTGATGTGTGTGCTTGTGTTTCTGAGGATTAGGTGTTCCTTACGGCTCTTGATTGGGCTGCTTTGATGATCTGTTGAGTTTCTTCTGTCTGTGCTTTTTTTTTTCCTTGGTATTCTCTTAACCAATTCCCTGTGGAAGGATTGCTTAACGTTTTGGTGATCACAATTTTCTATTCTTGCCTGGAAGAAACTGGAGTTTTGTCTTAAATATGAACCGTATGATATCGGACAACAAGTGGATAATCCTAGCAGCTTGTGTTTTCTAGTTTTTACCTTCCTTTCTTTTTCTATCTATTGCACTTGGTATGTGATTTCTGTTTTATTAGGCGTTCTTGATAGCCGACCCATAGTGTAATGGTTTAAGTCTTAGATCACTTTCTGTTTGTCTGTTGCATATCCCTCATTTTGATCCTACATTTCATTTGATAGCTCGTATACAGTCAATACTTTGTAGTCAGACCAGTTTCCTTGTTTTCTTGAAATTGGAATTTTCAAATGTCTTACTTAAACTCATCCTTTTTGAATTGCAGAAGGAATTGGGATGTTTTTTTGAGAAGCCTAGTCATATGGTGAGTTCCTATGAACTTTTTTCTTAAAAAAACTAAATATCTACTCTTAAAGTATCTTTATATTATTATTTACTTGTTTCTCACAAATAATGTTTGACTATTGTAGTCTCCAGCTCTCTGGCAAGGAATTCATATATGCCATCTGGAGATTTTTTTTTTTTATGAAGTGCTGGATATTATTACTGAATTTTCTTTGGATCAGCAGCTTTGAGCCCTGTTGTTATTTTCCATTGATTTCCTGTAGAGGAATTGCTGTACAGTTTGATGACCATGTGTTGCTTTCTTGCTGGTGAAAGCTAGCGCTCTTTTATGAATCATGAGTTAGTATTTCTCAATGTTGAATTCCTCCGGTAAGTAATTAGCTGGCATGTTTGGTTGATGGAAAATATTAACCTAGTGGGTCTTTTTAAGTATACTCTTTTAACACTTCATAATATCCTAATATAATGTATTTTGGCATAATAGCCAACCACCATGTTAAATGAATAATTAATGTTGAAGCATGAAAAATTACATTATTGTATTACTTCTTTTACATGCTTTCTAGGGCTTAAAATGTCAAGAACAGTTTGCTAAAAAAATCCACTTTTTTTGTAATTGTTATACCTTATATGGTCATTATGTGGAGAACATTTACTTCCATATGTATATGCAGAAGAAAGCCAATAAAATTTTGACTTTTTTCTCTAATTGATTGCACCCATAGTTTCTCAATGTATATGTTTAACATAGGTATTTGTTTAAAGTTATGCATGTCCAAGAACATGAATGTGCACTTTGGAAGGCTAAGTCAAAGAAGGATGATGGTTTAAGATTGCCTTGCCACAAATTGAAGCCAAAGTGATGCAGCAGGGGAGGGCACGAGAGATAAAAAGAAGATCACGGTCTTCTCACAACGATAGATTCTTGAATTCATAAAGAAAATAAAAAAAAAAACCAAAATTAAATAATATTATTGATAAAAAAGTTTTTCCTCTATTACAACTTTAGACTGTATGTATAGCTCTTTAATAAACTTAGAGTCCTATTTTGTGTAGATTAAAAATAAAACTTATACTCTATTAAGAATTTTACTTAACATATTTTAAATAAAAAAATATAAATCTTATTCTTTATTGGGATAAGATTGTTATTGACTCGGATTTATAAATAAATATTAATTTTGATCAATATAAAATTTGAATTATCCAAAATAGTAAATAAGAAAATTATAAGAATCGATCTTAACTTTTCAACAGATGATTATTTACTGAATTATGGGATAAATATCTTAGTAGGTATAGTCTTCGGATTCTATCTGTATGAATTCTGACGGATTATAATTGGAGTTGGAATTCAACTTGAACTGGATCTTTAATTTTACTGTAAAAAGGATGTAGTTGTTTTACATCAGACTCCTCCACTTGTAAAAGACTTATTCTCAAGTCAAAACTTGAACTATTTACTGTTACAGTTATATTCTTCTCAAACACTTTTCAACATAAATCTTCATGATATAAATCAATGCGATTTGTTCAAGTAACATTTTCAGTACTTGATCTCTTGTTTTTCTTCGGTACAACCATTTGAACTTTTGTAGGATTTCTTTTGATTTTATTTGAAATAAAATTTTTGTACACATCAACAACACAGTCAATAAAATTTTTGTACTCCTCCACTTGTTCAAAAGAGTTGATTTTTGATGAGTGCAAATAATAATCTTCAACAACACAGTCAATATTTTTACAAGTAGAAAACTTTTTCTTACAGTATTTAAGATTGTCAATTGATTCACATGAATTCTCATCAATAGTCTTTTGAAAATTTTCTGTAATATCCAAGGCCATTTTTGTATGATCTTGTAACTTATCGAAAAAAATCTTTGGGGCTCTCAATAAGTTCTTCACTAGTTTGTTTGTCTTCCACATGATATACAATCCTCTTCTTCGACTTGATAATTCAATACTAGAGGAAAGTTACTGAGATGTGGAATTAATAATTCATGATTGTATCCATCAATTTTAATTCCGGAAGTTCTTGAATAAGAGATATATCTTATTTGATTTTGATTATCCTTTAAAAACTTCATTTCGAATAATTTAGGGATCTTCATATACGAGCGAATTTTTGTTTGTCTTCACGTGTCTTTTGGATTTGAATTTGTTCTTACCAAGACGAAGTATAACCATTAATTTTGTATTCAACAATTTTCACCTTTTTCTCTTCAGAAATATCCAAAAGCTTAAAAAATTTCTTAACTTTATTTATTTAAATAAACAAATTCTCATAATCATGAAAGTATGAAATATTCACTTTATTAAGATTTTGATTTTTTTGAGTACCTTCATATGTTGATATTGATTGCGAATCTCTTCAATAATTAATTGATGAATTTGGTTCTCAGTTTCAATCTGTTTCAAATATTCATATTTCTTAGTCATATGATTAAGAAAACTTTGTTTAATCAAATATCGAATTTGATAATTTTTTAAATCACTGTCCATGGAGTTAGCGCCACTAATTACAATCTATGGAGTTGAAGTCAGGAATGTCGTTTTAATACTACTTGATGCAGTGGAGGAGGGCACGAGAAATAGGAAAAAATTATTGTCTTCTTGCAACGATAAATCCTTGAATTCATAAGGAAAATAGAAAAAAACAAATCCAAAATAAAATAATATTATTGATATAAAAGTTTTTCCTCTGTTACAACTTTGGAATAGATACGTATCCCTTTAATAGACATAGAGTCCTATTTTGTGTAAATTAAAAGTAGAACTTAAACTCCGTTAATAATTTTATTTAATATATCTTAAATTAAAAATCTAAATTTTATTTCTTATTGAGGTAGGACTGTTATTGACTCGGATTGATAAATAAACTCTAATTTTGACCAATATAAAATCTGAATTATCTAAAATAATAAATAAAAAAATTGTAAAAATCGATCTTAGCTTTCAAATGAATGATTATTTGTTGGATTTGGATGAATATCTTGGGAGATATAACCTTCGGATTTTTACTGTACGAATTCGATCATAATTGGAGTTGAAATTCAACTTAATGGATTTCAAATTTTATTGTAAGAAGGATGTAGTTGGCCTACATCACAAAGATTATGGGATGAGCAGATTGAAAGCCCTATAAGGCCCGGCCTCATTCCACCTTGCTTCCTTTTTCCCAACTTTGGCATCCATCATCCACTCACTGTGCATGTTGATGATAATGATGAGATGTCTCCAGAAAGGGAAGGGTATGTTATTGAAGTATATAAAACAAATCGCTTTTTTACTATTATTATTTCTCTTCAAAGATGGTGTGACCAACAGCACATGTCTTCTTTCTTATCAAACCCGTCTCCTCTCCCAACTCCATAGTGCCTTTTTCCTCAAGTTCATGGACATCTAGGTTTAAGAAAGACAAAGCTTGATGGTTGCACCAGTTCATCCTCTCATTGTTAATGTTTTTCTCTCTCATCATTCTCTTCTTTTTTTTATCGTAAGGGAATTTTTTATTTAAATTTGGATAGATTGGTTTTTTTAAACCAAAAGCACAAAAAGGATAAGTTTTTCAAAATTGTGGGGTTAGCTGAATTCGGATAATTGTAAGTGCTGAAAATGTCATAAAAACTCTGCCCAAGGCTATAGGTCATTTTTCCACACCAAACTAGAAAGGACTTGTTTCTGTTATTACCATTCATTGTCTCTGATGATTGATATTAAGGTTATTGTGCCATAGCTGCCTGGAAATGGATCCTGGAAATGAAGCTTGGATTTTTTATATGAAAACAAAATCTTAGTAATTAGTAATTGTTCTTGAGTTATCCTAGAGGATTTTTTTCATTCAAGTTGAATGTTTTTATATAATGCGACTTTTTTTAGCTTTTGTATAGTGTAAGTACGGTATGAGGATAAACTAATGCTAATATGTATGCATATGCATGCAAGTGCATCAACATATCTGTTTGTTAAGAGTTCATCAAATTGGCTTGCTATTCATACTAGTGTCCATATCCCTCTCTTATTGCTTCCTGTGTTTGCTTCCCTATGCATATGCCTACCCTTTTTTTTAACAAGTTTCAGTGAAGCAGATTTCTCCATTGATAGAATGGTCAAGTGTCAACATGGATAGACATGGTATTCCACAGGCTGATGAGAGTAGGCACTTGGCTTAAAGGAGAAGCTGTTGAGGCTGATTGATGGTTTGCTGTGTCTTAATTTAAGCAGTGGGTTGTAATCAATAGAAGTAGGGAATTGAATTTTCTGTCTGGCATTATCTGTGATTAGCTTCCTGCGGTAGACTAATGCATTTCTTTTGTCCATGAAGCTTATATTTATTAGGTTGACCATTTCAACTAGATCCTCCATGCAGGTATTTTTACCACTCTCAGTTTACTTGCAGCAGTCTAGGTCCCTTTACAATTAATTGACTAGATGCTCAGGAAAATAGTTATCGTAGGAAAGCTACTATATTAAATCTAATAAAGCAGTCAAAATTTGTTTTCTTCAGATTTTTGTGCACTTCAGGTGCATGAGTATGGCAGCAGAAACTAATCTGGGCTTTCAGACCGTTAAGACTGTAATCCTAATGTGCTAATAAAAGATGAGTTGCTGAATTTTCAATATTGCTAATTTTGCTTGAGTTTCTTATTTGGATGTTGCACTAATGAACATACACATCTTCTGTTTTTTGCCTTCAAATCTTCAATGAAGTGTACTGTCATGTGTTCTCTGTAATTGTGGTTCCTGTTTCATGTTGCTCCATTTGCATGCATAGGTACAAGGTACTCGTCTTCAGTTTTTATTTGCTGAATTGAAGGTTATCATACTTGTTATTTGCTATCATTGTTACAAATGTTTTTTTTGTCAAAAGTTTTTTTTTTTTTTTTTTTTTTTTGGTACTGTAATGTTGTCTACATATCTTATTAAATTGAAGAGAAACTGGGATGAAACTGTGTTTTCTGAGCACTCAGGAACATGGATTGGCCATAGTATTAGTCTGATTTAGAGGAGCAATCTGTTGTGTTCTCGAGGGCTTGGCAGTATCCTTTGCTCAGGTTGGAACTGTTTATTTGGTATTTCCCCCAGGAATTCCTTAATCTGATTGCTAGTGTTAAGGCTAAAATATGAAACAATTTGATTGGTGATATTGAATTATTGTGTTACTTGGAAACCATTTATAGTGCCTTCATAGCGTTAGTTTATCACTTTTTGGGTTTCCTTCTTTCTATAAGAAGGGGTGTTTCACTGGGTTGGAATTTTGTTTAGTTGAGCTTCGGTATGTGCACCCTTTTAAATTAAATTTTGGTCATTTAGTTTTTAGATGCTGACGAATATTTATCTTTATGCCTGTTAGCTTTGTTTTAGTTGGTGAAAGTCAAATGTTAATTTTTTGTATAAAAGGAATTAGTAACGAGCAATTTCTAATTTCGATAATATTCAAATGTTATTCACTTTAATCATCACTCTGTTTTTTGAATGAATGAAAAAAAATTAGGAGTTCGTTTGGTAATGGATCAAAGTTAATGTTAAGACTAGTGAATTTTTTTTTATAAATTAAATTTTTTTTATTAAAATTGACTTTCTAATATTTTGAAATATGAAAAATTAATTATTTTTTATAATAATTTAATGTTATAGTAGTATAAAATAATTAATATTAATTTTTTTTAGTAAAATGGTATTTGATCATGTTAATTTTTTGTTAGTCCATTTTAAACGAAAGCTAAACAATCATTGGTATCCATATGGTGTTTTAACATATTTTCAGCTAATTCAGGATAAAATCGAACTATTGATGGGTCTGTTCGGAGGTAGTTATAGGACGACTATTGAATGGCTGTGTAGGGGGAATTTTGGAGGATGGCCCAACAAAATAGTTGGCCTTGGTGGGTCTTAATGGGCTTGTAGGTCCATTAATAAACAGGCCTTACGCCTTGACAGGCCGCTAAGGTCCACCTCCTTATTCGCCCATCGGATTTGTGGGCAAGAGAGGCCCACCAACTTGTGCCCTGTGTCGGTTTATTGGACATGAAGGACCACTAATTAATGGGCCCAAACAATTAACGGGCCCCCGTGGGCCTTCATGGGCTTGTAAGACCTACCGTGTGATCTACATTAGTGGGCCATAGGCCTGTAAGTTGCAGCAATTAATAGGCCTTGATGGGCCGCCCGACCCCAATAACTACTGGGCCCTCAATGGGCCTCGGTTGGCCTTAATGGGCAATAAAGGCCACCAATTAATTGGTTTTAATGGGCCTCAAAGGCTGGTGGATCTTAGAGACCCCAACCGTCCTAGGTCAGTTTTATTAGGTAGCAAAGGGACACAAATTTTATGGACAGTCGTATGTTTTGCGGGCCGCAAGAGCCATGATTTTATGGGTTGTGGTGGTCTCCATTGGCAGCAGAGGCGCACCAAAGTTCATAGTTATGGACCTCCGTGGGCATTATTTGACCACAAAGTCCTATACTATCATCGGCTATGACACGTTCTCTAAGAGGACGGCCCACCAAATTACGGGCCCTTCCGCATTTCCCAAAAAGTTGCACTTTGCAAATATTCACTTTCAAAGAATTAGAAAACATTATTATTTATGCAAACTTAGCGATAGATACACGCCTATAATACTATTAATTCAAAATTTAAGACCAGCAATAACATGATTATGAAATTTTTAGAAACATACAAACAAGAAGACAACAAAGTGCAATCACCCACACCCACGGGGTAGGAAGTTAAGCCTAACATTGCATTTTGCTTGAAAACTTGCTGAAACCATGTTTGGATAGAAACAAGCTAAAACAAGTATTTGCATATTTGAATCACAACGGAGCATATATTTCTGATAGTACTTATAATTTAGTTCAGATCTTTAGTCAATATTTTTTGCTTGAACTTTTTTCACTCTAAATCAAACTTAAAAATTGGAATTTCTACGGAGTTGCAAAGACATAACAAATTCATAAGAACTAATAAAATCCGTTGAAAAACAAGTCGTTTCCTCTACTGTGGCTGCCCCGCATCCAAAGCGTTGTCGCAAATCTCAGCAAAACAAAACACTGGGCATCATAGCATCACACTATCACATACATCGCATCAATCACCCACGTGCGTCCGCCCAAGGATGCACCACTATGACAACATCCTACAGTTATGCTTAGGACCCAAATAGGCCAGAATTGGTAACTAAAGAGCCCAAAACCCAAGATCTCAGGTTGGCGCAGCTCACCTCCAATTACTAAAGAGCCTTGGCCCAGATGGAGCTTGTAGTCCCATGTTCCATTTGCTTTGGGGTCGGGATCACGATCAACCTATTTCAAAATTTTTTTTAAAAAAAATAATATTACTTATTTTATATTATTATTAAATTAAATTATTATAAAAAAAATTAAATAGTTTTTTGAATTTTAAATTATTAAAGTGTTAATTTTGATAAAAAAAATATTAGTTTACAAAAGTGATTCACTAATTTTAATCATGATCCTAATCCTAATCCAAATCAAAACGGTGGCCCAAAGAACAAGCTGAATACACAAGCAGAAAGTTTAAGGGCCCTAACTATACTTCCATAATGTAAACAAATTTCATCTTAAAGTATCAAGAATAACAAAGTTTAATGAATTTATGCAGATGAAATCCTACCCTATATATTTACCTCTTCATATAACCTTGGATTATTTAAAAGCATTACTGTACAATCAATGACTTAATTCAAACGTTAATAAATTTTGCACAACTTTTTGAGGGCAGGGGCATGGGCCACCTAATTGAGTAAAGCTTCTCCCGAACTTTTTCCCTGATCAGTTGCCTATGAATGTTAGAATTGTGGGAACACAACTAAGAGAGTTGCTAATCAACCGACTAGTTCTGTTTAATGTCTTTTTGTGTTTATTATATCTTATAATTTTTTATATTATTGATTTTCTATTTATAGAAGGGGACTCTTGGAAAATTTGAAAGTCAAAAACGGCTATTTGGTAAACCTGCAATTTTTCAGGAGGTTATTGGTAATTTTCTCAAAAGATCAATGATCTAAATATCTTGTAAAGCTATGGGAACAGAGTGTACTAGCAAAGCAGTAGACTTGGGTAAACACTCTCCTCTTTAGCTTTTGCATGCTAATTCTATCAAATGCCAGCCCAAGTGACAACCTTCAGATCAACTTAAAAATAGCTATGGGAACAGAGTGTACTAGCAAAGCAGTAGGCCTGGGTGAACACTCTCCTATTTAGCTTTTGCCTGCTAATTCTATCAAATGCCAGTCCGAGTGACAACCTTCAGACCAACTTAAAAATAGCTATGGGAACAGAGTGTACTAGCAAAGCAGTAGACTTGGGTGAACACTCTCCTATTTAGCTTTTGCATGCTAATTCTATCAAATGCCAGCCCGAGTGACAACCTTCAGACCAACTTAAAAATAGCTATGGGAACAGAGTGTACTAGCAAAGCAGTGGACCTGGGTGAACACTCTCCTATTTAGCTTTTGCATGCTAATTCTATCAAATGCCAGCCGAGTGACAACCTTCAGACCAACTTAAAAATAGTATGGGAACAGAGTGTACTAGCAAAGCAGTAGACCTGGGTGAACACTCTCCTATTTAGCTTTTGCATGCTAATTCTATCAAATGCCAGCCCGAGTGACAACCTTCAGACCAACTTAAAAATAGCTATGGGAACAGAGTGTACTAGCAAAGCAGTGGACCTGGGTGAACACTCTCCTATTTAGCTTTTGCATGCTAATTCTATCAAATGCCAGCCCGAGTGACAACATTCAGACCAACTTAAAAATAGCTATGGGAACAGAGTGTACTAGCAAAGCAGTAGATCTGGGTGAACACTCTCCTCTTTAGCTTTTGCATGCTAATTCTATCAAATGCCAGCCAAAGTGACAACCTTCAGACCAACTTAAAAATAGCTTGCAGTCAGGAGCCTTAAGTTAGGCATGTTGAAATGCAGAACAAGATATCTCAAATTTCCAGTTTTGCTTCAAAACACATAAATAGTAATAAGCATATAAAGAGACAAGGCCCAGCTTGTGGTCCTAAAGAACAAGCTGAAACTACAAGTAGACCTATTTAAAGGCCCTAACTATGCTTCCATTATTTGAACAAATTTCATCCTAACAGTATCAAGAATAACAAAGGTTTATGACTTTATGTTAGACGAATTTCTACCCTATATATTTACCTCTTTATTCAACCTCAGATTAAAAGCACTGCCGTACAATCAGTGACTTAATTCAAACATTGATACTTGCCTCAACTTTTTGAGGGCATGGGCCACCTAATTGAATAAAGCTTCTCACAAACTAATGCCCTGATTAGTTGCCCACGAATGTTCAACTTGTGGGAACATAGTTAAAATCATTGATAATCAACCAACTAGAGATACATACTTTTCCTTTTTGCATGTATAGCCGAATTTCCAAATCATCACAATCACCAAATTATAAAGCACACAAAGATCTAATGCCGGGAAAATCCTAATCTGAGAAAGCAAGCATATTATCGACATTAATAACCACATATCAAACGCAGATCCTCTGAACAGTGATGAAGATACTAAGCCATAACAAGGATATAATGAAGTCCTCGAGATCGAATCAAGAAAATGAGAAGAAAAAAATGAAAAAAAAAAAGGGGGTTTCCGATGAGGATAAAAATTTCACCAGAAGCACCAAATCCTCCGATTTGCCAAAAAAAAATCCCAAAAGACCTAACGAAGAACAAGCCCCAATTTGAAACCCTAAACTCGTAATCCAAAACAAAGGAAAGAAACAAAAAAGAAACCCTCCAGATTGAATCAAGAAAATAAGAAGGAAAATGGCAAAATATGGGTTTCCGATGAGGATAAGAATTTCACCAAAACCATCAAATATTCCAGTTTGCAAAACAATTCAAAAGATCTAATGAAAAACAAGCCCTAATTTGAGACCCTAAACTCGTAATCCAAAACATAGGCGAAAAGGAAGTAGGATGAAATCCACAAAGCCCAAATAAACCAGAATTTCAAACCAAACAACGATCAAAAGGAGGAAAACACCAAAATCCAATCAAGAAGAAAGGAGAAAGCAGAAGAAAGGGATTCAAAGGGACACACCTGCATTTGTTTGGTGGTGTGCTCGGCGAAGAGAGTGATGATCGCCCTGCGGCTGCGATCGGGACGATCCCATGGCGGCTCACCGCGATGGAAGCTAGCGGCAAGGGGCGAGATCGAAGATGCACCTGTGTACGGCCACCTCCTTATATGACGTCCCCACCTCGTTTCAAACTTTTCGGAGAGGGAACGTGAGAAGCATTAGTCGCATACGCACCGTATATTTTGGGATCAGATTAGCTAATTTTCAAATTATTATTTCGTTTATAAAATTAATATTTATTATTTTATATTATTATTAAATTAAATTATTATAAAAAAATTAAATAATTTTTACAATTTTAAATTATTAAAATCATAATTTAAATTAAAAAATATTAATTTACAAAATTAATTAATTAATTTTAACCTTGATGTTAGACTTGACCCTCAATTAAACGCCCCATTTCTTCACTCGAAAACATTTGTCCTTAAAATTTCACAAATTATGCAGTATTACATTAAAATTATACAAATTAATTGATATTAATCTTAGATTTGTTTTACCCCAAAAAATAAATAAATAAATAGAAGAGTTCGTTGCATGAACTTCTCTGTTTTCTGGGCAGGACAGTTTTCGAATCCGGCAAGTGCAAAATACATGATCATATAATCCTTTCAACCAATAGGAATCAACCGTATATGTACATTTCCTCTGGGAGTAATTATTTCTCTTTCTCCCTTGTCAGAAGTCAAAACCTCATGTACACGGCATCCCTCTGCAGCAGAAATGGATACCCAATCCCCCTCCTCTTGGAAGGAAACAGGACAAACAGCAAGCTCACCACGAACCCCACCACCAGCGGCACCGTGTTCGTCACCTTCCTCGACATCGCCGAGTAGTAGCACCCCACCACGTCGTGGTGCGACGCCGCCAACGTCGAAAACGCTACCAAAGACAGCAATGCATGGAACACGTCGCTCCACCGGAGCCTATACGCCGTCGGGTCCGTCGGCCGCTTCCTCCTCCGGCAGCTGAACGTCCAGATTCCCCTGAACGTCGCGAGGCCGTAGTAGAGCCTTCCCGAGGCCGCTCGGAAGCTGTCGGTGAAGGTGAAGAAGACGCAGGAGGCAGCACAGAGGAGGACGAAGGCTCCAGTAAGCCAGCGGTTGAGGGCTGAGCATTTGCCGTCGTCAGTGAAGAGCGGCACGAAGATGGTGAAGGCGAGGATGGTGGCGGTGGGGAGGAGGACGTTGAGGCGAGCAGTGCCGCTTAGGACGAGGTTGAGGATGTACAGGAGGTGGGGCGCCGCGGCGCAGTCGTCATCGTCGTCAGGTTCTTCTTCGGGGCCGCCGTCGATGAGGACTTTTTGGGTTTCAGGATTCATTTTCTGCTGGAGGAGGAGGAGGAGGAGGAGGAGATCATTTTGAGGGGGACTTAAGGTTGAGGTGCTGGAGGAAGGATTGAGATTCTTTGGGAGTAGGAGGAGGAGGAGGAGGAGATCATTTTGAGGGGGATTTAAGGTTGAGGTGCTGGAGGAAGGATTGAGATACTTTGGGAGTAGGAGGAGGAAAAGCAAAAGAGAAGGTTTTGAGTGCAACAGATACAATTCTTTGGGGGCCTTCCGTTGGTTCACTTTTAGCTTGGAACATGCATTGCTTCGTTGCAATATTTTCTCGCTTCTCCAGCCAACCGTCCCGGAGAAGTTGGCGGGGAGTCTTCAGATTTGAAACATGATTTTCAATTAAATGTTTCATTAAACTTAAAAGTTGTGAAATTTTAAAATTTTATGTTCATTTTATTAAATTTATAAATTTTAAAACAATAAATTTGTATTTTATTTAATTATAAAATTTAATACGTAATTTTACGAACTGAATTTTAAAGTTTAACAAACTTTAAAAAACTAATAAATCCAACGGTGATTGAAATTTAGAAATTTTAAAATTTTAAAATTTTATGTATCAAATACTAAATTTTATAATTTTCGAAATTTGAAAATTTCACGAAATAAATAAACCCTAAAAAACTAGAAATCTTAACTTAAAAGTCCCCCTTAATCAAAGGCACTAAGGAGACATATCTCACAAGTGAGTAGTTCCAAAGTAGATACGGAAGTTCAGTCTATCTGTCATAAATTTTTGCAGAAAACCACCTAAAATTTGTTATTATATGACACAAAACATGGAATTCGCTGTCAGTCTTGCCCGCTCAATCCGGCGTAACACGAGAGAGATGCGCCATCCAACTTCAAATGACCAGTCCACATCACCCTATAGAAACAAAAATAAACACTATCACCAACCTACATCATACAAACTTCTTCCTCTCATTTCATTTCAATATTCCACGCATTGTTGTCAAACACGAAAACAGATTGATTCGCAACTCCATAAACAAAAAGAATATCCCATCCAAACATGGACGATTTCAGCTTCCCCGCCATCGCCCCGGCCGACGACCCCCACCGCCTCCCTATGTGGTTCACGCCTTCGTCCCGCCGTCATCACCAGAGCTCCTCCTGCGGCGAGCCCAGCAAAAGGCCGTGGCAGACTTCGCCTGCTGTCAGCGACAATGGCGGCAGCAGCGACCGGTACTTGTATGAGGAGTGGATGGACATGTTGTGGGAGGACTTCAACGAGGAGCTGCACCGCGTTGTCCGCGACAATAGAAAGGACTCCGGCAAGGAGTACGCGGGGGAGCTAAGCGGGCACCGCGCGATTCGCCGGTGGCGGCCGGGGTTGATGGTGATACTGAAGGTGTTGAGGAAGCTGTTCGTGATCCAGAAGACCCACGCTGCTTGCAGAACATTGAATTGCCACAGGTGACGGAAGATACAATTTTAATTTAAGCAGTAGATAATCAGATGGTGTTCTCTGAGAATATAGCAAATTTGGCTATCCTTTTCAGAGCCAATATTACCCTTTTTATTTGTATATTTATGTATGACTACAAAAACAAAAATAAATAAATAAATAAATTCGAGCCCAAGAAGATCTTGAATTTAATTTTTTTTTAAGATTAAATGTCTCCTTTTTTTTACTATTATGACGAATAAACCACCAATTTTACATTTTCACTTAAAAATTTGACTAACTAATAAGGACATGTTTGTTTTTTAAAATTTCAATATTTTTGAATTTTTAAATTTGATAATTATAAAATCGGGTATTTGTTATATAAAACTTTGAAATTATAAAATTTTTAAATTTCAATTAACGGTAAGATTTATGATTCTCAAAAGTTAATTGAATTTCAAAATTCTAAACTTTAGAATTCAGCATGAACTTTATAGTCAAATAAAATACAAAACTTATAATATTAGAATTTACAAATCTAACAAAATAAATATAAAAACTAAAAATTTAAATTTAAATATTTTTATAAAATAAATATAATATATCAGAATTTAAAATTTTCAAGATGTTAAATTTTTTAAAATTTAAATTTCTACGAAACAATATTTACACAAACAATCAAAATTCGAAATAAATGAATTTGTAATTGGCTTTTTTTGAGAAAATATAAATTTCAATTTATTAAGAAAATGGTGATTAGATAGAATACCTAATATAGCGATTGAAAAATACTTGATGCCAACCCAAATATTGCAATAATTCACAAGCCAAGGACCAATCGCCCGAATGTGACGGCATGAGAAATTTTCAGTGGGGTTTTCCATAAAAAACAAATAGTGCTGAATGTAATCCAATCTTCCTCTTGGTGGATCATATTAAATACAAGTTTGAATTTGGTTTGGTCTAATCTTTTGCAATCCGACCTTACCTCATCTCGAGTTACCTTATAATATTAATATTTTTTTAGAATGACAAAACTAATAAGATTTATATAGAGTTTTTAAAAATAACTAAATTACATGTAATTTCTAATATATTTTTAAAAAATAAATTATTTTTAGTTTTTCAGATAATGGTATTAAATAGAGGTGTAAACAAGTTGAATCCAATAGAGCCAAGGCTTGGGTTTGCTTGGCTCCAAAATTAGCAAACTCCAGCTCAGACTCAGCCGGCTCGCATTAAAATAATTTTTAAAAAAGTATAAAAAAGTTTAAAAAATCAATCACAATATCATAAATTATAATTCATAAATTTATAAGAAAAAATATTAAATATAAATAATATATATAATATATATAATTTAAAAATATAAACATTGAAAAAATTATGTTAATAAAATAACATTAAAACATTAAAAATTATATCAACTATAATATTATAATTAAATAATTAAATATAAATTATATTATATATATATATATATATATATATATATATTTAAGTTAAATTTGAGCAAGCTAAGTTCAGTTTAAACTGGACTCGTTACTAAATGAGCTGACAAACTAAATTTGAGTCAAGTTCGAAATAAACCGAACTAAATTCGGGTTAAGCTCGAGCCGAATTCGAATTGCTCGCAAGCTACTCTTAATGCTGACGGGGAAATGATAGAGATTAGCGCTGAAGAAGTTCGAAGATGGTATTGGAAGCAGAAGGAGGTGATCATGGCGATGAGGACAAGGGTTTTCTTTGCGGTACACGAGCTCAACGGTGTGCAGGTTTTGGTTGAGAGGTTGGAGATGGTGATCATGGTGATGAGGAGAGGTTGGAGGTGGAGCTCGACGAGGTAGGGGTTTTGATCAAGAAGTTAAGAGGTGGAGGTAGAGACCATGGGGAAGAAGGTCGATCTAGGGTTTGAGGAGGGGTTGGAGATGATGACATGCAGATAAAAGGATTTTGTATTATTCCTCGTACTTCTTACTCTCTCTCTCTCTATATATATATAGGTGTATAAAAAAAATTCAATGACTATAAAAAAAATATTTTTATTTTTTAATTATAGCCATAGAGGAATATTCCGTTATATTTATTGTAAAAAAATAATTTTGTTAACTCAGGAAAGTGAAATGGTTTTGAAAATTAAAAATATATATACATAATTATAAAAAATATATATATATGTAATTTAGTTATATTAAAAAAAACTCATTTGTATAATAAACTTAATTTAATTTCGGTGTCTAAAATAAAAGGGCAAATATTCAATTCAAATCCAACTCAATTATACTTAAGAATTAAAATTACAGTTTATAACAAATAAAAATCACAAGATGAACTCTTTCATTACATGTTAATATCTTTTTTAACTAAAAATATATCATCAAAATTAGAGTTAATATTTTTTTAAAAAACGATAATAACCTTTATCATAATAATCCATGATCGGACAAAAACCTCTCCAAACCAATTGGGCACCGTTTTAGATTAAAATCAGGATCAAAATTAATAAATTATTTTTATAAATTGATATTTTTTTATTAAAATTAACGTTTCAATACTTTAAAATTCGAAAAATTATTTATTTTTTTTATAATAATTTAATTTAATAATAATGCGTATAAAAAAAAATACTTCTAAAAAAAAAAATTTCGACGTTGATCCTAAACCAAACATGTTTTGGTTCGCAATATGAAATTAAACTAATATAATCCCTCCAGACAAATTTAATTATAGAAAAACCCAAAAAAACAAAAACCCGACACGCCAAATCGACTTGGACAAACAATGTGACCATGGCCCAGTTCAGGCAAGCAGGCGCCGACCGCCCCACCCTCCGTCTTCCTCCCGATGCCGCCGAGCTCTCCTCCTCCTCCCGGATCCCACTCAAGCCCTCCCGGATCCGCCCCCACCGCCGCCCTGCCCGCAGACTCCCCGTGGCTGCCATCTCCCTGACCCTCGTCGCAGCCCTCGTCACCCTTCTCCTTCTCCTATCCTCCCATCCCGGTCCGATCCCTTCTCGTCGTCATCGTCCTCCTTCTTCCTTTCTGATCCCGATCTCAAAACTGATCTTGTGTTTCTTCTCTCATTGCAGACATACGGGACGATTCAGTGGAGAAAGAGCCGAAATCGAGGTTGCCCAAAGTGCTCAAGTTCGGCAAGGGCTCCCGCGCCGCCGGCCTCGACTCGAGATACTGGGACCGCGACGACCGCCGGCGCGATCGTGAGTTAGATGAGGATGACGTTCCCGATGAGAAAGTTGAAAAGGACGAGATTTTGGAGAAGAGGAACGATCGGGAGAAGGAGATCGAGGAGAAGAAGAGCCGCGGTGGGCAGAGATTGTACAATGAGGGAGGAATGGCGGAGCTGGATTCGTACAGGAAGGAGTATGAGAAGTCTCTGAAGGATGAGAGTGTGATTGAGGAGGATGAGTATGACGATGGGATCGATGTGGACGACGATGTTGAGGATGATGGTATTGTGGATGGTGGAGATGATGGGGGCAAGAGTGGGAAGGATCTGGACAGGAAGGAGGGTGAGAAAGATTCACTGATGGCGGCGTCGAGAAAAATTAGTGGTGGTGGGAGGAAGAGGCGGAGTGTTGCCGGCAGTGGTGAGAATGAAAATAATGCAAGCCCGGAGAAGAAGTCGGCGGCCTCTGGGTCGAAGAAGAAGAGTCGCCGGAAGTATTCAGGTGAGCTCTTTATGTTTTTACTTACTTTGGAAGCTGGGTTGTTTATTGTTTGCGATTTGGATTGGCATGAATGCAGTAGTGGATGAATCAAAGGATGATACTGAGGAAAGCGATATCTCTTATTTGAAGGATTATGTATCTATTTTAGAAACAGGAATATAGGGCGACTCTTTTTCCTTGTTTTGATACTGATCAATAATAATAGAATTCTCTTGTTGGGCCTCCACGAATTGATTGAAACTTAAGATTCATGGTATAAGCAGGATAATTTGTTTAATAAAGCCCTAAGCTGAAAATTCTGTTTGATCATCACTTATTTAGTGAGATAATGTAATAACTGAGTAAAATCTTTAGAGGCTTCTGCATTTGGGTTAAAATAATTCTGCATTAATAACAAGGCTATTAACTTTGTCAGTCTCGGATAGTTAGTTTATGTTGCTTTGATTGTGCCTATTTATACAAGTGGCATTAGGCTTTTTCAGACATTAAATATGTTGGTGACGATTCCAATTTTTTTATTTAATCTTCTCTAACCAAACCAATTTAGGAAATAAATTTATGATCTAGACTAGGGATCAAATGTTTAATGCGATGCAAAAGATTTTACAGTTTTGTGGCCATTGATTGCATTTCAATGTATAGCTCAACTGAGTAAGCACTTTTGGCATAATTGTTCATTCTATATATTGCACCTAGTTTTCATTAAATGCTTCAAGTCTTAGTCTTCAAGGCTTGCATGTAATGTTTCTATCTTGGAAGGTCATATCTAGATAACTGTTGAAAGTTGATCCAAGAAAACACTTCTACTAGTATGCATTAATCGAATATTAAAATGTTACCAGACTACATGTAGTTGATATTACCTTTGTAAACCTATTTGCATTGACATATCTTAAACTTTGTACAACGCTCAATATATGGTACCTGTGTTTGACAAAAACAGTTCTCTAAAAAACTTCTAATGTCATCTTTGCATGCAAGAGACAATGTGCTTGAATTCTTCCTATACAATCATAAATAAGAATCTGCTTAAGTCAAGTCATTACAGAGCATATGGCTGTGGATGATTCTTTTGTGGCATGGTTAGATTTTTGAAGATTCACACTATGCCTCATGTGTATATTTTCATGCACACTGCAGGGATATCTAAATAAAGAAAAGGAAAAAATTGCTTTCTAGTTTCTACCTCAAGTTGTTTGCAATTGTATGTTGCAATAAGTCTAGATTTTGCCATTGTATAGTCCTATGACTACATTGTATTTGACAGAGTTATGGTTCTCCTTCATAATCTGTCTGTAATATTGCACTCTGTAACTTTGTATCCTGAGTCAATTTCTTGTGAATATGCATCAGGTTCATCTTGTGAAATGAAGTTCTTGAATTCTACAAAACTTGTGGAGCCTGTAGAAACCAAGAAATTTGCGAGATTTTCCCTGCAATATACAGATGTAGAAGATAGGCCCATTGGGTCAAATGATTGGGAACCAAGATTTGCTGGGCATCAGACTCTTCAAGAAAGAGAGAAATCATATCATGCTCAGGACCAAAAGATTAATTGTGGCTTCGTCAGAGGCCTTCCGGGATCTGCTAGCACTGGCTTTGAGATGGCAGAAGATGATGTGAGATACATGAGCAGCTGTCACATAGCAGTAGCTTCTTGCATTTTTGGAAACTCGGATCATCTAAGGACACCTTATGGCAAAACGGTATTTTCTATGGAGAGCACCTCATCTGCTATTGGATTGACACTTAGAGATGTTAAGTTTGCCTTTGACATGCATGAATGCCTGCTTCTTTGGCAATGCTTTTCTTTCTGGTTGGATCCATTGTTGTAGGCAGAAAGAATGGGTTTCATGTGGGGGCTAGCTAATCTTCTAGCATCGCAAATCCATATATTGCTGATACTTGCTTATTGAATTCCTGCAGATAACACGACAATCCAGGAAAAATGTCTGCTTTATCATGTTTGTGGATGAAAATACATTGCAGACTTTACTGTCAGAAGGTCAGCAAATGGATAATACAGGGTTCATTGGTTTGTGGAAGATAGTAGTGGTGAAAAATTTACCTTTCAATGACTTTCGGAGAGTTGGGAAGATACCCAAGTTTTTGACACATCGGCTCTTTCCTTCTGCAAGGTGATATTTCAGCTATCGAGAATAGTAGAATAATGGTAGTTTATAGGACACTAACAGCTAATTAGATTACTAGTTTGGCCTTAGGTTTACATCTAAAATCACTAGATATTCATATGCGTTTTATTTTATGGAGCATTGGATGTGTCATTCATGTAGTACATGTTTTCAAGTTAATGCCTTGTCATCTATGTGATGTCATGGTAAATGCCACTCTTGTGGAGCACAAGTCTGGATTAAAAATGTTGGTTGTCAACATTTCATTTTCAGTCAGGCACCACGCACCATAGTAAAAACTGAGTTAGCTTCACTGCACTTCAATAAATATCAGAGTATCATCTACAGGGAATAGAATAAGTTGAAACAACAATGGTTGTCGGTAGACTTTCTTGTTTTTCTGAAGATCTCTTCTTTATGTTATTTCTTTTATATGGGTACTAAATATCAACATCAACCCATATTCATTTTACTTCTCTCTTCTTGATTTTTCTGCTTTGTGGAAGAAATTTCAAAAAAGAAAGGAAAAGAAAGGAGAAGGAAGAAAAACTTGTTATACAATATCAAAGTAAATTTTCTGGCTTTCAAGACTAAATAAAATTACTGAAATTCTTTCTAGGTACTCAATCTGGCTTGACAGTAAACTGCGGCTTCAGAGAGATCCTCTCCTCCTCTTGGAGTACTTCCTTTGGCGGAAAGGTCATGAGTATGCTATTTCCAACCACTATGATCGCCATTGTGTTTGGGAGGAGGTGGCACAGAACAAGAAGCTGAACAAGTTCAACCATACCATCATTGATCAACAATTTGAGTTCTACCAGGCGGACGGGCTGAGAAGATTTGACCCAACAGATCCTGACAAATTGCTGCCTAGCTGTATAAAATCCATCTAAATTTATTTCTCATGTCACTGTCCAATGAACATTACTTCATTCCATTCTTTTTTTTTTTTGTGGCAGATGTTCCAGAAGGATCTTTCATCTTGAGAGCCCACACACCAATGTCAAACTTGTTTTCCTGCCTATGGTTCAATGAGGTTGACCGTTTTACTCCTCGTGACCAGCTGAGTTTTGCGTACACTTACTTGAAGTTAAGAAGCATGAATCCAGAGAAACCTTTTCACCTCCATATGTTTAAGGTGTGTCCCTATGATATGTTAAGGAAACACTATTACCCTGTCTGAGAGAACTTATTTTTGCAAGAATATCTAATACCAAATGTTATGTTTCCAGGATTGTGAAAGGCGTGCTATTGCAAAATTATTCCATCACAGGGCAGAAGAAAAAAGAGTTCTTCCTTCAGAATCAATGAGATGAGCAAAGAATGAAACAGCAGGATGTCAATTGCATTTAATGGATCCCTTGCATTCAATATGCAGGATCAGTTCAGCCAGTTACTGGAGATGAAATGAGCCGCATTACTGATGTCCTAATTTCATCTTGTGGCTACAATACTACACGCGATTCAGCACATGATTTATGCTGTATTCTTCGGCAAGCGTAACCCCGGCATTGATTTTTATTATTTTTGTTCTTTAATTTGGAAGGCTTGAGCCTTTCATTCTTGTTCTGAAACTTACTGATTCATGTAATTGTTTTTGGTCTAGAGCCATTATAACACATAATTGAGGGTTGCTGTGCTTGCATGTTTTCCTACTACTACACTCATTCTGAGGAGTACTAATCCATATTGGTGGCAATGGGGAAGAAGATGGCCTCTTCCAAGCCTTCAGCATGTCTTCAGAGATGTTCTCAATTTTTTAAAACAATAACAGATGCCAAGACATGTTTAAAAAAATCATCATCAGATGCATCACAATTCAGGACATTCCTACGTGTAAATTGACTATGAAAATCAACCAAAACCGAATATATTTCCCATGTTTTAGTTAACTAGTCAGTATCTGTTGGTACACCGAATTGCTGAAGCTGGTTTGCCGAATTATGATGAAATCCGGTGGGCTTCTTGTTCATGACCATGTTATACCTGGAAAGACTCGATTCAAAAGTCGATCAAAGGATAAAAAATTTGGGACAAAATTCGGGCCAAAACTGTCAGGGAATTTTCAATGGATTTTTTATTTTTGCATGTCACCGCGTGAATCGATCTGACAGATTGAAATATAAAAAAAACCCATTCTAATGAACCGGAGTTGGACAGGCTCCATCACAATATGATATCTTATAAAATAACAATTTATGGTAGTTATATGCAAAACGTTTTAGAAATGAATTCTCATTTGTTTGAGGGTATATATGCAATTTTACTAACTCGCGACATTCCCATGAGCGCTTCACTTTTCAAAATGGCAACTTTCCCTCGCCGCGTCCTCCGCTCCTCCGCCGCATCTCGCCTCCTTCCCTGCCGGCGACCCCTCTCCTCCGTTTCCTCCTCGCCAGCGGACATCGTTAACTCCCTCTGTCGCATCCTCAGCGACCGCCGCGAGCCCCACCACGACCTCGACCCCCTTCTCCATCCCTTCATTCCCCACTTATCGCCGGACATCGTCGACCAGGTCCTTAAGCGCTGCCACCACCTCCCCCTCCCCTCCCACCGCTTCTTCCTCTTTTCTCTCAGCCATTGCCCCTCCTTTCTCGCCTCCTCACTCTCTCTCCCCATCCTCGCCTCCTCCCTCCTCTCTGCTCGCCTCTTCCCCCTCCTCTGGTCCCTTCTGTCCGATCTCCCCCACCCTCCAAGTCCCAACCTTTTCCACCTCTTCTTCCGCCACTACGCCCGCGCCAACCTCGCCCCCGACGCCATCCGCGCCTTCTCCAACATGCCTCGCTTCGGCCTTACCCCAAACGTTGCCGACCTCCACCAGCTCCTCCTCTCGCTCTGCCGGTACAAGCTCGTCACCAAAGCTCAGGACTTTTTTGACAAGGTGAAAGGAGATTTTCCAGTCACAGGGAAGACCTACTCGATTCTCATGAACGGCTGGGCTAACGTTGAGGATTCTGAGATGGCGGTCCAGTTGTTCGATGAAATGCGTCAAAGAAATCTCCAAGTTGATGTGGTTGCTTATAACATGCTTTTGGCGGCGTTGTGCAGGGGAAAGAGGGTTGGAGAAGCGTTTGAGCGGTTGCAGGAGATGCAGAGCTCGTATGGGCTTGAGCCGGATGTGGGTAGTTATGCAGTGTTTGTTCGTGCTGCTTGTGAAGCAAAGGATTTGGGCTCAGCAGTGAGACTGCTTGACAGGATGAGAAGGAGAAATCTTGCACCAAATGTTTTTACTTATAATTGTGTGGTGAGGTTGTTGTGTGAGAAGGAGAAGGTTGACGAGGCTTATGTGTTGTTTGACGAGATGAGTGAGAGAGGGGTGAAGCCTGATGTTTGGAGTTATAATGCAGTGATGGCGGAGCATTGTAAGCTTAAGGAAGTTAATAAAGCTTTGCGGCTTCTTGTGAGGATGGATAAGGATTCTTGTTTGCCGGACAGACATACGTATAATATGTTGTTGAAGATGTTGATTGGCATTGGGAGGATTGATAGGGCAATGGAGGTTTGGGATGGAATGGAAAGGAGGGGATTCTATCCTGCAGCCTCGAGTTATGCTGTGATGATTCATGGGTTGTGTAGGAAAAAAGGACATATGGAGGATGCTTCTAGGTATTTTGAGGTGATGGTGGAGGAGGGGATACCGCCTTATCTTAGCACTTGTGAATTGTTGAAGGGCCAATTGTTGCGACTTGGATTGAAAGAGAGGGTTGACATCCTTTTGGACAAAATGCAGCGGAGCACATCAAGTGTGATACAAGAGCTTTCCAGTGTGATGGATAGAAGAAAGAGTGAGGATCAAGTTCGAAAGGAGCCAGTATGACAGATCATTTTAGGTTTATTATGTGATGAAGGAAAGGTGTCCTTTGTGATCTAGCTTGGAAGACTGAGACCTCGTTCCAATCAAATGCTTGCATACAAGAGCAGGTGGATTGGTGAGTTGACATTTTTCTCGCGCTGATCATGTTTTGTTCTTTCGTCCAGCGTCTACTGCTTAATATGGGCATGCATTCTTTGCATCTACCGTATGAGTACTCTGAATTCAACACTTCAAGAACCTATCACTTGACATCGCTGTTGTATTTGGGCGAACACTATTTGTTCTCTCTAAAGCTTCAATCTGCAGATTGCAAGAAGTGGTAGCAGCCCTTCATTTTCCTGCAAAAAGAAAGGCAAAATGTGAGCTCATCTCGGATGGTATTTATGCAAATATCTTCATGAATTACCAGTTAGTAGTGCCGCTGGAAGAAAATATATACAGTTACAAGATAAGAAAAGGATTTATATTTAATTTTCCCTGACTTAACTTCTTGTGCTCATCTTTCTTGCAGTGCCAAACATCGCTCGCCTGATTCTCATGCCTTGGCTGCACTAACGGTGGCAACTCCATAATGTCCTTCAAAAGAGAGCTCATAGGCATACTCCGGCACATCTTGGATCATGTTGAGCATCTCTCGCTGGTGTCCAGCAATCACTTCTGCTTGTGTCTGCTCTACATGAAACCTTGCATTTTTCCATGTAACGCTGAAAGCAGGCTCTTCTTCTTCTATATTCACACATCCAAGCTCCACCCAGTTCTCTCGATATTTGAGGTTTCCTGAAGATTGGTGATCAATGTAGATTGGGCTGGAGAAGCTGAAGAAGGTTCTGTGGTTGAGTTGCTGTCGACGAGGCATGGCTTTGATGTTGAGCACCTGAGTCCTCTGCACCTGATGTATATTATTAGTCTTGGATTGGTTTATGAATGCGTGCACGATTAGAATCTCTTTCCTTTCCTTCTTTTGCTAAGGTCCTCCATGACGACCATCAAGAGTTTGTACCTTATGAATGAAAAAAACATATTTGTTCAAAACTGTACTTAATTATTTATTTTTGGAATTTTTAACGAATAATCACTTATTTTATTATGAATTTACAAAAAATTAACTATTTTATCCCTATTAGTAAAAGTTACTCATCTTATACTATAAATTTTTTTAAAAAAATTACCTCAATTAAAATATTAAAAAATATTTGTATTTTAATTTTATCAATTAAATTAATATAAAATATTTAATTATTTTTATTTGATTTTATTTCGAATAATCGGTTTACAATTAACGAACAACTGGTTTTATAAAACTAGATTTAAAATTTCTAATTTCATAAAATTATACAACCGATTTTTCATAAAAACTTAAATAAAGTAAATTATTTTTTATATTAATTTAATAGTTATTGAAACTAAAACTAAATGAGAATAATTTGATCTCTTATATTAATTTTAAGTAATAAAATTGAATTAAAATAAATTTTTTAAAAACATTTTAATAGGTGTAATTTTTTTGTAAATTTATAATATAAAAAGAGTGATTGTTTTATTAATAGTGGAAAAGTTGATAATTTGTCACAAATTAATAATAAGATAAATTATTTTTAAAGTTTTATTAAAAAGTTGTATTTATTTTCTGAGTTAATGTTGATGGTGCGATGGAAAAGATTTTTTAAAAAAATTTTTAATAGTTAAAAAAAAGCAATTTAATTTTTTTTTTCCATGTCTGGTGTTTTGCAAACCCTATAAAGATGCAGGGTACCTCGTAATGGAATGATAAAAAATCAGTAGACGCAGGGGCCTAGCACCTGCATCTTATCTACTAAAGAAATTTTATTATTTGATTTTATAATTTTTGTTTCGAAAAAACAAAATTAGTGACGATTTTGATGGAACGTGGAGTGTTACAAATCCCATGAAGTTTCTCGCAGAGGACGAAATTTGCCAAAATCTGATCAACGCCGCCGCAACGGATCAAAACGGAGACAAGGCCATCACTTTTTCCATGCATTTCTCCACATTTAAATGCTTGCTCTCCGCCATGGCCACACCTCCGCCAAGCTCATCGACCTCTGCCTCTCCCTCGACTCTCTCCTCTCCGCCGAGTCCCTCCACGCCCTGCTTCTCAAGCTTGGCCTCCTCCGCCACACCTTCGCCGGCAACCGCCTTCTCTACCTCTACTCCCGCCTCGCCGCCCCTGACCACGCTCTCCAAGCCTTCCGCGACGTCCCCTTCAAGAACACCTTCACCTACAACATCCTCCTCAAGGCGCTTTTTGACTCCGGCCGCGTTGACGTTGCTCGTCAGCTGTTTGAGGCAATGCCTGCGAGAGACTCTGTTAGCTGGAATTCGGCGATTGCCGGCTTTGCTCGTAGTGGTTTCGCCGACGAGGCTTTGGAGTTGGTTTATAAAATGCGGAAGGTTGGTGTTAGAGCTACTGGGTTCACGTACTCTATTGCTGCTTCTTGCGTCTTGTCTGTGGCTCAGGCGAAGCAAGTGCATGCGAGTGTGGTCCGAAGTAGACTTGTTTCGTCGAACACTGTGACAGCAAACTCCCTTGTCCACATGTATGGGAGGCTTGGTCTTGTTGGCTATGCATGCAGTGTTTTTAATGGCATTGAGATCCCAGATGTGATCTCTTGGAACTCTGTCATCTCAGTTTGCGGTGGCTCTGGTCAAGAGTGTGAGGCATTGGAGTGTTTTTGGGCAATGAGGGATTCTGGGATTGCGCCGGATGCATACACGATGTCGGCCATGTTTTGTGTCTGCACGGACCTTGAAGATTTGGTCAAGGGCGAGCAACTCTTGGCCTGGTCCTTCAAGGTAGGGTACCTTTCAAATTGTATAGTTTCTAGTGCTATTATTGACATGTATTCGACATGTGGCAGAATGGATGACGCGGTTCAATTGTTTGAAGAAATGGTGGTATGGAATTCAACTATTTGCAATTCAATGATTTCAGGCTATGCTCGAAATGGGCTTGTGCATGAAGCTTTGAAGCTGTTTGTTATGATTTTGAGGATGGATATAAGGCCCACAGAGTTCACCTTCGCCAGCATTCTTGGTTCCAGTTCTTCCTTTGGTCTTGCTGAACAGGGTACAGGAATCCACTGTTGGGTTGTCAAGTTTGGTTTGGAAGCAGACATGGTTATTACCAGTGGTCTGATGGACATGTACTTGAAATTGGGATTAGTTGATGCTGCCATGAGAATCTTTTCTGCAATGAACGCCAAAGATTTAGTCTCTTGGAATGCTTTGATCATTGGCTTAGCTCAAAATGGACAAGGGATTACAGCTTTAAGCTTGTTCAGGCAACTACAAAATGATGGTCTCAGGCCTGATCGAATCACTCTACTTGGTGCTTTATCTGCTTGTGCCCATGAAGGTTTGACCACTGAGGGGAACATACTGTTCTCATTAATGGAGGAGAAGTATGGAATTACACGTGGTGTTGAGCACTTTGCTTGCGTGGTGGACATGTTGGGCAGAGCTGGAATGCTGAGAGAAGCAATGGAAATTATAGAGACTATGCCTTACAAGCCCAGTGAATCTGTCTGGAGATTGCTTCTTGAAGCTTGTAGGATTCATGGGGAGTTCAAGTTTGCAGAACTGGTTGCCAACAAGTTTGTGGAGTTGGAACCTCACTCTCCACTTCCTTACTATATATTAGCTCGGATTTTTGCAACAAGGGGACGGTGGGACAGTGTGGCTAGGGTGTGGAGAGGCATGAAAGAGAGAGGTCTGACCAAGGTTAGAGGATGCAGTTGGATAAATATCAAGAATCAAATTTTTGTTTTTAAATCTGAGCAGATATTGCATTTGGGAGGGAATACTATGTACTCCATGCTGCATTTATTGGCTTTGGAGATGGAAAAAGAGGGATACATACCTGGAGTACACGCAGCATTTGGGAATGGAGAAGAAGAGTGAAGTAATGACTTATTTACCCTGGTTAGTGGTGAATTGAGTCAAATGGATGCATTTAGGAGGGGATAATTATTTGAATATGGTGCTAACATACTAGAAGAAAGAATCTGAACAATATCTTCCTCTGCATGTTTGCTATTTGGAATAGATCAGAGAAGTTTGAGGATTTTGAGATGGTTTATCATTTTCAGGGATACTGTACTTCATCATTCATGGGAGCTCTCTTGTTTAATTAATTTATATTCTACTATTGAAAGGAGTCTAAGGCAGCAGATTACTTTCCTATATCCGGATCAATTTGTAATCAGGATGTGGCAAAAAGACATAACCCTTCTCCCCATCCCCTTCGAGATTATTTTTGGAGACAAGGTGGTTCATAACTTATAATTGGATTGTAAGCTGGAAATGACACCATTTTGACCAGAATTTTCAAATGTAGGTCCACAAAAGGTAGTTTCTCCAAAAAGTCAGCAGTGGACCAGCAAAAGTGGGACCCTGCCTTTGGAAATTGGAACTAATGAGGAAGATGGACACATTAAAGCTGGTACAACCTTATCCTTACTTCTTAATTAGGTTCTCTGCCATCTGCAATTAATCATGCAAATACACAGAGAAAAGCTTGTGAGTTAGGCATATGCATATTGAATCTAACGGACAAGCTTGTGTAACTATGTTCTTTTCGTTAATTAATCTATACATTTGAGTGCAACACCCCCTCAAGAAATCTGCTTGAGAGGGACTCCTTTCATGCTTTTTGACATCACCTTTGTGTTGATTTACTCTGTTTTTATTCCATGTTTATCTCCTTCCTATTGCCCTAAGGGATTAATATGTTTGCATCTATGATGAACCATATCAGAGTCTGGAAACAGATATAACTTGAAAACTTCAGGTCATAGCTTGTTTGCTTGATCTTTAACCAGTTTCTTTAACAAGTTCAGGAATTCTACAGACAAGATAGCATCAGAGATTTTATATTGGTTGTTTTATGTTGTTAGCAAGTCATATTCTTGTCATCAGCCAAAGAAGGAAAATGAAGTTCTTGGTATATGTGTATTCTTTTTAATATGGTTTTTCCTCTTCACTGATTTGTATGGTGTAGGACAAGGTAGTATATGTGTAGTCTTTTAATATGGCTTTCCTCTCCACTGATTGGTATGACGTCAGAAAAGGTGGCGGCTTTAGTTCATACTTTTAATTGGTGATAGGTCCTCTATGCAACAACTGGAAGTTTTGCCATCGCAAATTTGCCTTCTCATCTCTTCATGATCAGGATTAACTTTTAGTGCCCAAGTGAATAAGTCCAGCGTTATATCCTAATTTTCTGGTGATTTTCCATTAATTTACAAAAGGTAAGTGTTACTTTGAAGCACAAGTCCTAATAATGCCTTGCCAACTTCCCTATTTCCAAAAATCCAAATAATGAGTTTTAGCTGTTGACTGCAGTCTGCCAGCGGAGAGTCTGCCTTCTGGTACTTTTTGTAACATCAGAAGTCCTCACTTGATCAGGTGATTGTTGGATTTCGGTTTTCTTTTGAAGTGTTGGCAGTGAAGTATCTGACAGGAAAAATGCCGCCATGGCAAGCTTAAATCTGTTTGTTCTGCTGTCGAACCACTATTACCACGGCAGGAGAGACACTACTCTCCCTTGTGTTCACCTCCTATTTTATTAGCGTCTCCACTTCTCAAATTGTTCTTGTGTCCCTCCTGTTAAATCTCCCTACTTTATCATATTGTTTCAACTGGAATTTGTTCAACTGAGAGACCAAATTCAATCCAGGGGCAGCATGGTGCATGGTTTTGCTGCTACCCAAGCAGGAAGATGAGGTCACGAGGATCCATTGGGACCAAGCTCCTCTCTTCCACGTCTTCTTCTCCATCTCCCTGCTTATATTTTTAAGCATTTTCTTCTCGTCTCGTGAACTGCTGATGATCATGAACACTGCAAACATACCTGGCACCTAAAGGATCAAACTCTTTCTTTTTCCTACAACTTTGTCTCCATTGAAACCTCCATTCGTGTATCAGCATCCTTGAAGGAGCTATTAGATTTTCATATTGGTCTCACTAGTAGTCTTTGTTTATGAGTCAATTAGCTTGTGAGCTTGCATAGCTGGTTATGCTCTAGCTGCATGTGATTAGCTGGCTTGTATTGATTAGAAATCATTGTTATTTGTCTAATGGAGAGCCAAATTTCTTGGAGATTGTTCAGGTTATTGTCTTGAGCTGGCAATTTATATTATTTTCTTTCCAGTTTTGTGTCTAAAATTATGTATTCTGTTAAAGAAATTGAACTATAAATGGTGCTACCTTGCTAGAGATAGTAATGTACCACCGGCCCACCGGCCCACGAGGCCCACCGGCCCACGAGGCGTTACACCTAAATTGTCGATGGAGGACCACCGGCAGTCGTCTTAAGTCCTCCCGGACCACCGGCAGTCGTCTAAGTCCTCCCGTATAATTCTTGTCTATGACGCGACTCGAACTCGAGCTTCGGATGACCATCAATGGCGTTCGGACGTGCGCTGGCATCATCTCCGGCGGTGACACTATGCTCGTGCTTGGCGTCCTGCATACAATCACCAATCCCAGTAATCACTCTTCTGATTCTTTTGTTTATGCATTCAAGACAAGAAATTATTATTATGATCAAATCATGAAGCGAAACAAATCAGTTTTCTTTTGCTTATTTCAGTATATGCACGCAAGGTATTTGACAGAATGGTCGACAGAAATAAGAATTAGTATGACTTAATGGAATCAAATGCATAAGGCCAATGCTAAACGTGGGCGACTAAATGAAAATGTTATAAGGAACTATTTTTCGTATTTTATCTGTTTTGTTGATTGTGTAGACTAAATTATGCACTGGTTCCTTTTGGGAACCAATGCCCATGCACTAGAAGAAGAAGTCCTGAGGAAAGCTGAAATATATGAGAGCATGCCATGTGAAGAGGAAGTGAGTTTATGTGGGTGTTTTATTGTTCAGAACAGTTGTTAAATGTTCAATGTTATTAATCAAGATGCATTGCCACATTCCATTATGTATGTATTCTATGTTTATTGGAAAATGGAGATTGATTAATGCAAAGTTCTAGAGTAGAGAAATAACATACTCGCAAGCTGTTTCAGAATTTCACCTGCACAAAATAATGATACTGAAATGATACTCAAAAAGATGAAGAAAATAAAACAAATCTGGATAGGTGTCTATCTGTCTTAAATCTAGTATAGATGTGACAACCAACAACCAATGGTCATGCGGATGTTTCGTGCAACCCCTTCAACCAGTTCACTAGGACAAGCAAACTACCCATTGTCTTTCTGTTGGGCCACTGTTATCAAATGATACTATAATCCACACCCTACGGATCTCTCTCCTTCCTTTGGTTTAAATGTGATGCTAAGTGTTCCGAGTGTCTTTTGTCAAAATAACTGCCGGAACACCGTCCAAAATGTTTATCTTGCAAAAACTTATCTCATGTAAAGCCACGTGGGTCATTCTGGATAGGTACACATACCTTTTTTTTTTTAGTGTTCAATATGGCCATCTTATTTTGGCAGTGTTATTTTCATGTTGGAGGCGTTGAAGAGGCCTTTTGGATGCACAAAACTAGTAGCCAGGATATCTTGCCAACTATCAGAATAGAAACAACATTGTGTCTACAAATTATTGTAACACAGACTACATGATATTGTAGTTATGAAAAAATTGATGTCATTTTTCATGATATTTTTCAACATTATGATTCTAATTTTTCATGGTATTTGTTAACATTAATGATTATTTGATTCTTACAGGAACCTGAGAAGGGATTTGAAGTTCTATGTTGACCATATACCCTGCAAGGTGCTTTAATTCAGGATAACTTATCTGTGGAAGTCGCTAAGCCATTTATCACTGATCCAACACACCACTCTGAACAGAAGTCATTTTACTCCATTGAGAGATCGCTTCATGGCATTTTGAACACACAAGATGCTGTCAAGGATGAGCAAGAACAATCTGTTAATTCTGCCACAAGTTATTATGCATCAACAAGCTTTATAGATTCATCTGATGTCACTAGGAGCTGCAAGCTTTCTCCACCAGTTGGTAAGTCTAAGGAGCATAACATCCTTTTGTATGATGAGACTTGATCTTTATCTAAGAAATCTGGCAGGAGTTGCTTCTTACTATGTTTGATTGGAAGCCATTTGCACAAGAAGAAACATGAGCAGATCAAATCCTAAATTGACAGGCTATAGTTTTTTGTGCTGATTTATAAACTTCTGTGTAATTTCTTTCTAATGCTTGCTGAATATTTCTAAGCAAATATTCGTTCTTGACTGTTTCTGTCTCAACATTTTATATTCTTGTAGGGAGCAAAGAACATAGAAGCTGTTCAGCTTCTAGTCTTCTCAAACCAGGATAACACCCTTCTTTATGATTCTGTAGAAAAGCCAATTCTTTGTTCTGCTTGTGGATTAAGATCTGCTCTGTATGTCAAAGAGCCTATGATGTTCCAATTTTCAGGAGATCAAAACAGCAACAGCTGATTCCTCAAAAGATAATTTGTTGGGAGGAGGTGGATTTGGTCATGTATATAAAGGACATCTTAAAGATGGTCAAACTATTGCAGCAAAGTTGCAGAAAGAAGCAAGTACACAGGGTTATTCTGAGTTTTTTTTTCTGAAATGCATGTTTTCAGCTTTGCAAGACAGAAATATTGTGATGCTGTTAGGTTACTGTTGCTAGGAAAACCACACTGTCTTGGTCTATGAAGACATCCCCAACAAATCTCTGGCTTGGCACTAATTTGGTAAGTACATGTTGAGTTGCAAGGTTGTCCTGTTTTACCTTAGAATTGGAGTAAAGATGTCCAAGTTTATATATCCCAATGTTCATTCTACCTTTTTTGCAAGAACAAATGTTATCATAATATGAGTTGCTTATAATGCACAGATGAATCAGCAAACCTACTGGAGTGGCACGCTAGACATGCTATGGCCATTGGAATAGCAAAGGGGCTCTGTTTTCTACATGAAGAGTGCCGTGGAGGTCCAATAATTCATAGAGATTTAAAGCCAAGCGATATACTTCTAACCCACGAGTTTGTTCCCATGGTAAACTTATGTGTTCTCTCTCTTTGCTATACATAACTATACATGCATAAAATATTTTGTCTTATGCTTGCTTTTTAGATGATTGAATAGGTGATTAAACTGAAGAGTTTGAATCACCAGAGCACTTTGGAGGTCTTAAATGAGGTGATTTAGGTGAAATAGAACATGGTTGTAATGAAGAAAACTTTGTGATCCTAAATGTTGGATTATTAATTCAGAGGCATATTGTTCAAATATTTCAATGGCAGTTGCATATTTATAGCCACATTCTGGGCACTCTTTTCATATCCAAGAACAAAAGACAGCATTCTTTTTTGTGTGTGTGTTTGTGTGAGAGAGGAATAAGACAGAGCATGCTAGCAGATAAGCAAGGGTTGCATTGTCCTTGGGAACCAAAGAAAGGTTTTATTTCAGAGAAATGCTGATTTTGGGTTCACGCATAGAAATTTTAATCATTCCATACAAGAAAAAGGTGGAAAGTTCATAATTTACATAGTTCCTATTTTTTTATCTTGATGCTATCCAGGTGTTTTATATGTTCTTCATAAAAGTTGCACTTTGGCATACAAAAGCCTCAGCATGGCATGCATCCTTTGGTAATTGAGACAATAATATACTGGAATTGCAGTGCACCATTCCACACTGAAGGAAACAGAACATAGAATTCCAGAAACCTGGCAGAAATTTAATTGGCACCATTTTATCCCTTTTATTGTCCTTAAACATTCTCTTTGCTGGCCATTACTTGTAAACGTTCACTTGCATGTATTCATGTTAGGGAATGGGCAGCCATTATTTGATGCATTCCATTTTTATAAAGCTATCTGACTTTGGACTCGCCAAATGGGAATCATGTGGGGATTCTTTTCAAACACAGATTCTTGGAACCTCCGGGTGCGAACATTCGATGAAATTTGTGTAGCCATATGCCTCATTATTCCTTTTTGATTTTTTTCTTAAGCTTCTGGAGTGTTTACCAACAGTTGTCTGATGGATGTAGATATCTTGCACCCAAATATCCTGAATATGGCATTGTGTCGGTAAGAACAGATGTTTATGCATTGGGTACAGTTCTTTTCCAACTGATATCAGGTCGTCATGTACTAAATGAGAAGAGAGGACAGAGTCAACATCTTTTGCAATGGGTACATTAATTGCTTTTCATCCTTTTTCTTTTAGGAATTGGATACTTCTAATACTTTCTAATTTAGTGATACCAGAAGATTAAGCTTTCTTTTTTGATTTTCAGGCAGAACCATCGGTCAAGACACTTACACTGCAAGAATTAATTGATCCTCATCTTGGAGAATCAAATGACCCATGAGTTGTATCTTTTGGCTAAAATGGCGCTCCTGTGTTAGAAATAACCCCGATATGCGCCCACCCATGGAAGAGTTTTGTGTTAAGGTTTTGCTTGCATACTATGCACATGCCAAATCTTCACTCTGACAGTGCATTAGGCACATGTTTTGTTAGTTTTCCATCGAAACATAATGTACAATGAGTCCTTTACCATTGCTAGTTCTTAATGGTTGTTACCTTTGTTGGAAAAAGAAACGACTCTACTTGCAAGTCATGCTATGGCCTAGTTGAAGAACTGTAAAATGTGGAAGTGGAAGCTATAATTTTGTTCAATATATTTCTCAAGGAGGAAAATTACATAATATACACATACGTGAATCAGTCTGGGGTAAACTTAAAGTACGTTATTACTGTAGTTTTGGGTTTTAGTTGGGTCACGGGCTGCTAGAGACACCTGGTTGTTTAGATAGATAGAATAATGTTAAGAAAAGATTTATGTAGCACGAAATGTAAGCCATAAGGAACTTTCTTCAAATAGTGTAACATTCCAGTTGTCTTACATATTAGGACCATTGCTTTATAGTAGAATGCTTACATCATAAGACCTGCAAGAGAATGTATTCAATTCCCCTGCTTGGTAAAGCTGATGCTTTAAGAAAGATTCTAAACATGCTTTGCTAGCTGTTGCCTTATTTAAATTTCTACGGGTCTGTTTCTCTGTGAGGCATTTAGCCCTGTAAACTCTGTCAACTTTTGTTGTTGACCTTCATTTTAGAGGCCTTGTTTTTCTTAAATGGTAATACCAACTTTCTCTCTCTCAGAAAAAAGAAAAGTATATAGTCTCTCAGGCCCTGTTTGTTTTGGGATCAGGATCAGGATCAGCTCGTTTCAGAATTATTTTTTTTCTTGTAAAATTAATATTTATTATTTTATACTATTATTAAATTAAATTATTATAAAAAATTAAATAGTTTTTTGAGCTTTAAATTATTGAAGCTTTAATTTTGATAAAAAAATATTAGTTTACAAAAGTGGTTTACTAATCTTGACCTTGACCTCCACTCAAATGGCCTTTTGCTCAAGGAAAGTTTGGTATGCATTTCCATTTGCCAACCTCCATCACTAGCATTTTTGCAACATGATTACATCAAAGCAGTGTTCATTATTACTGCCATGATTCATATTTTAGGAGATTCATGTATATGTTCTTCGTCCATAATGGATTCATGAGATTTCAACTGCACAATGACATTTTAAACTTTAATCAGAAAAAAAAAATGGCAGCTAACTGGAATGCATTGACATAAAATTTGAACGTGAGAAATTCTTTTGGTTCCTGTTTTGGACGTAGGTTTTTTGAATTTCATATCCTTTTTGTATCATTCCTTCCGAACTGACTTATATCTAGTATTTGATGATGAACAGGTTGTACATCTCCTTGAAGCAAATAATAATTATGTCTACGGTGATTTGACTTGGCAATTCATCCCTCACTTCACCAAGTAATTGAGGTATATATTTTAGCGAGTGTTGTACATTTTGTGACTGAAGAAAATTGGAAGAGTTTTTCATTCTGAGGTAGACACTATCAATCGTTTTTCATGGTTATGAATCCAAATATTCTCCTTCTAATTAGCCGTCTGTGCTTTTCGACCTCTCAGAATCTTCTTTCTCCAAATGTTCATGCTACACAACAAGATTATTCTGAATCACTCTGAGAAAGTCTGTGACCATAACCTCTTTTTTTCTTTTATTCAGATCTTATTCCATCAATCTTTTCTGTGATTTTTCAGAAGTTCTTCCTACTTTTTCTGCTGTGGAATGCACTCCGCCGTTAAACCAAATCTCAGTACGATTTTGGGCGATCGATCGAGTGGAGATTGTCAAAGAAATTCCAGACGAAATATCATGATCAGAAATGCACAGAAACAATACCAATGTGTAGTAACAGTGTTTGAAAGCAATATGGTCATCGTCCTACTCTTTGTTTCCATCGTGATTCAAATCAGTTGCATCACAAAGAAGCTTGTCTTGTTTATTTCGCAATTATCGATCGAAATTATCTTTAAACATAAAAATGCAGACAAATAGCCTTAATCACGATCTAGTGGAAGATCGAAAAGTCGCACACGTGGCATAACGTGAGCCGTCCTTTTCGATAGCTCTTAACAAGAACAAGTTGCAGTAGGGTGTTGAGGTGCATTTGAAGATGAACCTGCTCAATGTTCAGCACTTAATTCATCCGCAGTGAAAAGACGAGGCCCTACTCATTTTATGCCACGACATGACGACGCTGGAAGAAAAACAAAAAAATAAAAAATAAAATAAAAAAATAAAGCAATATAATGCTGTCCGATCTAAAGATAAAGATGAAAGAAAAAGACATCCATGCATGAGAATTGTTCTTATAATGTTATCTTCTCAGTTGATTATAAAAGGATGAAGCTGATGAGCTCACCATCCCTCTTAATGATCAGATCAAACCCTAAGACTCCGACCAATTTGAATTGAATTGGGTGTGACCAAGTCACGATCTTCCAGTTCTGATTAATTTATTAATTAAATATTTTTTAAAAAATCATATTATCTTTATATTATTTTAAAAAATAAATTATCATATTATTTTTATATTTATTTATTTAAATTTTAATAAATAATATATTTAAGGATATAAAGATTCAAAAAAAATTTAAATTATTCACTAACTATATTGATATTTATATACTAAAAATTTATTTTAATTATTTTTTTATATTTCAACTTTGATTTTGATTTCAATTGCGAATCAAATCATGCCGTATTTACAATTTTTTTTTCAAATTAAATCCAAAAAAAAAAAAAGAATTGGGTGGTGGGGTCTGCCAAGCAGAAGTACTCTGTTGCTCGCTTCAGAGGGAAACGATCCCTTTCGCGCTCCTTCGCCAGCCGTAGTCGTAATAATCTGCTCCACCTGGGACCCACGCTGCCCGTCACGCGCAGCGCCCCCCGCGAACTGAAACGTGGCAACATTCCATTGGATAAAATATACCACGTCATATACCGGACTGCCGCTAGCTGTAGACGTCTTCGTCATTTCTTATTTAAACCCCGGTATTTCGATCAACTTTCTCGGGCTGCAAACCCTAGTTTTAAAATTTTTTTTTTTCATTTCCTATCTTGTTGTATTCGATCAAAGTTCTCTGCTCGGAGGTAATTCATTCGTTCCTGTGGTTCTTCGTTCGTCATTTTTTTGGAAATTTTGGGCAGTTTTGGTGTTGATTATGGAGCTCTGTTGTGAATTTCAATGGTTTTGAGTTCATTTTTGCCAAATTTTTTGGGGTTTTTCTTGACAATCGGATTTGTTCTTCTTCTTCTTTTTTCTGTGGAAAATGTTTTCGGTTTAATCGAAGCTCTCATGTGTTCAGTCGAAATTCAAACTTGGATTTTAGAATCGTTCGGTCCTATTTATCCAAAGTCTGGGTCTTTTGAAATCTTTCGAGCAGCTTAATATAACGTTTCTGTGCTCTTCTTCTGGAGTTGTGATGAGGTTTGAAACTTTTTCATCCTTCAGGGATGTTCTCTGAGTAGCTATTTTGATCAGATTTTGTTGAAAAGTTTGCGTTTTATTTGATCAAAAACCTTGAACTTGCAATTCTTTCCCCCTAACTATATTAAATTTTTGTTCTTGGTTCGTCCGTTTTGGTCTCCTTAATGGTGTACAAACTATTCACAAGAACCTTTTTTCTGACTGTTGGGTTTTGGTTTTCTGGTTTGTTGGGTTTAATCTCACGAATATCTGATTTTGAAATCGTACGTTCCCTTTGAATTCTAGGAGCTTTTATTGGGATGGTTGGAGCAAGACCAGGAACTGGGAACTTGGATGAGTATTTCCGCAGTCTAATGGTCTCTGGTGGCAGAGGGAATACAGGAGGGACTCTGGCCGTGACTGGCTGGAAGGACCTCCCCATGGAGCTTCTTTTGCGGATCGTTTCTCTTCTGGATGACCGAATGGTCATTGTCGCATCCGGAGTTTGTACTGGGTGGAGGGATGCTATATGCTTGGGACTTACTCATCTCTCTTTGTCATGGTAAAGCTTGATCATACACCATTTGATCTTTTCCTCAGTTTGTTCCTTCCTGGGTGTTTTTTGGCTCTAGAAACAATATTTGACACAGATAGGCTGTAAGAGAATTATTGGTCATACTTTTAGAAGGGCTCACAAGTGTATCCTCTCATATAGTTATCTATTAATGAAAATTCCCATTCCATTGTCCACTGATTCAAGGAGAATTGTGCTTTTAAACTAGGTGATTAGGTCTGGAACCTTATGCTATTATTTCTGTTGGAAGTTGTATGTTATGTTTGTGAATACTGGAGATAGTGCACTGCACATACTTGATTTACCTTGATCACACCATAGTGTAGCAATAATCAATTGGTGCTTTTGTCTTTTTTTTTTTTAATCCAGCGTGGTCTCCCTCATGTTAATTATTGATCGTCCTTTATTGGAGCAACCTTTTATTCCTTCTAATATCCTTGTTTCGATTTCATGGGGCTTGCCTTGTGGCTTTCCTTCTTATGTTTCAATTTCACAAATAAGAATATTATGCCCAGCAATAGTCTTGCTTCTTTTGGTTTTCTTAGTTTGCAAGAATAGATGATCTCTCGCTTATAAGTGTTGAGAACACCTTTTAACCTTTTCTCCACATTTCAATGACTGCAGTTCTGATTCTCTTTTCCATTCTTACTGAAGCTATGAATTAATAGATTTCTCTACAATGAAAAGACTCTGGACTCTTCTTACTTCATTGTGTAAACTTGCGCCCTAAATGGCACATGCTACAAATGAAAACTTTATGCGAAATGTTTCTCATGAATAGAGACCTTTTGAGGCTTCTTCTGATATTCTACTTATGCAACATTATACATGAAATAAAATTGTTGGTACAAACTTGCAATAATTTGGCTTTGGTATATTCTTTAAATGTTTATTTGTTGCTGAAATGGTTTAGTTTAACTGGGTTTCCGATATCAAATGCTCTTATTGCAGGTGTAAGGACAACATGAACAGTCTGGTGTTGTCATTAGCTCCTAAGTTCACAAAACTACAATCTCTCACTTTACGTCAAAACATACCACAACTTGAGGACAATGCTGTTGAAACTATTGCAAACCATTGTCATGATCTGCAGGATTTAGACCTTAGCAAAAGCCTTAAGCTTACAGACCGATCACTCTATGCTTTAGCACATGGCTGCCCGCATCTCAGAAAACTTAATATCAGTGGCTGTTCAGCATTCGGCGATTCTGCCCTTGCATATCTGACGAGTTTTTGCTGGAACCTGAAAAGCCTAAATCTTTGTGGGTGTGTCAGGGCTGCATCAGACAGAGCTTTGCAGGTAAGGAGGTGGAGATAAAAAAACTTTGGCCTAAGCTGCTTTTAGTTCTTTGTTGATCTTCTATGCATAATCTTCTTGCAGGCTATTGCATGTAATTGCAAGCAGTTGCAGTCTTTGAACTTAGGTTGGTGTGAAGATGTTGGTGATAAAGGTGTGATCAGCTTAGCATTAGGATGCCCTGAACTCCGAGCTCTGGATTTATGTGGTTGTGTTCTCATAACAGGTATCTCAACCTTGCAGAAATTTTCTTTTCAAGCAAATATTTGCTGCTCAACTTAGGAAATTTTGCCATTTAATGAGTTTTATTGACACTGCAGATGAAAGTGTGATAGCGCTGGCAAATGGATGTCCTCACCTAAGATCTCTGGGCTTGTATTACTGCCAAAATATCACAGACAGGGCAATGTATTCGCTGGCAAATAGCTGTGTGAAGAGCAAGCACGGGTTGTGGAACTCGGTGCACAAGAAAAGTTACAATGAGGATGGATTAATGAACCTGAACATCAGCCAGTGCACTGCATTGACCCCTCCCGCAGTTCAAGCTGTTTGTGACTCGTTCCCCGCACTGCACACTTGCCCTGAGAGGCACTCACTTATCATCAGTGGCTGTCTCAGCCTCACGGCCGTGCACTGTGCCTGCGCTGTCCAAGCACACCGGGCAGGAAGATCAGGTTTTGCGCACAATGCCTTTTGAGATGGAATGGATGAAGATCACAAAAATAGATGGTGCATATTTGTAAAATTTATAAGTGTATTGGAAAATGCAGACTTTCTGAGGAACAGAAGCGAATACTTCCTCAGGACTTGGATTTTTAGCAGCTGTAGAAGATAGGTGTGGTCAGACTGGTCAATGTGTGCCGGGTCGGTGTGTTGTAAATAATATGTTTGTAACCTAGTTTGGTTCTCAGTGAAAGTCTTAATTACCCAAACAAAACCAAATAACAAAAAAATGAAAAATAGATTTATGCTTGCTAGCCACAGTGCTGCTGAAGCTTTTTTTTGTTTGTTTGGTAATTAACATTTTGTTCTATCCAAGTTGAAGCAGAAGGGGGTTTACCAATGTAAGCTAAATTACCAGATGCCAGTCACAAGCAAATTCATATGGATATTAAGGAGGTGATTGACAGACCCAAAAAATTATTGGAAACAAAATCAGAATGAAAAGCATGACAACCAAGATATCTAAATGGACATGCTTTACATGGGAATTCATGGTAAGAAAAAAAAGAAACAAAATGGAATGAGGACAAGAGTACATGATGAAAAAGATTCACCATATATATAAAGAAAATTTGACAAGCCAAATGGAGATCTTGGTCAACAGCAGCTGCTCGTAGAGGCATCAGGTTGTGGTGGCTTCTGCTGGAAAATGTTCCTTTTGACCCCTGCTGATCCCTCAGCCAAGAGACTTGGAGTGTCCAAGATCTGTACATAAACAATTGTTGGTGATCAACCAGTTTTGAAAACACAAACGCCAAATCAAGTAGCAGTCTTCAACTATTTGCCAAAACATCCACGGAATCAGAATGTGGAACATTGCAGAAATAAACTGAGATTTTGCCTCATTTTGACAGATATTCGAATAAGCCCATGAATGAGGCTACATTTGCAATGAGTGATAGTGACACAATCCAAGATTATGATCATGATCTACCATTGAAAAATCTTATCTACTTGATCAATTACCTAGGCTAATTTGAATACTCAAACTCTGCTTACCTTCAAAACAAGCTCCTCAAAGCATTGTTCGACATTGACTCGTGTTTTAGCACTACATTCTAAGAATAAACATCCGTATTGCCTAGCAAACTCAATGCCTTCTTTCTTCGTCACAACTCTTTCACTTTCCTGCACAAAAGCCATATTGCATTAGTGAATTTGACCTGCCTTTATAAGGTAATTCATTGAAATACAAGAATGAGTATACAGCATACTTCCTAAATAACACCTGAAAAACAGAGATTTGACTAAGATGGCAATGCCAATGACTACCTTATCAACTTTGTTTCCAACAAGCATCTTGATGCAATCTTGATTAGTAGAATATAGGTCTATCTCCTTAGCCCATACATCAGAAAGATTTGTGAATGTGTCCCTTCGTGTCACATCATAAACTGTGTTTCAACAATAAAGTCAATAACACAAGCTGATACACCTGTCATATTTGCAGGAAGATTTTGATAGTGACGATATAAAAAAGAAGGGTACGTAATGGACATTCTCAAAACAACAGTCAGAAAATCAGTGCATGAAGTTCAATAGTAAAATTAAGTTTAAGGAATCGACTTGCACCCATTATAATCCCTTGTGCTCCTCGATAATATGAGCTTGTTAAAGTTCTGAATCTCTCCTGTCCAGCTGCATAGAAAGGTGTATGTGTTAATTACAAATTTCCAAGATGAATGACTGAAAGGTCACTGTCTGCAATGTATTACATGCACGCATGAAATATTTCAAGAGGCTTGATGAAAACACCCATTTATGGTGCTTCTCTTAGCGGATAGATGGAATCAAGTTTGATCAACTTTGCTAATTGGTGAGTTGGTGGAAAGGTGAAATTAAGTCCATTATCTTTAAAATAGGCAATTATGTTCTCTTCATTATCAGGAGTTGCTTTGACGGTCCTTTACAGTAAGTCGTAAACATTCAAGTATCTTTTGGCAAAAAAATATATATTATTCAATTGATCACAGAATATCCATAGTTGAACTGCCAAGGCGCTTTAAAAGTTTTAATAGAAAGATTAAGAAGGAATGACAAAAACTAGCAAACAAACAACAGGAATATAATCCCCCCAACCAAATAATGGAGTACCAAAGAGCAATGAAATCACCTGTGTCCCAAATTGCTAGTTTTAGCTGTTTTCCCCCAATGTTGACCATCTTTACCTTAAAGTCCACACCTGCATCGAACAAATAACACATAAATCAACAATCAAATAAAACTATCATGATATCAAGCAGAGGGCTTTGTTTACTTGAAGCATAACAAAAATCACTAAATGTTGCACCTTCCCACAACCTTACTTTCTCTCAGTTTTTCCTATAGATATGAGTATAGTCCTTCTGCAACTTCTACTCTCTAAATGCAGTTTGTGAAACGTATACGACCACTACTCTCAGCATCTGGCCAAGGCTTTTTGGTAGCAAATTCATTTCCATACTGATATTGGGATAACAAAAGCTAAAGCTTTGAGTTGCTTCAGTATCCAAAAGAACCAACAACTTCACAAAAGCAAGTAAATAAATGCAAGCACACAAACCGATGGTGGGCGAGAGATCGTCAAAGGAATCAGCGGTGAATCTCAGCAGCAAGCTGCTCTTCCCCACACCGGAATCCCCAATCATCAGCAGCTTGAACAAGTAATCGAACTCCGGCTGGCTCGAAGCCGAATCCATCGAATCTCAAAACCTACAAAATTTTCGACAAATTTAAGCAAATCGAACAGAAAAACAGAGAGAGATCATGGAAATCGGAAATGCAATCGCAGAATCTGAAACCCCAGAGGAATCCTTGCCTGCCTGGGCGGGGTTAGAGAGAGAGAGAGAGAGAGATCGAGGGGTTTGGAATGCAGGAGGAATTGAGAAAAGGTTTTAGGTTTCGGTGGTTTCGGATTCGATCTCGGCATTAAAAAAAATCGATAAGTTTCGGTTATTTTAACTGGAATCATCCCTTTTTCATTGGACTATATTTTATTTTAAATTTAACAAAGGTTTTAACCGAGTAAAGTGGGAAATAATTTGAAAAAAACGGAAAAGCTATAAAAAAAAGTTTATAAGTAAGTTTCCCCCAAAAATAGAGTACTATACTATTTTAATTAATTTAAATTAATTTTAATAATTAATCACTTATATAATTTATTTTTTTATATATTACTGTATAAAAAAATAGAAAATACACAAAAAAATATTAATATGATTAAAAGTTAAAAATTAGATAAAAAAATTTAATTTATTATTAAACTGTACTTGACATATACATAATCTATTAATTATAACGTAATACAATTAATTATCATTATCATCATCAGTTAGAGTTTAGAACATCCTAGTGTTGAATTACAAATTCGGTACCTGAACAATCAGGATGAATATTTGTAGGCATACAAATAAGAATAACTAGTTCTGTGTGATTTCGTAATAGCCATTCTAAAGTATAACTATATATCGAATGTCCAAAATGAAAATGATAAATTTATTCATTAACAACACATAGTAAAAGGGATCTAACAACCCATGAAAAATAAATATCATATTGTGTGAAGTGCGCAGGAGTAATTATGACAAGACGCTGATTGATAGCATTAAGTGAACCTTATTGAAAAATATGATAAATTTGATCATTTACTATTTCACATTTTTTTAATACCTGCTTAATTAAAATTTGTCCAAGTATGTCATAGGTGGAACGTAGAATCATTTTTCGATAGAATATAAGTTTTTGGTGAAAAATAGACATAATTATCCTTCCTGCTTCAAATATTTCTTGATCTGAAGCTGTAATATAATCATTAAAATTTGTCATCATCTTTTTAAAAGAAATATTATATAATTATCAGGATTCATAAATATAAAGTAGATAATAGAAAATACTAAAAAGAAAAATACTACAAAAAAATGTGATAATGAAGTAAATTATATTACAAAATAAACCATTGAAATATTAAATTTGAATGTCATAAAATTACAATAATATCTTATGCACACTGATTACATGTATAACACGAAACATATCAATTTAATACAATAATAAAAACATTATATCATAGGTAGCATAAATCACGACTTATAATCACATGTTATTTCGAAATGGATCTCAAAGAGATTGGTATTCTCCATCACCATCCTTATCAGTGCGATAGAGTTGTGATCGATAATATTGTTTAGCATGCAGATAGTACGAAAGTCACATAATCTTATATTAACTGATGATATCTTTAATTGAAAAAAAAAATTCCGCTATGATATCTGTCATAGTAGCTGGAGTTCATACTATCTATTGGACCTTTTGTATCATTGTAAATCTTCTTCTCTTTGAATATTGAAAGCTGGAAACTTTGTTGATGTGTGGATGATACCATAGTTATTAAAAATGAATGTCAAATTATGCAATTTTTGGTTTATCACAGGTTGTAGGGATCACCTTTCTTCAAAATTTCATCTCCATCACCATCCTTATCAGCGAGATAGAGTTGTGATCGATAGTATTATTTAGTATGCGAATAGTACGAAAGTCACATAGTCTTACATTGACTGATGATATTTTTAATCAAAAAAAAAACATCCCGCTATGATACCTGTCATAATAGCTGGAGTTCATACTATCTATTGGACCTTGATTGTCGTTTTGTCCACCATGTGAAGCATATTGATATTGTGGTATATAACAATCATATAAATTAGAGTCAAAAAATTTATTTTCTCCATACCTTAGAAAAGATGAAGATGAGTTCTTATATTGTGGCCATTGAAAATTGGTCTCATCAGTTATACCACCATTGTTGCTATAATTGATATAAATAATATTTTCCATTATGTCAACTTCCTCTTCCGATTTTTTGTTTAAAAAATGACAAATAGTTTTTTGTATTTAAAAATAATTTAAGACGTTTTTTTTTTCTCGAATCCACTTTGTTAAAGGATCATCGTCTTCGAATATAAAACTAGGGCATGCAGTTATAGCGCTTATGATTTTCCTTATTTGTGGATTGCTCTTTTATGCATATGTTGGTAATTTAATATTCTTTGTTGTTGTGAACGCTACTTGCTCAGTTATGCTCACATTACGGGGATCCCTAATGCTTGGCTTTTGGGGAACAAGGATTTGATATATCTCAGAGACAGATATGCTAAATGGATTATTAAAATCAAAATGAATATGTACCGATTCAAATTAGTTGGCTTAGTTCATTTATTCAACGGAACTTGGTATACATAAAAAAATAACACTTATTTTTTAGCAAAGGAGTTGTAAAAATAAAAAAAGGATCAAATTGTATTATCAAAATGCCAATTTATTATGTTCGTTGTTAGGATTAAAAATGTTTTGAGTTCTATGAAGTCATTTGCAAAATGAAAAGTCCTAAACTGAAAATTCTAATTGTGTCTTCTAACGCTTTTTTAAATTTATTTACTAGTTTTAATATTAAATTTATTATATTCTTCTATTTAACTGCGAGCAAATTTTTTTTAAAAAAAGAGTATGTGTTTTTAGTTTAATAAAATTTTAACAATAAAACAAAAAAATAAATTAAACAAATCCCTAATTACTTAAAATTTAATTAATTAATTAATTTTATAAAAGTTAATTAATTTTTTTCAATTAATTTACAAATTTTAATATTAAATTTATTATGTTTTTTAATTTACCTACCAATAAATTATTTATTAAATAAAGAGTATGTATTTTCAATTTATAAAAAATATTTGACAAAAAATTAAAAAAATTATATTAAAAAAAACTCTAATTACATAAAATATATTTATGTAACCCTCTATTTCATGGCCATTTTGTAGAATTTCATTTTTTAATTAATTTACCAATTTTAATATTAAATTTATAATATTTTCTTATTTACCTGCAAATAAAATATTTTAAAAATAAAGCACATGTATTTTAAGTTTATAAAAAATATTTGACACGAAAATTACATACTTATGTTAAACAAATCCCTAATTAATTTAACTCTATTTATATAATCCTCTCTTTTTTGGCTATTTTGTATAATTTTGTTTTTTAATTAATTTACCAAATTTAATATTAAAATTATTAATTTTCTTTATTTACTTACAAATAAATTATTTTTTAAAAAATATATATGTTTTAAGATATTAAGAATTATTTGACAAAAGAACAATAAAATTATATTGAACAAATCCCTAATTAATTATAATATATTTATATAATCCTCTATTTTTGGCCTTTTTTGTAATTTTATTGGTTTCGAAATTAATCTACCAATTTTAATATTAAAATTATTGTATTTTCCTAATTACCTATAAATAAATTAATTTTTTAATGTATTTTAGTAAGACAATTCTTAATTTTTTATTTTAACCAAATCACAGAATTTAAGAAATTAATAAAACTAATCAATTTTATTTGTGAACTAAACAATGAAATATGGAATTGAGAAAATTGATCGATTCCTAATTTGTTTCAAAAATTAACCATCCACTAGTTCTCTCAGTGTTTTTGAAATTATCTAATTTTTTTAATTTCTCAATTCTGAATTTAAAATTCATTCGAACGGTCCCTAGGAGAGAAGGATTCCGGTGTGCTGTCAGAGCACGTTAAGGTTGTGGGAGGGTTTGCAAATTGTTGTCGAGTGGGCTTTGAAATGTGGTAACTGTCGAGTCTTTTTGGGGGATTATCATGTTCCTGAGGAGGATGATAAGTAGCGGGTGTTGGGACAGGGAAAGCGTGATCCGATGCAATCGGCGTGCGTCCCCAGTACATCGAAATTTCGGACGTCGCTCGTAAGTAAGACTGTACATTCCGTTTAAAACGGGATCGAATCCAATCGAACCGAATAGATTAAACCGAAAATTTTAATTTTTTTAATTTAAAAATCAAAACAAATCAAAATGCTGCAAAAATTCAATTAAAATCAAACCGAAATATTTTAATTTGATTCAATTTAGACCGAAAATCAAAATTTTAAATTGATTTTATTTTTTAGTTTAAATTCAAACCAGAATCAAATTAAAATCAAAGCCAAAAAGCAATTATTATATATATATATATACATAGTAATTTGGTTCGGTTTAGTTTTTACAATTTTTCAAAATCAAAAATTAAAATAAAAACCAAACACCCAAATTTTTAAATTTAAAAATTGAATTGAACCGAAAAACGAATAAACGGAATGGAATCGCTTATTGGGTTTTGATTTCAAATCGAGTGCACAATTCACGAAATCCCCTAAAAATTACAGAAAGTTTCTTAAATTAGGGATTATTACCTTAAACACCTCGTAAGTTTGATGTTTTTAGAATTACATTAATGTGATAAACAAATTAGCTACCTTCATGAATCTTGAAATATTGTGAAAGTAAATCGAAAAACAGAATCAAATATGTGAAAAGATAGATAAAGAGAAAGTCAATTAATTAATTGGACGTTGAGATAGAGAATAATTTGTAATGTAAGCTGAAGGCTATATGCAATTTGTTCGACTTTAAGAGGTTTGAGTGTAATTAGACTAACTTACAAGGGGCTATGTATAAAAAAATCTTTTATTGAATAGGTATAATGCGAGTGATGTCAATTCTTCATATTGTCCACGGACTGCCTTCTCTTTACGAAGAATATTCTCTCCATTTACTATAGAGTGCATTACATTTAACTCACATGTGACGGCAACCTTTATTTTAAGAGTATGAATTTCAGATATCGTACGTTGGAATTATGACAATATATGACTAAAGATCAATATGATTCGAGAGTAATAAACACGATCATTTCAAATAATCCAATTAACATTAAGAGTGTTAATTATGTTTTATTTGAGATAATCACGGTTATTACTCTCAAATCACCAAACAGACCCCAAGGAAGGGGTTAAGGATAGAGTTCGATGACGGAGTAAACGCTGAACCTAGGAAAGATTTTGTAGCCTTGAAACCCAGCAGCAACAAAAATTTGTCTCCACCCGTGTTCATCCCGCTCCTTTCCATGGTCTCCGCCTACCATCAGCATTACATCGCAGAGCAGATGTGCGTCCACCACATTAACATCATCAATGGACAAATCCATCACCATTTCGATGATAATAACCTTGCCTCTCTCTTCAGAGGAGGAAATCGCTTCCTTGCACTTCTTCAATATTTGTACGCATTGCTCATCGCCCCAGTCATGAAGAACATTCTGCAAGACGCAAATTAAGTTCAGTGAACCAAAACTCGATGTTTGAGGCTCCGTTTGGATTTGGACTACCACCGTGATCATCATACATGTTTGATTCTATGTATTTATAGCATATGGTAGTACCTTCAGCACGAGGGCGTCCGCTGGCGGGATATGCTCAAACATGTTGCCGGGGATCGCGGTGACAACCCCGTCGTCTGGAACATCCTTCACCATATGAGGTAAGTCCAGTACACTGCACTTCACCTCCGGAAAAGCCTCGGCGATGACGATGGCAACCGCGCCGTTCCCGCCGCCGACGTCAATCAACGACTTCAGCCCCCGGAATAGCTCCGGGAACCTCGCAACCACCGCTTTAATCACCCACGAACTGTTACCGGCCATCATCTCATTCACCATGGTTCCAAGCTCCGGCTGGTCCCGGCACACCTCCCAGAATGTCCGGCCCCCATGCGCCATCTTAAACGGGTAGCTCGTCTCCGCCTGCTCCTCCGCTAGCATCCACTCGCTCAACGCGTGCCATCCCTTCATGGCCACTGGGTCGAGCATGGTGAGCACAAAGGCCGACATGTTGTCGCCATCCCTGACCAGAATTCTTGAGATCGGAGTGTGGGTGTACAAACATTCGCCGCTCTCGTCGGCGGCGGAGGCGAAGATGCCGTTGCTCACGAGGAGCCGCATGAGGCGGCCCAACGCCTTGGTCTTCGCCTGCGGGACGCCGAGAGCAGCAGCCAGGTCGGAGAGGGGCATAGGCCTCCCGTGTTTATGGAGGATGTCAGGGATGCGGAGCTTGATGGCGCAGTACAGCGACATTAGTAGAGTGATGCCCACGGCGTGGCGGAACAGTGAAGTGTAGGCCCGGAACTGGTCGCCCGAGCCGGCGTGGTTCCCTTGCTCCATGATGCTTGAGTCTCGTACAGTGTTGATAGTGAGAAGGTGAGTCTGTGATGCGTACTAGAATTGCATGGCTTTATATAGAATATGTCATATTGTCGCTTTAGCAGAGATCCAACCTGGACCCGCAAGCTTTTCGTCTGTTTCCCTTTTTTTTTTAAGAAATAATTACTTATAAGTTTCTATAATTAGCCTTAATTATATATAACCGCCTAATTTCGAAAATTACCACGTTTTTTTAAAAATATTTACCCACACTCCGTTATTATTATTTCAATTTTTACCCTCAGTTATTTTTATAAATACACCCTCTAAAAATTTATTTTTTATATTTTACGCTCCGAAATTTGATTTTTTGCAAATAACACTCCGAAATAACTCTGGTTTACAGAAAAGTCCTCGAAATTCGGATTTTTGCAAATAAACCATCGGAAATTATTTCGATTTGCAGAAAAGTTCCCGAAATTCGGATTTTTGCAAATAACACCTCGGTGCGCGGGCAGGAGTGGAGGAGGAGGCCGGCGGCGGGAGCGGAGGAGGAGGCCGGGCGGGCGGGAGCGGAGGCGGACTCGGGCGGGAGTGGAGGCAGATGCGGGTGGGAGCCGGCGGCGGGAGCGGAGGTGGAGGCCGGGGCACCGGTGCACCGACACCCGGGCGCGAACGGCCTCGGCCTTGGCCGTCCGCGCCCGCGTGCCGGCGCGCCGGCGCCTCGGCCTCCGTCCCGCGTGCGGTGGCCATCCGCGCCTCGGCCTCCGTCCGGTGCGCCGTTCGGCCTCGGCCTCCGTCCCCGACGCACGGGCGTGGACGTTGGCCGGCGATGGTCCGGCGAGGGGTGTATTTGTAAAAATTTGTTTTAAAATTTCAGAATTAGTAATCAAATAGCAATAGCAGATAGAAAGTTCAAAACAGAAAGCAATATAATAAGTTTTGCTGTTGTCCAACAAAAGCAAACCTTCCATTATTGAACCAAAAAAGGAAACATTCCATTATTCCTTATAAATCAAAATTTGAAGAACATTAATGGAACAAGTGTTTAAAATAACACTTCTCATTTCTCGTTCAACAAAAGAGAGGTGGATGATAAGTGTTAGCATAGACTCATTTACTACTTCTTTCTGAATAGGTTGTATAGCAAGTTGTGTTTGATGTGTATCAACATTATATGGATATTACTTGCATTGATTCATGTGATGTCTAAAAGAAGAAGTACCATTTTTTTTTTGAATCACAAAAGAATTCATTACCACAGTAGTTGCATCTGGCTTTGGTTGACTTGCCCGAGTCTGTGAACTTTGTGTAATGCTCCCATACAGCTGATCGTGTTGCCATTCTTTTTCTCGGCATTGGAGGCTTTGTACTGCACGTAGATGCATTGCCCTCGTTTGAAACTTCGATAGCCATAGGCCTAAAACTTTCCTGCGAGGCAGAAATTGGCATTGGACTTGGAATAACTGGATTTGTGCTTGAAAGCTGCTGACTGTCATCCTCGTTCAACATCTGTCAATAGAAAAATACAGAATTACAGATTAAATCGTATGAAATCAAAAAATCCTAATTTAATTTCACAAAATTCAACCCTAACCTTGCAATTTGATCCCGATGATGCCATTGTAGAAAATGAGATATTGAAGCTCAGAGTCTCGAAGGCTAGTCATAGAGAGATATTGAGGTGTCGGGAGTCAGAGACTCAGAGGAGGATGGGGGTCCGGGGGTGGACGAAAGCGATGCCACCGGGGATGAAGGAGAAGAAAAATCGGGAGTTCGGAACTGAGGATTTACTGATCTAACAATAAAATCGTATAAAATCAAAAAATCCTAATTTAATTTCACAAAAAATCAACCCTAAATTTCATAATTTCCAAAATACTCTCAACTTGCAGCTTAATCCGTTGTAGAAAAATGAGAGATTGAAACTCAGAGTGTCGACCAAAGAGATATTGAGGCGTCGGAACTGAGAGTCAGAGCCTTAGAGGAGAGGAAGAGGAGAGGGGGGGGGGGGGTCCGGGGGTGGACCGTGGACGAAAGGGTTAACAATAAAATCGTATGAAATCAAAAAACCTAATTTAATTTCACAAAAAATCAACCCTAAATACCCTCACCTTGCAGCTTAATTCGTCGTAGAAAAATGAGAGATTGAAACTCAGAGCGTCGACCAGAAAGAGGCGTCGAGACTCAGAGCCTCAGAGGAGGAGGGGGGTCCAGGGGTGGACGAAAGCTGCAGGGATGAAGGCGCAGTACCGCAGGTCCGCAGCGGCAAGAGCGAGAGCTGCGAGAGCCAGAGCGAGAGCGGCGAAAGCGGCGAGATCGAGAGCATCGAGTCGCCGACAGCGAGAGGGATTAGGGCTAGGGCTGAAGCGAGAGGCGAGAGCGAGAGCGGCGAACCGCTCTGAGAAAACGCAGCTTATATAGGCCATCTAGGGTTCCGGGTTCGGCCCAGCTGTTTGAGCCGATTATCCCAAAACCGAAACCTAACCGCAGTATATAGGTATATATATAATTCGGTTCGGTTCATTTCAGTTTTTACGGTTTTCGAAAATCAGAAACCGAAATCGAACCGAATTAAAATTTTTTTTTTCAAAACCGAAACCGAACCGAGAACCGAATAATCCGAACCGAATTGGTTATTCGATTTCGGTCAGTCGGTTAATTCAGTTTTGACTGAATAATACACAACCCTAGGGGTATGGTATATAAACCAGATCCCCGTGGGTAATTTTGCAAATGAATACTTGCATGTTGTCTCGAAAATGAAAACAGTGGTTTTTTTTTGTAAAAAACATCAAAAAAGTTGGATATTGAAAAGCAGGATTATAGTACAATTTAAACAAAATATTAATATGTTTGCAAAAAAATGGTTTTCTCCGGGTGCTTTTTGCAAACATATCATGCTGTTAAATGATAAAATAAATGGGTTGGTTTGTAAAAAAAAGTTTCTTTTTTAACTATGATTCTCCGAAATTGCCAAGCAGCTGCTGTTGTGATTCTTCTCGGCGCCGGCCTCTGCTTAGCATCCCAAAGTCCGCCGTCTTGCGCGACGTCATTGTCCTTTGGGTCGCCGCTGGTTGCGTGGCTCCCATCTGCCTCTTTGGTGGCAGGCAGATCCTTCTCTCCCGTCTGCCTCCTTGGTGGCAGGTAGATCCTTCTCTCCCATCTGCCTCTTTGGTGGTAGGTAGATCCTGCCCTACCCAGCACGGCCCATTAATCTAATTCAAATTTGATACGAATTGATCAAGTTTAAACTTATTATAATTATATTTGGATCATAAGTTGATTTGACTATTCTGAAAAACATTTAATTATCACTAATAAATTTGTTTAAATTGATTTCAACTCATTTAATTTATTTAATTAATCGGGTTAATAAAGAAACCCATATAAATCTGTTTATATCAATGATTAATTTTGGAAAGTAATTAACTAATATAATCCTATTAAATTATATGAAGTATCTTAAAAGAGGTGAAATTATTATTATTATTATTATTTAAAATAAAAGTTATTTCGATTAAGAACAAGACCTTCGACACTTGGGCTTCCTAGGCATCTGCCTTGAAGCCTACAAAAGTATCGTTGTCTCGAGGAGTCAAAGTCACCCGAATCACCGCCGTACTCTTCCTCTCGCTCGCTGTCTTCTTCCTAAACCTATGACTATACAGCCTACCTCTTCTCCTCCATGCTATTGTGCGGCTCCGTCCGCGAGGATTTTCTTCAGCATAGTTTCGACTTTTGCTATAATTTTTCTCTCGAAATTTCCTTGTATCCGTTTAGTTTCGGATCAATATCAAGATCAAAATTAAAAGAAAAATTAAAGTATAAAAAAATAATCTAGACAAAATTTTAGTATTTAATTACTGATCTGACTAGCGAATGATTTAAATTTTTTTTGAATTATCTTACCCTCAATTTTTGCTTTAAATTGCTCCCAGTCCTCGCTGTCGACTTCGTCGTCTCCGACGTAATACGCCGCGAGCCCTTTGTCTCCGACGAGCTACGCCGAATTTGGATTCTTCCTTACCAATTACTCAGCGTTCTCTTCCTTGCCAATTACTCAGCATTCTCTTCCTTACTCAACAGATGGATGGTGGGGAGCGGAGCAGTGATGCTTGAACATTCAAAGTTAGCTTCACTAGGGACGAAGCTGGTACGTTGCAGGAGAGAGTCAAGGAGAAGTTGAAGGAGTTTATGGGCGATTACACTGATAACACCCTTATGGTATGCTTTCAATACTTAAGATTTGTTTATGACACCTCTCTCTCCCTCTTATTTGTCCTGTGCAGGAATATGTAGGAATAGTAGGCGCAAAGATGATATTAGGAGAGAGCTGAAAACTTTGTTAATGTTTGGGTGACGACAGTGACTCTTTTGTATTATTGTAAATCTTCTTCTTTTTGAATATTGAAAGTTGGAAACTTTGTCGATGTGTGGATGATATCATACTTATTAAAAATGAATGTCAAATTATGTAATTCTTGGTTTATCACAGGTTGTGGGGATTACCTTTCTTCAAATTTTCATCTATATGTGCATCGAAAAGAATCTTTGCTAGATGACGTTGCCAAGGCAAAAATTGTGTTAAATGAATCATCAGTTAGCCATTCCCAGGGATAACATATTTAGCTTTCAAATATAACATTACAGATCATCATAAAAATCTTAATACTAGAGTTTGCATAAGGAAATAGCGAAAAACATAATATACATTATTGCCAGATATATAGTAATTTTCTTCAGCATAGTTTCGACTTTTGCTACAATTTTTCTCTCAAAATTCTCTTGGATCCGTTTAGTTCCGGATCAAGATTAAGGTTAAGATTAAAAGGAGGACTAAAGTATAAAAAGATAATCTAGACAAAATTTTAGTGTTTGATTACTGATCTGACTAGCGAATGATTCAAATTTTTTCTGGATTATCTTACCCTCAGCTTTTGCTTTAAATTGCTCTCAGTCCTCGCTGTCGACTTCGTCGTCTCTGACGTGATACGCTGCAAGCCCTTTGTCTTCGATGAGCTATGCCGAACTTGGATTCTTCCTTACCAATTACTCAGCGTTCTCTTCCTTGCTCAACAGATGGATGGTAGGGAATGGAATGGTGATGCTCGAACGTTCAAAGTTAGCTTCACTAGGGACGGAGCTGGTACGTTGCAGGAGAGAGTTAAGGAGAAGTTGAAGGAGTTTATAGGCGATTACACTGATAACACCCTTATGGTATGATTTCAATACTTAAGATTTGTTTATGGCACCTCTCTCTCCCTCTTATTTGTCCTGTGCAGGAATATGTAGGAATGGTAGGCGCAAAGATGATGTTAGGAGAGAGCTGGAAACTTTGTTAATGTCTGGGTGATGACAGTGGCTCTTTTGTATCATTGTAAATCTTCTTCTCTTTGAATATTGAAAGCTGGAAACTTTGTTGATGTGTGGATGATACCATAGTTATTAAAAATGAATGTCAAATTATGTAATTCTTGGTTTTTCACAGGTTGTGGGATTCACCTTTCTTCAAAATTTCATCTATATGTGTATCGAAAGGAATCTTTGCCAGATGATGTTGCCAAGGCAAAAACTGTGTTAAATGAATCATCAGTTAGCCATTCACAGGGAGAATATGTTTAGCTTTCAAATATAACATTACAAATCGTCATAAAAATCTTAATACTAGAGTTTGTATAAGGAAATAGCGAAAAACACAATATACATTATTGCCAGATATATAGTAATTTTTCAAGACACTGATACAGCGAGTAATGTTTGAAAAATTCTGGGTTGAAAAGAAAGCATCAGGGAGGGGAAAGATCCTAGTTTGCCACGGAGCCCAGCATAGGTTTCGCCTAATTTGCCACTTCTTCGCCTGCACGTGCGACTGCTTCACGGTGAAAAAGTATGACATTATTCTCTGCAAGTAAATAAAAATAGGAAAAATCATTAACATGATTATAGAAAATTATCTTAAATATATTTACAATTGATAAGAAATAAAAATATTATTAACTTATTTGACATCAGAAAGTTAATTACGATATTTTATATTGAAAAAGAGTAGACTGTCACTCACACATCCCATAGAGCTGCAGTTATTTGGTTTCGAAATATTTTTCCATTTTGTATTTCACATTGCGATATACAGATGTTAGGTTCTATTGTTTTATTATATGCTTCCATATCTTCTTCGGTGCTATTATTAACCCGTTCATTAGCCCGACACTCACGAAATAGTTGGTCCTTACCATAAGTTCTATGTATAAAATTATGTAACACAGCACAAGCCACCATTAGAGCACATTGTATCTCATAAGGATATGGTTGTATTTTGGGAAATATTTGAAACCGTTGTTTAAATATGTCAAATGTCCTCTCCACACAATTTCTCAAACTGGTGTGCATGTGATTAAACTTGTCCTTCGGATTCCGATATTGGATTCAACCGTGACCAAACTGTCCGATGTAGTACCGCTCATTTCGAAATGGTGTAAGAAAGTTGCTAGTATTGGCATAGCCGGCATCCACTAAATAATATTTACCTAAAACTAAACTATGATTATCATTATGAACATTATCATTCGTGTTTAAACAAAAGCAAAAGTACGAGTTTCACCTTCGAGGATGAAGAAATCGCTTTGCGTTAAACATTCTCGTAAGACTCGTGCGTCTGCCATAGATCCCTCCCAACCGCTACAAATATACAAAAATTCCATATCCAAAGACACAGTTGCCATAACATTTTGCGTAAACAACCAATATCTATCTCGAAATGGAAGTTGCATTTCTCGACTCACAATCGCAGGTATATGGGTGCCATCTATAGCCCCGAGTGTATCCTATAATGAAACACATAATATGTTAAAATTTAAGTTGGCATTACTTAGAGAATATTGTAGAAACTTATCTCATCTTGAAGAAGGGATACACTCCTCCTCGATTAAGAATTGCGGGATGGACTGGAGTATCATCAGACAGCAATTGTATGTAATCATTTTTCAATAAAATAACGTCTTGCAAGACTTTATTGAAGTACCTTCTTATAGTCTCTATAGAGTGTTGGAATGCTAGTTGCAAGTCTCTATTAGACGCCCCACAAGCAACCGGGTAAAGGAAAATCCCTACTTGTAATTCAGTTGATACATGTTGTATAGACACGATACTTTCGCATTCAACTAGCAATCTAGTGAGCTATAGAAACACTTGGGGCGCAACTCTAAAGGTTCGGAAACATCGCTTTTCATTGCCTAGTAAATCATACGTAGCCTCCATCCCAGTAAACGATCGATTATTCAGTAGATGAGATGCTCTTCTCGCATAGGTTGAGAAACCTTGTATCTGATTGAAAATGTTATCTTCCACGAGCCTCTCTATTTCTTACTCTCATCGTCAAGAATGTCACCGTAATTAGATATCTTGGTGTTACAAAGATAAACACACTTTTGGCATAACATCTGTAATAAGGTTGCTTTATAAATAGAGATTGACTTGAGTCACATGATAAACAGTTGTCGGAGTAATAAGTCATATCTGATTGATAGGACCTGACTTATCACTCAGACATGACATGACACATGATAAGTTCACATGCAAAAGTTATCGTAATGACATGCAAAAGTTCACATGCAAAATTTGTCATAGTGATAAGTCATGTCTGATTGATAAGACGTGTCATCTTGATGCTACAAAGATAACAGTTATTTCATGCTACAAAATTTTAGAGGGAATCACATGTGACATAGGATTCGAAACATGACAAATCAAGAGAGGTAGCTTTTTGCAGGCCTCACAAGACTTACAGTCACAGTAACATGAGTCGTCACATGTCCAATAGTTATAACAAATAAAGAGAGTACGAAAAGTTAATGACACGAGTCCTCACATGTCTAACAGTACATGTAATGTCCATAAACACAGACTCACTGACATGACATTATCAATCGGACAAAAGTTGTCGGACTGATAAGTCATGCCTGATTATAGGACGTGTCATCTTGGTGTTACAAAGATAAATACATATTATAATCCACAGAGATTCACCAAAAATAATAGTGATACAGAAATTGACTTCTGAAAGCATCTGATGATAGAAATATCTTCTTGACACAATTGATTTAAAATTCAAAATAATAATGATACAGAAGAGGATTTACACGCAGTTTCAATGAATTCACATGCAGGGGCCTAAAAGCAATCCACAACCACAAATAAATTCTCACAAAGAATGCATTGTGCGTCCAATTTCAATTTACAGTTGAGTATATTAAACAACCCTCAGAAATCATCCTCCAGCATTGCTGTTAGCAACGAGTACTTGACCTTGAGGGAGATCCTGCCACCCTCCATAGACAGCTTGTCGTTGGTCAGCACCCAATACCCCGGACTTTCGTGAGAGGCTGGCTGGGCCAACCCACTCCAATCTTCGAATGTTCATGGACACAACATTGCAGAAGCCAAGACGGAGGAAGAGCACTTTCCGCATTGTTGTTTCCTTTACTTCTAGCCATGCCTTGGTTATAATGGAGGCAGAGTCATCAATGCAAGTGCCATTGTATTGGACGGGGGTTGTACAGACATGAGATAGCAGTGACCATTTGATGGGCTCAAAGTAGTCCCATTGGTTCAGGGATTCAAAGTCATCATCTGTGCTGGTGGGCTCATCAGAAAGTTGGAAGACACTAGGGAGTGATGCAAGATGCTAGAGATGGAGTGCCAGCTGGTTATTCCTCTTGCTTTCTAAGAATAGACGAAGCCCACTTACTGGACGATTTCTAGAATTTGCCTGTGATGGATAAATTGTCAAAAGAATATGTCAATTGCTGCCAGATAAATTAGAAATTTAACAGTATGGATCATTCACAGTTCCAATGTATCATTCACAGAAGGCCAGTTCACTTAGAAGTGTCTTCCAACAATTCGCATCCTCATTAAGCACCTGTATAAAAATATAAATGCTAAGAATTATACACGTCATAGTAACAACAAAGTTATCAAAAATGGCAGTACCTGCAAGGGCTTTCTTTTGCAAAAGCAAGATAACTTCAGAGCATAAATATATGAGTTCCAAGTGAACTTTACTTCCAAAAACACTTGCTTAGTTGCCGCTCCAAGGTAGCAATTCCATAAAATTGAGGCTGTTAATACTTGTGCTACTGCAACAAACTAAACACCAAACTTCAATTGTACTTATAATAAAACCACCAAACAGTGACTTGTATCAAATTATACACCAGAAAGCAACATGTTAATGATTCGTTCCGACATCAAAGGCAAGTAAAAAGTAAAATTTGCTGATAGAACAACCAAATGCAAACACAATGATACCTACAAATCCATGAAAAGAATCAGCATCTCACAATTCAGTAAGAAAACATATCAAATAGCTCAGAAATTAGTAGCAACAGCGTGTTTTGAGTACCAGCAAGGAGCTTGCCCCAGGACCTATGGAGGATCTAGTTGGGAAAATTATCGAAACCCTACTCGTGCATTATCCCATTATCTGATAACCTACTCGGAGTTACCCGAGATTTGGGGGGATGACAGACACAATTTACCTACCTTAGTTGCGTGGTTTGTATCAAATTCTTCTATTCACATCTCAGCCCATAATTTCAGCCCAAACAGGTCCTCCTCTAGTAGAAAATAATCCTGATACATTGGATCTTTCAGACTTTCAGCAGATTTAAATATGTCTGAAGTGTCAAATAAACTAAGGCTGAACAGCTTGGTCAAGCACTTGTTATACTTGTCGTCGGTGTGTTCACCTTCGGCACGAGCCTTCTTCAAATATATTCCATCCAAAACATCATACTTTCTCTCAAGAATATCCATCCACCTGTTTATAGTCTCCTGATTAGCAGTTTCTGCAGACTTACTTTCAGTACTTCTTAGGAACTCTCCACTATGTCTCCTGTTATTTTTTCCACTGCTGCCATCGAATCCTTCAAGAGAGCGTTTCCCACGTGGCCTAGAAGTAGGGTTCTCACCAGGAAACAAGTTCCTCCGAGCAGTACAATTGTCTGAATCGTCGTCAACCTCAGTGTTTTGCCTCACTGATGAGTCGCTCGAATCGGATCCCTCTCATGGTATCGGTGGCAATGCAGGTGCATTTCTCGATGATTGCATCCACCTTCCTATCGCAATTGAGCTCTTCACCATTATTCTATCTCAAAAAACTGAGGAAATCCAATGATCTAGGCATTTTCATATTGTGGATTGTGCTTCAAAAAAAAAGTATTAGAAATAAAATTTCATACTGTATTCGGAAAATTACAACATAAAGTGTAACATATCATAAAGAAATCTCTCATTACTCCCAAATCTCCTGCTGTTGGCCTGTGGCTGTCATAATCCCACGTCCATCCGCTCTTGTTCTTCATAAATTGAAAGTCATTATACCTTTCTTTCAGTCTCTTCCATCTAGACCTCAATTGGTCTGCATCGCGTACCATGATAGATAATTCATTGAATTTTTGCACAACTTTATTCCAAGATTGCTTTCTAAAATTACCACCCTTGTTTCTTCCATCAACGTGTTCCTCTATTAGCAACCGAAAAAATAAAGTGTCCTCATCAATGGTCCAATTTGGAGCGCGTACATTCTTGTTAGAAAACTATCCAACTTGCTGAGTTGATTTTCCCTTGCCTTGTGTTCGAGGACTTCGCCGAATTGGTGGATTTTAAGCATCCATTCCTGTATTAAAATCACAAGAAGTAAATCATTGTTTCAACCCAAGGACGATGTCCAAAATATAATATAATTTTTGGCTAGAAAATGTCCAGGAACTCACCGGATTAGGCGGTGGACGACAGAGTGGGGGAGGCCAAAGAGGCGGGAGAAGAGCTCACTGGATTAAGTGGTGGACGAGAGAGAGAGGGTGTAGAGCACTACTAGGCTGAATAAAACTTGTCAAAAATACCTGCAAAAATACACCGAAGAATCAAAATGTGCTTCACCAACAGAAATTTGATGGAGTCCTCGCTGGCCAGGGCTTCTTCTCCAAGGACGTTCTCTACTTTATTTCCCCGATCGATTTCCACTGGAGTGAGATCAGGAGTTGCCGGCGAGGAGGATGAAGAGGATGAAATTAGGGTTTCATCGTTGTTGGAGTGAGATTGGAAGTCGCCGGCGCGGAGGATGAAGAGGATGAAATTAGGGTTTCATTGTGGCTGGAGCGAGATCAAGAGTTGCCGGCGCGGAGGATGAAGAAGAGGAATAGGGTTTCATTGTAGCAGAGGATGAAGAAGAGGAATAGGGTTTCATTGCGGCGGAGGATGAAGAAGAGGAATAGGGTTTCTAAGCAGCAGAGGATGAAGAAGAGGATAGGGTTTCTGAGCGGCGCATGATGAAGAAGAGGAATAGGGTTTCGTGGCTGGAGCGAGATTGGATAGTAGAGATGCACTAATGGCATTTTAGTCATTTCTCAATTAAAATTTAATTAAATTATATAATGTTAGTCTGATCAAATTTTTGGTATTTGGATGGTAGACCGGTCAGTTTAAGATGATCCTGACCTTAGTACAGAAATAAACGATTGCCTTATGCTCATCTCCTCTTCTCCATCCCCTCTGACATGGCTTCCTCATGTGCTGTAGCAAGCTCTTTTGCTTCCAGCGACGTGACCTGTCGCGAAGTCATGCCCTTGTTTCCTTGTTTCTTGAATAGACTTGTTTGCTTTTCCCTCTTTACTTTCTTGTCTGTCTCACTTATAATATTATAGCTTCTTTGATCATCGTTGTATTCACTCTAATAATTTAATAGCGAAATTAATATTACACCAATTTTATTACTTCACATCCAAACATTTACAGATCATTTTAATTACGAATAATATAAAAAAAAGTAATGTAAGATTAAAAAAAATGACTTATAATGATATATATAATTTATTCAAAATCAAATTACATTCACCAGAGAACAAATAATCTATTATTAATATAAGAGTTTATAAAAAAAAATTTCTCCAATTAAATTTTTCACAAAGTCTCGATAACGTCTCCATTTTTTGTAGGAATCTCTAAGATAACACTATAAAAAATTTCTGTATATTACCAGAGTATTTATCGTGTTGAGTCTAAATTCTATTTTAGTTACAACTCTTAATAATATTACGTAATAGGTATTTAAAATTATATATAAATCTAAATTCAAATTTGAATTCATACTTTAACTTAAATTTTAATCTGACTTTGATATATCTAAACTCAATAATTTTTATCTTGATTTGAATTTGGGCGTGCCACTATGACAACACTTTAACCATTATCTCTCATCCAGCCCCTATCAGTAAGTTACTAGTTTGTTCCGTTAATTGTAAGACACAAGTTTGAACCAACTTCAAATCCGCTCTTCATGTTTATAGTCTTATACTTTTAAAAGTCTTTCGAAAACTTGTGTTTACTATTATGGCAAAAGTCACACGAAAAAATTATTTATCTCCCATCGAATCAATACAAGTATCATGTTTCCTCCTTATCATTATATCTATTAAAACTCTACTTATAATGGTGTTTTCTATCAACCAATAAATATTTTCATACTTTTCTCCTGTTATCAAAATCTTAATCTCGCATGATACCTTTATGATTTCATCTCTTACTAAATAACTACAGCCTTTTGAGTCTAATGCACGAAGTGAAATTAGATTCTCCACATCTTGGAGATATAACTCACCCCAGTCAAAGTACAAACTACTCCATTAAACATTTGAATTTTAATTGGTCCCACAACAATGATCTTACATATTGAGTTATTGCCCCACCGAATAATATCTTCCTTTTAATTCTCCTCAGAAGAAGTAAATTAATTCTTCTTAAAGCAAATATGATAAGAACTATCATAATCTAAAATTCACTCACCATACATATTGATTTCTACAAATACTATAAGAACGCTTTCATCCCCACTATTTTCAGATGTATCATCCGTTATTGCTATCACCGTATTGAAAAATTATATCTTTCCAAGTTTTAAATAATACCATTTGATGTGGCTATACTTCTTATATGAATAATATTATACCTTTATCTTCAATTTTGATTTGGACTGTTGGTTGTCTTCTCCATATTCTCTTGATCTTTCTTGAACCATCAATTATTCACCAATTTCAATAATGATATTAAAGTTGCTTGTTTTTTTATTAGAAAAGAGACTAGTCGTCACATCTTCTATCTTGAAAGTTTTCTTACTATAAAAAAATATGATCATAATATAATCATATAAAACAAGAAGTGGCGTTAGGAGAATCAGAGTCTTGTCGTCATATTCAAACTTTACATTAATTTTCAACAAATTATTCATAATCTTATTAAAAATAATCAGAAGATATGACACAATTGTACCTTCAATCATACACAACTCGTACAACTGTTATTTCATATAGAATTATTTGTAAGACTTTTCGACATGTGCAACTTCTTAAATTTTGTTCACCCATCTTCTTATTGATGATATTATAAAACCCCATCAATCAAGAAATAATTAAATTTAATACCTTTTAATTTTATCTTCTCCTAATCTTCATCGATGATATATGACATTTTTCTAAAATTATTTATTTACAAATCATTTAGTTATTCAAATATAAATAAGTTATATCTCTCTACTTTAACTCACTCTTAAAAATAGTTAAAAATAATTTACTTCTAACTAGAAGTATAATTATTTACATAATATATTATTTATTTTTTATATAAAAATATTATTTATTTATTATTTTCTTAAATAAAATTTTTGTATAATTATTTATGTAAAATATTATTTATTTATTTTTACAAATAAAATTTTTATTTAATTATTTATATAAAATATTATTTATGTTTTATAAATAAAATTTTTTATGTAAAGTATTATTTATTTAATTTTCTATTAATAATTTTTTAAAAAAATGTATTATTATTGTATGTGAGATTTATTAATATTATTATAATTAAAAATTATTAAATTTACTTTTATAAATTATTTTGATTCAAAATATTCAAAAATAAATTTTATTTTATTTTTTACTTTTAAATCGTAAATATTTAGAAATAGATTAATTTTTAAAAAATTATTTTTAAATAATTGAACAATAAAAATAGTGAAAAAAATTTATCTCTAATTACTTTTGTCCATTTCTTCTCAAGCAAACAGTCCCTTAATCTGCGGAATGAAGGGTCACATATCTTGTCTGAAAGCTTACCTGAGGCCAAGGCAAAACCTATTTTCGGACTCGATTCTCACCATCGACCGCCTCAAGCGTTTTTTACAGTCCTGCATTCCCTTCGCTCTTTCTCTGTCTTTATTTCAGTTTCGATCTCAAACTTAGAACCTCCTTCGTCTTCTGGCAATGGAGCATGGAACCATGGCTTGGCAACAAAGCCTGGGCCTTTCTCTGGCGACCCTCTTCGGCGGTGCTGCTCGTCTCCGCCACCTTCCTTGTCCTATCTTGGTCACAGACCTCGCCGGCGAGGCCCGTGATGGTGCTGCCGGCGCCGACCGGGCCGGCTGAGACGAGCTGTTCCAGGTTTTTATGTCCTGGTCCGACAAGGATGGCGCTAAAGTCGATAGTGGATTTTGGAGGGGTGGGCGATGGCTCGACGTCGAACACCTTCGCGTTTCGGAGAGCCCTGGCGGTGTTGGCGAGGTTTGGGGAGGAGGGTGGGGCGCAGCTTAATATTGCTAAAGAGAGCCGGGAGCTTCAATCTCACGAGCAATTTCACGCTTTTTTTGGAGGGCGCTGTGATCTTGGGATCTCAGGTATTCTTGTGGGTTCTCTGTTATTGGCGAATTTTAGTTCGTTAAAGATGAAATTTCTTTTGTTGGTGTTTGGCGTCAAATTGTTTTAGGATTCCTAAATGGCAATAAGGGTAATGCGAACAGAAAATGATTCAATTTTCCGTTTTTTAGAACGAAAAGCTTTGAATTTTCACATTTACGAATTGGTTTTGGAAAGAAGCTAAAAATCCGATTTGTTTTCCTTCTAATTGTTGCAAATAATGATAATTACTCATTTCTCTGATTTTCTTGAAAAATACTTGATTATCTGGTGATCCTCTCAATCTGTCATAATGTTCGTTCATATTTGCAGTTGCAGACAGGTGTTCCAAGGCTTTGTTTTTCTTTTTATTTTAGTTTTTTTAATACTTCTATTTGATTGTGTGCATTTTTTCTTAACGCTTAACTTTATTCTTTTTGTGAGCCATCCTTGGATGCCTAATTCTGTTGATACATTCATGAGCTTGGGAATGCGAATGTATTGACCAAAGAGAGAAGTTTCCTTCTGAAAAATATTAGGATTGTTAGTTCATAGAAGATTCCACATTTCAATGATATAAAATTTGTAATCAAAACCAATGTACTGATTATAATATTGAGTGATGATCAGGGGACTCCGATTTCTGAAAACATTTTTCAAGTCATTAACATTCTAGTATTGGAGCTGACTTTTATCACTCATTTAATCAATTATTTGTTTTGGCTTCATTCTTGGTGATGTCTAGTTTAAATTTCTATATATATGTATCTATATTCCACTTTTGGGTTGCTAGGAGCAAGCAGAATGGCCATTGGTAGAGCCATTGCCGTCATATAGGAGAGGAAGGGAAAGACTTGGAGCTCGCCATGCTAGCCTCGCCCATGGAGATGGTAAAAAAAACGTAGTTATCATGGATACACTTCCTTTTGATTACTTATAATCCATCTGATTGGTTTCATTTGTCCGCCACGACTCCACCCCCCTGCTCCTCCATGAATGTTATCAAGCAAAACAGTTTGTCCCACAAACTTTTTTCCTAGACGGGGGCCACTTCTTTGTCCTTTGCTTTACATACAGTATGTTGATTAATTGTTGGAGTACAAACCTGATTATTGAAATTTGATTTTCGTTGAGTTAGCATTAAACTTGCAACTAGGTACATATATGATTTATCAAACCAAGCTTGCCTCCATAATTTATCAAACCCTGAACTTTCCTTCGTGGTCTTTTTTACTCTTCAATTGCACCAATTAGGCAAGTATATGATCACGTCTTATTAGAAAAAAATGCTGAAGGATATAGATAGCTTACAGGACAGAATGGAAGCATTGATTGTCAAGGAAGAATGTGGTGGGAGCTGTGGTGGAATAGAACTCTAAACCATACCAGGCGCACCAATATCACCTTCCTTAACGCCCCTTTTTGGACAATTCATCCTGTTTATTGCTGGTTTCATATTTTTTAACCTAACAGCTCTTTTGATTTCTAATCTTAGCTTCGTATGTAATCGTAGAACTAACTCCTTGATCTTTGCTTTTCTTTTTAGTAATCTGGTTGTGAAGAATGTCACAATTCTGGCCCCTCTCAACTCCCAAACACTGATGACATTGACCTAGGTACATACTATATATAGCTTCTTCTCACTGTTATCATGCTATCCATTGATTAGTCAATAGAATATGGATCATTTGAAATGGTTTACAGACTCGAGCTCAAATGTGTGCATTGAAGATTGCTACATAGAGAGTGGGGACGATTTGGTCGAAGTGAAGAGTGGATGGGACCAATGTGGGATCGCGATGGCTCACCCAAGCTCAAACATCATCATTAGAAGAGTCTTCGGCACCACTCCAACTTGCTCTGGAGTTGGAATTGGAAGCAAGATGTCTGATGGAATATCAAATTCTTGGTTGAGGACTTGCAGATCTGGAATTCTTCAGCTGCAGTGAGATTCAAGACGGATCACGGTTGCGGGGGCTCTGTTACTAACATCACTGTTACTGATGTCCAAATGGAGGGAACCAAGATCCCAATAAGATTTAGCAGAGGCTCTAATGACCATCCAGATGATAAATGAGATCAGAAAGCCCTACCAAGAATCAGCGGCATCTTTATTAGCAATGTTATTGGTTCAGATATAAAGAAAGCGCCGGCTTTTGAGGGAATTGAGGGCACAGTCTTCGATTGTATATGTTTGGGCAACATTAGCTTGGGTGACATTGAGACTAAAGCTCAGGGGTGGCGGTGCAAGTTTGTTGCTGGAGCAGCTCATGATGTGTTTCCATTGTGTTGTCCACAGCTTACCAACAATGGCTCTTCTCGGTACCTTCGCTCGCAGAACACACATTGTTGATGTTGTATTCTTTCACTTAAACAAAATTAAACTTTCATTATAGAAAAACATAGTTTTCGTTGGTGTGAGATTTGCGTAGATAGAGATGAGATTGTAAATTTAGATATATGATAGTCAGAGTTGTTTCAGTCATTATTTGTCAAAATTTGTTTTAATTATTTTTATCTCTTGTAATGTGATACTATTGCAGAAAAGACATGGTCTTGATTGCATACAAAGGTTATTCTTTTGCCTTGTTGATGATGTTCTTGTGGTTGAATGTCGAAAACTTCTGGTAACATCTCAACATCAGTTGCCACCTTAATTTTAAGTAACTGATATCGTTGTGATTGACCTGAGTTCTCTCATGTTGACAGCGATTTTGATGAGTCTTCCTTTTGAATAGAAGCCTAATAAATATGCCATATATTCATTAGAGGTTGTATATGACCATCAGTGAGTTCTAGCTCATTACTTGGAGTGTAAGAAGCATGACTTATTGATGTGCAAAATCAAGTTAAAGCTACAATTAGCCTAAACACTTTTAAGGCGAAACGTAACGCTTTTTTCATGTACATTTATAAGAAATAAAGATCATAATAGAAAAATATAGGAATCAGAGTCAATGAGATTACAAAGTAGCGAAAGCTTATAAGCAAATTCACCTGTGCGATGATTCAAAGGAACTTCTATCTCTTCAACGTACATTACATGAGATTCATTGAGATGGAGTGATACGGAATTACAATGCGACCGACAGTCATTTTTTTCATAGATCGATGACGAAAAAATTAAACTTGAAATTCTTGGGGTTCTTGAAGAACTTGAGATTACTGTATCAAAGGCAAAAAATTCTCAAGTCCAAGTGGTAGTGAGTTTGGTGAGATCATTGATACAAATTTCAATCAATTTGGTTGGTTTTTGACAAAAAATTTCCTTAACTTTAAGATTTAATTAGAAATGAAAAAAAAGAAGAAAATACTGATGAACTGCATCAGATGAAAGGATTATGACAAACACATGCCACTACTTTTATAACTTGGAAGCTCAAATCGTTTATCTTGGATTTGTAGGAAACCATTTATCACTGGTGAATACCTAAATATAGGCAGACATCAAACTAATTAAAAGAATATAGGCTCATTTAAGTTAAATGCAGCATCATTTTACATTCCTTCGATGCACACATTTGGACCAAGAACTTCGCATAAACATTAGAACATCATGATTTTGCATATCAATAAATACCGAAATGTTGATTCTAGTATTCGAATAGAAGAATTATGCATTGGATAATCAAGAGGTGATGCCCACACCCAAGAAATCGATGAAGGAAGCATCCTTGCGCTGCAACGAGTCACCTTCCTTTTCATTCTTGTCGTCTCCGCAACTCACAAAGGCGGACGAAGCCTGTCCGAGTCTGAACAATTCAAACTTGTTCATTGCCTCATTTGCACACCCATCCCGACGAGATGAGAACTCAATATCCTTCTTATAACTCGCATGTCTAATTGCACCATGACTAGTATTTTGATCACCAACCATTGAAGACGATCGATCATAAATGCGGCGGTACTCGCTCGATGAACTAGAGCTTTCAAGAATACTGAAGTTAAGCTTAGCACCATAGTAATCCCTCCTCCTCACGCCAAAAATATCCGGTGCAGAAGAACTAGTTGATGCAGAGAAAGGCCAACATGGTGATGAGCTAATAGGAGGTACTCCAAACCTATTCTTGTTGGAGCTCCCGAACTCGGAGTGGAATGAACTAGCACCTTCTTGAGGTGCCAAACATGATGAGAAGAAGCTGTTAATGCCACCATCGGAGGTACCAAAAAGGCGATGCTGGCTCCTCTTGTCATAGGCTTTTGATCTCTCCCTTTGCCTTCTAGCCATGAGCACATGCCAATGGTTCTTCACCGCGTTATCGGTTCTCCCAGGGAAAACCCGGGCTATGAGAGCCCACTTGTTGCCATGAACCCGGTGCGCGGCGAGAAGCTTCTCTTCTTCCTCTTCTGTAAACGGCTTCCTGTTTATTCTAGGGTCTAGTTGGTTAAACCACCGCAATCTACAGCTCTTCCCTACAAAGTTGTGAGAAAACTACTGATTTCTTGGAATCCAAGACATTAACAAAGAATGTGATTTTGAAATAAGAGAGAGAGAGAGAGAGAGAGATCACATATTAACTTCTTGAATCAAGTTAATTGAGCTTTAGAAAACTAAAAAACAAAAGCTAAAGAAAGAGATGAACAGACAGACCTGACCTCCCTTGAAGCTTCTCAGCTATGGAGTTCCAATTCTGAGGGCCATACTGCTCAACGAGCTGCCGGAGCTTCTCATCTTCCCCGGGTCGCCAGTGACCTCGAGGGCACGCGGCCTTCGTCTGATCGGATTGAGTTCCTCCGGATGAGTCCATCACTGAGGAGCAAACACCTTGTCCAAGGAGCTAAGATTATCAAGATTGCTAGTGAATTCCAATCGGAGGTGGTGAGCACTTGAAGAGAGAGAGAGAGAGAGAGAGAGAGAAGAGGAGGGTGGAGGGATAAGTAGAAGAAAAAGAAGTAGGGTTGGTTTAGGGTTTGGATGGGAAGTCACTTTTTTAGGTTTTACACGACAAAGTGAAGGCTCTTAAGATGGTTAAGGGTTATGGAACGCCTCATCTCCTCAACTTCCTCAGAAATATTCTATTTAACTTCCATAGCAATATTCTATTTTTAAATCTCCTTATTATCATTCATATATTTCAACCTTACTTGTTTCGATTTCATCTGTTTTTATTGGATGATTCGTGATTTTGCGACTAAGTACTTCTAAAAGTTGCGTCTGATTGCAACTAGTACTCCTTGTTCTTAATACTGTTCATTTATGTAGTTAGACATGTCGAGTGATCAAGGACAACAAAGTAAACTCAGATTTACAAAGCAAGAAAAATCCATGATAAGTAACAGATCTTAGCTCGTTGAAGTTACTGTTAGCTAGAAAGAAGCTTAAGCCTAGATGAACAAAATGATTAAGATTAGGGTTTTAATTAATAATGAAAACAAATGTTCCTCCGTGCGCTAAGTTGACTAAAAATGCAGTGTAGGGCATTTGTAAGGCAACAGATATACCGAAAAATTTCAATGCGCACCTGCAATTGAGTGCGATATCAAACCCTAAATTTGTTAGGATAGCAGTACATTGGCCTCATAATCTCTTTTGGAAAGCACGGAAAGAGCAATGGATTGAGACACACACCAGAATGCAACATCAGAGCCTTCCTCAATTAAGCTAATGGTTCATAAACTGGAGTTCATGAATCTGATTTCCAGTATATTATCTTCCAATGCTTGTCAATCTGGATACGACATCACACACCATCAATTAGCACCATATGAATGGCACTGTAGAGTGCGATACGATATCGAATCAAGAAGAACAACTGGAGAATCAAAGAAAACCCGGAAGGGTTGCATCAAAAGAAGTCATTCAAACCTACCCTGGATGTCCCATGAGGATTGAAGAAAATGGAAAAGCCCTTGTTTGATTTCTTGAAAAGGGACCTAAGACTGTGCAACCATGAAAAGGGACCCCAACCAAATGTGTCTGGCCTGTCCAAGTAAGTACATCAGGGACAACCACATTTTCTATCTTTTTCCAAAAACATGACATCTTAAGGTGGAAATTAATTAATATCCAACTACTTGGATATGTTGCAAATAAATGATCGACCGCTTGAATGGCATGTTTTCACCTACTGATCTTAATCTACGTTTGGAATGCATAACAAGTTTTCAACAAAAACTTCACATTTATGTTGTCTTTGATCGTTTATTGGGTATATATCATGCCTGCACAAGCATCACAAAAAGCTTTCAGTGTAATCTTCTCGTGATGTTTTTGTCCTCCATTAAGTATTATACATGGGAGCATATGTTTCTAGGGTTTCCATCGTTTTCACATATTTCTCTCAGAAATCCTCAGAATAACATTTATGTGATTGCATTGGAACTATTTAATTGTTGGCACGCGTTAAATAGCAAATGACTGTTGTTCAAATTTTCAAGGGTTTGGTTAAGGAACAGGCGCCTCTCCTTGTAGATTACTGCTCATCCAAATGGGACTAGTCTCATATAATGCGCCAACCCAATTAGGAAACATACCGTTATACCTAGTTTTCTGTCTTGGGCTCTCACCACTCCCTTTCTCCTCAGCAACTCCAATGGACTCTCTCTCCCAGTGCTTGTTCAAACTCAAGAGAGAGACTATAGATAGTGACAAGAGTAAATGTTGAGCTAGGGCTTGCTTGCTCAAGTATGCATGCATTCCCCTTGCGCAAGTATGGGTATTCTCTTTAAATAGAGCATACAATATTGTAACAACACCTTCATCTTCCTAATGCATCCAAATCACTATTTCAAGCTAAGCTTTCAATTTTCCCAACTACACCAACATCGATATGAGGAAGGCTTCAAGGCATTAGGAACCAATCACAAGTACATGGTAATGTTTCTAGCACCACCCTCAACCACCAAGTAATTTTAGTGACCACCATGCAGTGATCCATATATATACACATCCTTATTTGAATTCTAGGGTTTTCCATCTCCTCCCAAATCGGCAAACTTAGCCTATCAAGGCAATCCAAATACACCACTTTTGATTTAATTGGATGGTCACAACAGTCATGGATGCATCATCTCTTGGAAAGCTGAGACGATGTAGGTCTCTGCAGTCACGTGGAGTAGTGTTGTTCTCAGACTTGTGGAGCTCACTGTGTGACACGTTTGACCAAGTTCTTGAAGGCGCTGTCATAGCAAGCGTGTCATTTAACTGTTGGAGGACTTATCAAGATTGATTTCTTGCCTTCTTAAACTCTTCGTTTAGTTTGATAAGTTTGCAATTAAATACGAGCAATTTTATCATTAGGAGCAAGCGTCTATTGCAATTGGGTTTGCTTAGGTGTTTAGTTTGATACATCTTTCATACAATATTGACGTTTTTGGGAAGTTCTTGCTTGGAAACTTTAGCTTTGAGGCCACCAGACAATGCCTACTCAACTGATCTTATTTGTTTAATTTTAAACAGATGCAGCAATATAGTGCGAATCCATTTGTATCAATCTACATCACCTGAACAGAAATAAATAATTAAGGATATTTCGTTGTTCCTCTCAAAAAACAAAAAAAAAAAAAAAGATGTTTGGTTCTTTGTTTTGTTAAAACGAGTCAATCTCCAAAAGATTCTATAGACAATACAATCCACAAGTCGTTTAGATGCAATTGATAAATGGTATTTCTATTAAACACCAATCAGTGATTTAACATAACTTGATTACAACAACAGAGAACATGGGTATAAATCAATTTGCTTTGATCGCTCATATTCACGCAAGATCTAGAATTTTATTCCGAATGTGAAATCGTGTTTCTTTTGTACATAAACAATCTAGCTGCTTCCAAGCAGATTTTTAAAGCTAAACTGGGATCGGTGTGCAAATCAGTATCCCAAAACTAGATAAATAAGATGGCGAGATTGAGAAATTTTGCATTTCTTCCATTAGGTAGCAATTGAATTTGGTTTATGATTGTCAAGGTTAAGATCTCTCCCGCAATTTTGCTTTGGCAAAAAAAACGCCTGCTAAAAGACCTATGTAAAGCAAATTTGTGTGAGTTAGTTCGTAATAATGATAATAATGATGATGATAAATGATACAATACACACTATGTTCTACAGGATTGGAGAGAGCTTACCAAAAAGTAAGCTGGCGAAATTCTCCAAGCTTGTGGGAACTTTGAACAGGAGAATTCCAGCCATGGAGAGAGGAATCTTGTTCAATGAGCCTACCAGGCTGCAAAAATCATGCATAAAAAACTTGAATGAACTTTCAAAAAAATCTCTGAAGATCAGTCGTACACTACAAGTATAATTAGATTAGTTTGTGTGCCATAGGAGAACTACTACAAAGGAGCTTAGCTCCTTCCACAACCATCCGGGTCTATCGTGGTGATCCACATTGGGTGAAACAGCGAATCCCATTCTAAAATCAAAACTAAAAGTTTCTAGTAGTTTACATCAGTGTATTTTTATTGTTTGCTGTCTCTACATTGTCATTCTCGTTGCCATGGTTTACAAGACATGACTGTAAACAGCAACTCTTTGTTTTTAAACCAAAATACCTCGGTGAATTATCAAGCATTTATCTCTAACTATGCTCCTTTCCCAGGCTTAATTGCCCAGCTTGTATCTGAGTTATCAGTCCACCGTATTTGATCAGCTAGGTAAGTCACTTATGTAGGTCCTTGTAAGCATAATTTCATGCATCCTCAGTATGCAAACCACTCGATGGCCCATATCCTAATTTTTGAGTTGGGATAAGCTCACAGAACATAAATGTTAGTGGATTTATCAGATCTTGATCTTAAAAGTAGTCTGCATCATAAAATTCAGGACTGTGCAAATGATAAATCCAAATAAATACATGTTATGCGTTCTTGCATACCTATATGTTGTTGCACCAGTCTGATGAAGAAACCACATTGATGTGAAGCTAATTGCTAGGCCCAATACACCACTTAAGGTCATCATCAACCAGAACATAGGCATCTTCAAGAGTGGCCTGCCAATTTGCTTCACAAATACATAAGCCCAATAAGACAATAACAGAAGTGAGGATTTGAATCATAAATCACACGACCAATAAAAAGCACGCCAATGCCATATTTTGATAAATGATCTACATAGGCTACTTATTGTGAAACAACTTTACATTTATTCATAATTAAATGTCCACCAATTCATGTTGAAATCAGAATATTGAATTTAATGGATGCTAAAAGATCAATAAGTTTCTGTTCAAAGATTATTGGCAGAATTGTAGTAACATGGGTTAATGTTCAAACAAAATCAAACTAAATCTTTTCCTGTGATCTATGAGGACATCTAATAAAACCATGACATCTGAAGCTATCACTGAAGAAGCGAAATAGTACCATAATTAACAATCTAGAATGCAAATTCAATTGATTTACTCACGTCTCAGCAAGGTAGTCCACTTCATTGAAGACAAATACAAGCAAGAAGCCTAGGGGCAATGAAAGACTATTATTGAGCAAAACCATTGAAAACTCATTCAAATTGCCAGATTTTGTAGCTTGCTTTGCTATATCCATCACTCGTCTCAAAGTCAGCTGAAGAATAAAAAGGCAGTTTAGCAATCATACAGTTAATGTGGAATAGGAACAACAAAAAACTGCATTGTCATGTTTGGATCCCTTTGTTGATTGAATTTGATTACCAATGGAAACTAAAACAATGCAATCATTTGTAATGCCAAATAAATTCAAACTATACAAGTTTAAATTCTAAACTGTCAAATAATAATTAGAATAGAAAGTGTAAAAGAACCAGCTACGTAGCACATTTGCTAATGCATGTCCAAGAAGTTTGAAATATATGAGTTTGAGAAAAAAAGGGAAGTGAAGCAATCATAAGAATTACCAGCATAACCACATAGTGACTAAGTGAAATTGATATTATGCCATCACTAATTCTCCATGGCCTTGATGAAAGAGACGCAAAAAATAAAAACATTTGTGAAAACTATTTCAGGTTCTAAAGTACAAAAAATGAACATATAATCAGGCATGGTTAATTGAAATTCTTTCAATCTGATATGCCTGAGGCTCAATCCTAGCTCAGGTCCAGCAGATAAATTTTTCTTACTCTCGGTTTAACTTTGACCATTCAAAACTGAACGGACAGTTCTATCTAATCCTTCAAGCATTGCCGGAGAAGTGCAACAGTTTAATAGTTACATAGCAAATCTGGATCATTTTTAACAAGATCACTAGAATGATGAGAAACTAGCCAAAGAATTACCGAGTAGGATGCTGTCAGAAAACAATTTACAATCTGCCAGGTGTAGCCAACTGCATGGAATGACAGATCAGTCATTCCTCCTGAAACAGCTGAGATTATCTGTAAAATTATAAAGATCCAAGCTTTTATAGTTGAATCAACTGGGTGACTCATTAACCAAATAGTAACAATCCTTCTTCAGTTATCAAAACAAATAAAACCGTGCATCTCTATAGCTAACTCATGGATCCTTTCAAATGATTGAAGACTATATAGGTACTGATTGTTACATGGCTACCCAATAAGGAAGAAAATTAGTCACATTAAATTCAAGTCAAGTTGGAACCATGTGCTCAAATTCTTCTTCCCACTTCAAATGAATTGTTTCTTTTAACTTTTTTTACCTTATTGAAAAACCAAAACAGGTAACTCAAAGAGATGAAAAGAATATATTTGGTACAGAAAACAAGCTTACCTTTGGGATAGAACAAAATGGTAAAGGATATGATTATATGTAAATATGCTATCTAGTGTCTATATCTTAAAAAAGAAACTATTTTGCCATCATTGGTTTCACCACAAATGCTAGAAATCTGCTCTAACTAGAGAAGAGAGGCACAACCACTTTCTCAGCTAACTGGTCCTTAATCAGAAATATTTAAAATTAGTTAAATTTACCAAGTCCACGAAATTGAATGCAACCTACAATGGATACAATGTGCATCTCCCTGCCATATTCACTGATCAATAAAGTTATAAAAAAGTATGCTACTGGATGAAGACATGCAAGTTTAGAATGAGTGCTAAATTTTCTGAACAGTAAATTGCTATATAAGCAATACCATCAAGAACAAAGCTATCCAGACTTTGTTGTCATGTTGCTTCTTGAAAAGGTATGCCTCACCAATGGCAGTAACAACATTAGTGACATTTTTCAGGATCGTTACCATGGCAACATTGATGTATTTCAAGCTGCAGAAAAGCAAAGTTACTAGTTAATAGATAGCTGAAGGCACATTATAGAGTGATAGCAATGGAGGTTGGTTACAAGTATTCAAATGGCAGGATAACATCTATGAAGCCTAATGGCAATTATCAGGTCATAACCATTACAAACTCCAATTCTATAATTCCCATGCTCAGATATCTCAGATGCTTCTTCCGAGTTTATGGAGAGCCACTGAGGGAGATTATCTCCACTGTGTTTTCCATGAAGATGTGGTCCCCTCACTGCTAAATCTGTATTATAATTGCATCTCAGGTGTGTATTGTTATTGATAGCTTAGGCAACGAAAGAAATCAGCTGCCTAGATAGGTCTTTTCAAACAAGAGTTTCATACCACATTCCCAAAATTTTCTTATAAGCAGTATTTACATCTAAAAGCTTCTCTGTCAGCAGTAACAGCAGATTGTCTTGAATTCAGTAGTTGAATCTCCTTTTTGAGGATATTAAGAAGGTAAAAACAAAATGGCTATCTTTGTTATCCATGAAGAATTAAATATAACGCCAGGTGACTTCACCAAATTATCAAAATATGATCCCTTCTACTTAGGGTTCTTAGCAAGCAGTAAGAAAGGTATGTGCTTTGATAGGAAATCACAAACCTAAACATGCTTGTTACAAGCATCCCGACAAAAATTATATTCACTGGCAACCAGACCCTCGCTAGTTTCCATGTGAGCCGTTCTGTGGATATTACACCAGAAAAACTTAAAATGGAAACCAGAACCACTGAAACAAAATTCTGCCATGAAACAATGCAAATGAACCTGTTAGTCAACCTACATTAGCTTCTGAATTAATTAAAGATTTACAAAGCATGCAGAAGATGAGGTTGCACAAGCCAATTGACCTGGTAGAGCATCAAGGAGATGCCAGCATTAAAACCATAGCTTGACAGCATAAATTTGTTGACAAGAATCATGCTGCATGAAGATAGGCAATATGCAAGGCCAGATAGAAAAGCTTGATTGTGTATCTTTACTGGTTTATAGCAGTAAAAATTATTCTCTCTCTCCTTTGCAACCTTACCATCCTCCAAGTCAATTTCATCATTGCAAAGAGATCTAGAACCAGAAACTGACCTGTAGATGTATGTAAGTAGATTCAGAAGACCAACAACAAAATCTTCATAGAAATATCAAAATAGTTGATGTGCACAGGTAGAACTTCACATAGATATACAACGAGGGGTGTCCAATAGGTACTGAGACCAAAAAGAAAAAATGAATGCCAAAAAGTAATTCTGCACCTACTTAGTTTTGTAGCTCCACTGAATTTGAAAGCAGAAAAAAAGCTGACAGATTTTAGAAGATTAGGAACCACATCCAGCATAAGCAAAGTAAGAAATTGAATGTGAGATCTTAAAGGAGCCATTCAGGAACCATCTAGAATATCAGAAAGGTAGAAGAAGACCAGTAGAAAATCTACTATACCTTCATTAATTGAGATAACCATAGTAGACATATGTTCCAAAAATGTATCATGCAGAACTAAGGGAAATTTTTGAGTGGTAAAGACAAGCAAGACCAATTATTCATATCATATTAGTTCTACAGACAACTTGTACAAAAGCGACACCCAGACATTTCATAGAGTAGCACGAGTACAGATACCTGCTGAAAATCTCTCTTCTACCGATACCTGCAGGACTTGATACCAGACCTACCCCTCCATTCTGCTCATGACCCAGCAAACCAGTTCTTTCACTAGCTAGAACAGATTTATTTGGATCCTCCAAAACAAGCCTCTCAAGGACAGATTCTGGCGATTCTAGAGGAATATCTACAGGGATGATTCTTGGAGACAAAGGAAAACAGCAGCTTCAGCACAATTTTGCTGTCACAGAAGTACATATATAACTGATAATAACACAGTACAACTGCATTTAGTCAAATAAGGTCGTAGCCAACGAGAGAAACAAAAGGCACACGGTCAATTAACAATAATAATAATACAAGCTCATTAACCCTCATCTCATTCTACTTCCATAACCTGGTAAAAAACATACAGGAAAGCAATGTGGAAAATCAAACAGCCACAGTAGAAATCATGGAACCAAAACTAGAAAAAGACCAAAAAAAGACATTTTTCAAGCTTTATGTGAAATTTATGCATGACTTCGAGCAACTCCAACCACCAAATCTCTCATAAACTAGAAACTACTGAACCAAAGACAATCCTTTTCCTGATGTACAAAACACACCCCGACACTCTCAATCTAATAACTCGAACAAAATTTCCTACCAAAATAAGAAACTTTAAGAACAATAGCTATTCACAAATCCTCCCAAAACCAAACAAAACAGCAAAACCACCAAAACACCAAATTCTCCAGCATGGCTACCTCGCCATTGACCCCATCGCATAGTGAACGAACAGTTCAAAAATCACGGGGAAAAAACTCACCTCGACGCCATATGCCCCAAAAACGCATCAAAATCCCCGGATTCGAAAAGAAAACTTACTTTCGACGGATTTTTAGGAGGAAGAGAAGCCAATTTCGAAGAAGGGGTTTTTATTTTCTTTCCTTCCGTGGGTTCGAAAGAGGGCGGCTTGGATAAAGTTAAAAAATGGGCCTCGTGGCCCGTGGTCGGTAAAAGTTGTCGTAGGACATGGCACATGCTGAATTCGTGGAACAAGATCTTGACCGTCAAATTCATCATGGATTGGTGCGCCGGTTATGAGCGGATCTGATTTTGTCCTACGGGAAAGGGGATGATGCTAACGTGCGCGGTGCGCCCTGGGTTGGCCGAACCGGCTTTGGAGGGTTGTGTCTTGATCGGAATTTTTCCTGCCGACACGTGTCATCATTTGATTTAACAGGATCCCACTCCTCCCTGGGGTCTGCCGCCTACCGCCTGCATACGGTGGATGAAAAATGCAAATACTACTAAATTTTTTATTATTTACTTTTTTTTGCTAATAAACTTTTAGAAAAATTACTAAAAAATCCTGAAATTTTTTAAAACTTCTGATTAGCCCCTAATATTTTTAAAATTCTTTGTTAGTGCTTAAAAATTTTTGAAATATAAAATTAATCCCTAAAATAATGAACTTTCTAAAAAAAGATATATATCATTATATAAAAATATTATAATATATATATTATTTTATATATAAATAATTTAGTTTATATATAGGTGTTTATATGTGAGATGAAGTATTCATATATCAATATACAAAGTGAAGTATTTTTTTTACAAAGACACTCAATATTTAGGAAATATTTGCAAAATATTTTTTATTTTTTGCATTGGGATATCGTTGCAGGATCAATATTATATTATATTAAAATTTGAGTCAATAAAATATGAATCAACATTTTATTTATAATTAATATTATTTAATTAATTGTGCGATTTGACACTAATTTATCACGCATAACCAATTTATGTATGTAAACGGTAGATATTAGTTACAAAATGCAATATTTTTCTGAAGAGGTATATATTTGCAAATATCCAATTTATCGATTAGAAAATGAAAATTTTGAAATGCCACATGGTGTTTTTGATAAATACACATGCCCATGTTCTTTTTTCCCTTTTTTTTTTTTTTTTTTCAAACGTGCAACTGGGGATGTAGCACACGATCCACTTGAGATTGGTGTCGCGGAACATGTCGAATTGCATTGACTTTTCAGAAAAAAAAAAAGTCTTCAAAAACTTGAGAGTTAAAATCAAAAGTCAACTGTTTTTCGGGAGAGAAAAAGTCAACTGATTGAGCAGGCACTAGGCGGAATAAAGCACAATGAATGCATGGACAAGACTCAATTGAAACGAGCCTAACTTTTTTTTTTTTTTTTTTTGTATTTTGGTAGAATTCCATTTTAGTTTGATTTCACTAATTTGGCAATTTATTATATTGTACACAATAGTTGAGGTTCAAATTTTTAATAATTAGAAATATTTTTAAGAATATCTTATAAATTTTAAATGTTTATTTATTAGGATATGTTAAATATTGAAAGTATTTTTACAATTAATTTTCAACTTTTAATAATTAAAATATTTTAGACATTTAATGTATTTTTAAATAATTACTCATAAGCTTTTATTAACTAAAACATGGTAGATATTTTAGGTATTTTAAAGTATTAAATTAACATTATTTTTTAAAATTTTTGAGTATTTAATCGTGGTTCACTCTAATATTTTAAAGTTTAGAAAAATAAAATGGCTCGAATCAAACAAAAAATTTTAAAATTTTAAATCTCAAACTAAAAGTGCTAAAAATTTTGAATTTTCAAAAATTTCAAGTTTTAGAAAATCTAGATATTGCCTTGCATGAAAGTTTAAGAGGGAGACGCACGTAGGATATACTTAGGATTGAGATATTTTTAATTTTTTAGAATTTAGGAAATTTGGAAATTTTAGATTTTGTGGATATTTTTTTTCGGAAGTTGGGGAGATACGGGCAAGTTCGCAGAAAACGATATAGTGAAAGCGGTTTTCTGTAAATATAACAGAAGAAGGCTCTTCCCCAATTATCGAAATGTATAGGCGGTTTCATCAAAAAATGGCAACCATACTGTCTCACGAATATTTAAAAAGATAGGTGGTTTCATGCAAAATGCCAAACGAAAGATTAGGCGGAAATATTACAAATTAAAGGCGGTTTCTTGCAAAAGCCGCAACACGAACTTTCGGCCTTCCGCGATCGGGGGAAAGGAGCACATCCCTTGCGGCGGAGGACGAGGGCGACGCGATGTCGCGGACGCTGGTGCAACCGATCGGCCAGAAGAGGCTGAAGAACGTGGCAGTGGTGCGCCTCGAGATCGCCTGCTTCAAGAACAAGGTCCTCTCCTGGCGCTCCGGAGTGTACGCTAAACCTCCTAAAAATCCATATATTTTATTCTGGTTTCTAGAGTTCCACGATGAATTGTTCGTTCCCGGTTGTAGGGAGAAGGATTTGGATGAGGTGCTGCAGTCGCAGACTGTTTTCTATGTAATTTTGTTGCTTACTGATCTTTGGAGCCAATAGTGTTGGAACAGGTTACTGCAGGTTACTACAGTAACTGATTTTTCCAAGTGTTGTTTGGATCATAGGTGTGGTTAGTTGAAGCCAATCAATCTTTTCTTCTTTGGCTTCAAAGTCTTTGGCAATATTATTATCTAAATGAATTTAATAAACCCATATAGGACTGCCAGTGATTTGATTGCATGCTAGATAACTCACTTTGGGCTTTGGCTATGTAAAACTTAAATGAGCAATGTATATTATTGGATCCTCTTACTCAATATGTACACAGTGATCCTCAATTATTCTGGAAATTTAGTTGCATAGATGTATGTTATGGATAGCTATGTCAAAATCATTATCTGTTAGTTGACAAATTGTCTTTGCAAACTTTTGTTGGTGGCTCGTGAAGTTAGAGTTCCATTTACATTTTTGCTGGACTCTTACAATGGACTGGCCAAACGATTACTTTTTATGTTGGACCTTTTTTTGCAATTGTCTTTGCTAATAGAAGATTCTTATCCAAGATTCTAGTTTGTTGGATGCGATTCAATCCTTCATTAAATTCTCGCAATGTCCTGAACATTGACTATTTAATTTCTAAATCTTTTCCTCATGGCAGCCAACACAATTTGTTTTTTGAATTGAGTTTCTATATCACATGACTAATTTTGATTCTATAACTATTCTGATGACTAATAATTTGTGCTTCTCCTTTTGCCAGGCACTGGAAGTTATGCACGAGCTTCAGAAACACTTCCCCATCAAGTGATCTCCAATGAGTTTAAGGCTTATTGTGCCTAAGAAAAATTACTCTTCTCTCATGGAAAAACTAAGTGGCTGGAATACTAAGATCATTTCAAAAGATGAATCAACAGATCAGCCAACTGTTGTAAGTATGACATTCATAAGAAGAATTTTATCACAAACTTAATATTAGGTAGTAATGACGAGTCTGCTATGTGACCATGCACATGGGACTTGGTATTTTTGGACCAGTTCCTTCCAATTTTCATTTGCCTATTCTTCCATGGAAAACTATGTCATATCATTTATCGTGGTTATTTTTTTATATCAACTAAACTTGGTGAAAGAAACATGTGCCTTGTTTGATGATTTCAAGTTCAGTTCCACCAAGTTTAAATTATTTCATCTTTCAGTTCAAGTTCCAGGCTCCAAATTTTGCACATTGAACCTTGAGATCCTCCTATTCATTGTTCAACCATGGCTTGACCCTTAATCTCTTGTTGATAGAATTCTGCTGTCCTTGACAAAATTATGTAATGTCTGAATTTTTTATGGCTCCGGATTGTTATAGATGGATGCGCCGCTGCCAATCTTTTATTTCACTCTTCCTTTTTTATAGTTATACATGTTCTTGATGCAGGTCTGTGAAATGGACCCAGGCTATTTCCAGGATTGTGATGCTTTAGCGAGGAATCTGCAGGGTAGGGTGGAAATTCTAGCTGTATCTGTGCATGTGGAGGGAGACTCCCATGTTGACCAATATGATGATGCTGAAGACTTCCCATCAAGTTCCACAAATGAAACGCAGTCTGTCATCCAACTAAATAAAACTCTAGAGAAACATAACATTTCCAAAGAAAGTGGCAATTATGCACAGCCAGTCAAGCAGAACAGATGCAGCACATGTAATGCCATTGTAGGTGATGCCAAGGAGTACAGGGAACATTTCAAAAGTGAATGGCACAAACATAACCTGAAACGCAGGACTAGGCAGCTTCCGCCTCTATCTGCTGACGAATGTATGACTGATATTGAAGTTGATGATTTGAAGGCAGATTTGAGGGAGTACTCATTCTGAAGTCAGCTACAGTTATTAACATTTCAAAGAAACTTTCTGACATCACCAATATCATCTTAGTTTTGTTGTGAGCTTAAACAACAAGAGGGTTTTCCGTGATCTGATGATATCTATATCTTGTCTTCTGTATTTCAGTGCTCTTCTATTCAGGAATATTGAACAGACTCTTTGAACCTTATGGATTTATTGCTTGCTATTGGTAGCCAATGCTTTTTTTTTTGGACACATTGCCTTGTGTTACAGTTGTAGTTATGTGAATGATGCTTATGTGTGATAATAGTGAGATTAAGTCTCAATTTTGCTGCATCAAGAGTTGTTCATTTGCTATGGAAAGTGGCATGTTTTCATTTTGAGATGCAACTGAGACATGCCTGGATATTTTTACCACATTCTAAGTAATGATTTGCCAATAACATTGTGTACTGAGCTGCAGGATTCACAGGGAATGCAAGTTAGCAAGATCAGAAGACAATTTTACTGATTTTAACCTTTATCCCCCAAAGAGTCTTGTGATGTTGCAAATGAATCATTGCAATCTGAATATAAAGTAAATGACAGCAATTTATGATGAACTCTTTGTTTGGCATGTCAAAGTATGGGGTGGCATCATACAACAAATTTACATGATCACATTGAAGAAATGCTAGAATCAAGAACTTTGAATGTGAACTCAATGTAAGCTAAATTGGAGTCATAAAGATATCCTATAAGCCACTTTATTAACTTGAATGTGAATTTTGAATTCTTGAGGATGAATATTCCAATGAATGGCAGCAAATGCTGATTTTGTTCGAACTGTAAGATGAATTAATCCTAGCCCTCTTATTAGAATTCATAAGATCAACCAATGAGGGAAGTGGTTGCGGTACTGGCACGTTCATCGATCTATACAATTTCCTCAAGTCTGAACTGAAACTTTTGGATGATCCAATGCACGATGAATCCCTTCTACTAACATCCTCTTTGGATTTCTTGATATTCAGCTCACTAATTTTCTTTAAACTTGATACTTGATCTGCACCTGTGCCCACTTGTTCTTGCATTGCAACAATAGTCTCTTCAGACTTTTTGATATTCAATCCACTGATGCTGTTCTCTTGGTTTGACGCTTGATTGTTAACTGTTTTCTCTTGTGCTCGCACTGCAACAACAAAGTTCCTTTCCTTCAATGACAAAGTTTGCTCCACAAATGAGCAATCTGGCAAACTTTTCTCAACTACTGATGGCTTCTTCTCTTCTTGTAATACATCAGACTCACAAATTCCAAGTCTTGCCCTCCCAAACAATGTAATTGGCCCCGCTCCAGATGGTGGGGACAAGTCTAACTTCAGCTCTAGATTTTCTGCCAATGGGCATTCCAGATGCACCTGGTTGTTTTCCACAGCAGCTGTTGACACTCCAACCACAGGAATAGAAGCATCACCATTCTTCGGATTCACCAATACTGGTGTTGGTAATGAGACAGGCTTCCTTGGACTAACTTTCAGTAGCTTCCATAATGGATCATCAGAAGTAATCTGAGTCTTGAAACAGTGTTTCTTCACATAATCCAGTTCCATGGCTCGACAAGGTGGGGTTGTCGAGATGACCCACTTGGGCTTAAGAATCCGCAAGGCCCATTCTAATTCTTCTCGAGATGAGTGCATTGAGTAACATACATGCCAGATGCCAAACTCATCCTTTACAGCTTCTGTAAGTTTTGGTTTCTGATTTTGTGTCATCTCAAGGCCATCATTTCCTGCGTACCACTGAGCAGAGGGACGCAAAAAAAGTGGCTCTGGCTGAAGAGCAGCCTGTGCCAATGCTAGTTTTTTACTAGCTCTTTCAGACAGTCTTGGAAATCCCTCAACCACCTAAAAACAAATATAAAAAAATAAAATATAAACTGCAAAATATCCGCTTAAGATTTTTGAATATTACATAATCAACTTGGATAAAACTGTATCATGTAACTATTCTTGTCTAGCTCCTTACTGAAGCTGGTGGGCAGTTGCAGCCATGGGCTAACTGTATAGTTATGGTTGCAGTTCACCTTTTCTAAACCAAGTTTAACACTGTTTGCGATAGCAATATAAATTTCTTCTACAAAATCTATTCAGAAGAATGTCAACACTAAGCATATTGCTAGCTTATGGAGCAAAATGAAGAAGTTCTAAATAATAAATTTTAAAATTGCCAATTCCTAAATATATCTCAACAGAATAGAATCTAACTATACAAGGCACACCTGGATGCGAGAAGATGCATCCTCTGAAAGTATTTCTGGGGCCACAAGACTAAGAGCCTGGAAGCATTCTGAATGGACAGTCTTATCAACATATATCTTCGATCCAAATGTCCTGGATATATCGACAAGTATCTCTTCCTGGCCCAGAAGATCACAGGCAAGATAAATGACTGGAGCATTAGGATGCTTCCATATGCAATTTATCACCTGCAATCAGTAAATTAAATATCTGTCTTGTCATCAAAGGTGCAAAATCCATAGGTCCTTCACGAAGCAAAAGATATTTGAGAGAAAGAGTGACGGGTGTGGGAAATGATAACCTGCTGAATAGCTGATTTCGTGCTTGGGATTTTAAGAGAGCATCTTCCAAATGTGCAGTCAAGAAATAAGTAGTCAAGCTGAGATGGAGTTTCTCTTCTTTTCTTGTTAATATACTTGATAGGCAAACTATGCAGACAATCAGGACTGAGCCTGCAATCCCCAGTGTGCAAAACATTACCAAATTCGCCTTCAAACAAAAACATCACAGCTCCTAGAACAATGAGTAATGTCACATAGCATCAGCAGACTATCCAAGTCTGGCACTGTAATCCTAATGCAGGAACAGAAATTCATAATCTGAAGATCTGAAATATAAAGCTACAGAAATCCAATTAATTTTTTCAAAATCAGTGTTATACAACTCATTAAAACTTTCAAGTTTTTTATTTTTTTATTCCTGGACATAGGGGCAAGAATTGAAACAAAGAATTTACCAATAAAGTAAAAGTAATGTAAAATTGAGTTAGCAACAGAAAAATCCAACATAAACTTCATGCAGAAGCGCTTCAAAAGTACGTAATTGAAGTAGACATGTGCAGAACCTAAAAATAAATGTGCACAACATTTGCAACTACTTTTTGTTCGTGGGGTCACAGTAGCCTGTATCTACAAGCAAGTTTCAAGTCCTCAGTTTTTCCCACCAAAGAGGGGTGTTCCTATTGATGGACAAAAGGAATATTAACGAGCAATAGGAAATAGATCATTCCAATATTTCAACCAATAAAAAGGAACATAATTGTCAGAATTACCCCAAAAAGGTGGATCGTCTCATTCAATTGATGTCAGAAAATAGCAACTGTTTTTATCAGACACACACAGACTAACCTAGAAGTTATGAGAAAAGAACAATGGACCTTAGAGGCTATTTGAATCATGGAATCAATAGAATTGAGTAATTCCAGAAAATTAAAGAAATTAAAAGAATTAGATAATTTCAGTATTTCGATGAGTATTTATTGTATGGAATTAGGAATTGATCAATTCATAAATTCTAAAATTTCGTTATTTGGTTAACAAATGGAATTGATCAATTCCATTAATTTGTTAAATTCTTGTGTTTGGTTGACGTGGAAATTGAGAATTAGCATATTACACAAAATAATAATTTATATGTAAATTAATATAGCAATATAATAAACTTAATATAAAATTTGATAATTTAATTCTCACAATTTCAACTCAATGGCTCTACCCAGCCGTCAATCGAGATCCAATTTCTCCTCAGTTGGAATCAGCTTATCCTATTTATTTCCACTTCCTTATAGGCACCTCGTTAAAGCTTTGGAACGACAATTTCACTTTTATTACTTCGCACAGGAATTGGACCTTATTCAAACTGGCCTTTGAACTTTAGCAAATAGTCTATTGGATAGAATGGAAAGAGGGGGAACTCTTTGCTAATCGAGAGCTTAACTTCCGATTTAGCTATTTGACTTCCCTGCTCTGATTTGGGACATTGGAATGAGGTAAGCTTGACACTTCTTCTTAATCTTCCTTCTCCTTCTCGGACCCGCACTAGCGATGCCCGATCAACGTTCACATGCGACAGCGGCGCCGCCGCAGCACTGCCCTTCTGCCGTCAATCCCTGTCGATCCATGTCCGCGTGCAGGATCCGATCAAACAGTTGACGATGGATGAGAAGGTGTGGCTCCTGGTGAACAACGCGGCGGAGGACTCCCAGCTTGGGATCGGCGGCTACGAATAATGGTCAGAGGCTCTCCACGACATATCCATCATCGAACTTGACATCAAGTTCGGCGGCTCGTTCCCCAGCACCACAAGCTTCCCCCAACCCATTGCCTCCGGCGCCTCCTTCAACGAATCGCTTTGGGAACGAATCGGCAGGACGAGCACGAGGCGCCGTCGAGCACGGGCGCAGTCGAGCACGAAAACGAGCTCCTCGGCGCGGTTGAGCACGGGCGCAATCGAGCACGAAGACAAGCTTCTCAGCACGGTCTAGCACGGGCGCAGTCGAGCACAAAAACGAACTCCTCGGCGCGGTTAAACACAGACGCAGCTGAGCAGAAAACGAGAGAGGGGAAAATGGCTGGAAATCATTGGAAAAGCCTAGGAATTCGTTGTGAAATCACGGGAAAGCAGTGGGAGTTCGGCGGTGAAATCCACGCCAATTCCAGGGGGAATTGGCATCTTTCCGACCCAAAATGAGAGAATCCAAAACCAGAATCGAGGGCCATTGGAATCAACCAATTCTTTTGATTCCGGTTTTAGGAATCGAACTAAACATAGGAATGGAGGGAATTGACTCTCAATTCCTTCCATTTCCCTGATTTCGGATTTCAAAAATCGAACCAAACGGACCCTTAAAAAAAAAAAAAAAAAAGGAGATCTGAATTATGTGGAAGAGACTATACCCATACAGTGATTTGCATCGAAAGCAGTGACAGTGAAATCCCCATCAGGATCGTGAACAATCATCGACTTCCCAACCTCAATATCCACAAATAATGAATCCTCAAGCTGCCAAAAGACAAACAAACGATCCAGGAACTGCACAAGTTATTACTGAAAAAAAATAAACATATTCAAATAAAAATGATCGAATTCAGGAAGAAAACTCATTACTATGGAATAAGCCGAATAAAAACAAATAAAGGGGCCATCAAATCAGAAGGCTAAGGCAATCCAAGAATTGGCTATAGAAATTCGAACAGGTGTCGCAAAGAAACTGACTGCATTTTGATCAAACTTTCTGAAGAAAACAAATGAACATGGATGTCAAGAGGCAATTAGTGTGAGCCTCAAGGGCAAGAACGTTTCTATATAGAATAGCTCAAAAGCACAAAATAGTAACAAATCTAGACCCTTCTCGAGCTGCTTTCAATACATCCTGACAATTTTCCGAAAAAAAGAAGATTATCAATCAAAATCAAAGTTTTCCCTAGAAAATCGAACGAAACCGCCCTAAAACCCTGGCATCTCCATCTCCACATCTGGCATTTCAACCTATTCAGATAATCATCAAAATCGAATTTTCCCCCAAGCCAAATAACAACCAGCAATCAAAAAGACTGAACAAAGCCCCAAACCAATAAAAACTCAAAGATCCACCACGCAAATCGAAGCCAACACCCACAGAGATCGAGCCTTTTTCACGAGAAAACCAATTGAAGCGACATCAAGATGTGCAGGAGACAAGACCTGAGGGAAATAGAAGCGGGCGAGAGCCTTGGTGATGGCGGTGGCGTAGATGGGTGCGACGGCATGGGAAGCGACGCCGGCGAGGTGGTCCTTGTGGGCGTGGGTGAGGAAGTGGTGCCGCTTCCGCCGGGACGTCGGAGACCACGTGTCCACCGAGAAGGGAAGCCCCTTTGGCATCTCTATTGGCATATTCGATCCCTGCCTCCCTCTCCTCCTCGTTTCTTGGTTGATCGATTTATAGTATTTCTGTAGATTGCGGAGGAAGGAACCGCGGATTCCAAATCTCCGTTTTCCCGGGTTTGTTTTCGTCCTTTATAATTTCTGACTTTTGGAGGGTTCTTTTTGCATGTTTTCTGCAGGCTTCTTCTTCGCCCTGCATTTTATACAAGAACCCCTTGAATCTTTACAATTAGGAGATACACACTCTATTCTTTCTAAAATATCACGACTGGATCAATATCCCTCCAATTCACATCCACATAAACATGAACAGACAGCCACCTCACAATCCAAAACATATCCAAAATGTCTGGAGACCCAAATTCTATAGATGCTTCCTTTAAACAACAAGATCCCCATCCAGTTTCCACAGACTACTCCAAAACAACCCAGAACATGGCTCTTGAAACCTGCTTTCAAGTGAGCACCATCTCCACCAGCTCAACAACCACCAGACTGTCCTCTCTCAGACCAAAATGCTTCAATCCCCTCAATGCAAAGCTAAAGCTTCCATCGGACAAAACCATTTCCAATCTCCCATTTTCATCATCGTCTTCTCCAGTCTCCGTCCCGAAACCCGGCCGCAACAGAACCCGGCTTGTCTGCTATGCTAAGAATGTGGTAGACGAAGGTATACACAGATAACATCATGCATGGCTTGCACTCTTCTTCCTCTTTACACATATTGATCGTACTGAATGTGATGCATACATGTATAGTTGTGGCCGTGACTGAGGAGAGCTGGAACAGCACTGTGAAGGGGAGCGAGACCCCGGTGCTGGTGGAGTTCTGGGCGCCGTGGTGCGGGCCGTGCCGGATGATCGAGCCGGTGATGAACGAGCTGGCGAAGGAGTACGCTGGGAAGATCGCCTGCTGCAAGGTGAACACGGACGACAGCCCGAACATCGCCACCAAGCACGGGATTCGCAGCATTCCGACGGTGCTCGTCTTCAAGAACGGCGAGCGGAAGGAGTGCATCGTCGGTGCCGTGCCAAAAAGCACCCTCTGTGATGTCTTGGAAAAGTACTTGGAGAGCTGAGATGATGCAATTCTAATTATCCGCAAAACAACTCACTTGCCGAATCAACTACCGTTTTACATGAAGTCATGTATAACAGTAAAAATGGTTCTACTGTTTGGTTATCTACTTCTAATTGTCAGTGGAACTTCCAAAATTCTTAAACAAATTATCTAGACTTTCCAAAAACAAATACTTTTTATTGTAAAACTGTAAAATTTATTTATATTATATAATTAAAATATTGATTGTAAAAAATATTTGATCATAAATTAAGAAATTACATAGAAGAAAAAAAGTAAGTAGGAGTAGACCTGATTTAACACTTTGGAGTGCAAACACAACACCCTTACATCACTAATAAACGGTCAAAGTCAAACACCAGCGGTCAAATTAGCAAACAATAGCCCACAAATCCGACGACCACAATTTCATCCATCACTACAAAACCAACACATTACGTTTGCTTATTTATTATAATACCATCCCATGTATTGCATTTGTTGTTGCTGCTGTAGCTGCTGAGGAATGAAATAGTTATATTGGTTCAACCTATTCATTCCAAGCTGGCCTTGCATCCCATCCCTCTGATATTGCTGCCACAGCACCTGCTCCTCCGTCATGTGGTGCTGCTTCCTCTCCATTTCAGACATCTGCACGTACGCCGGCGGCGGCACCGCCAGCGACGCTGCAAACGGGTCCACTCCCACACCCGCCCCAGGCGGCGCAGGCAATGCCAGCATTGTGGGCCCTGGCGCCGGCAGCGCCACGCTGCTTGCGCTCCCCACCACACCCTTCGCCTTCTCCGCTAGAACCCCCTGATCGGCCTGCGAGTATAGTCCATCCAATAGCAGCATGTCAAACCCGCCGCCCAGCGTAGTCTGCTGCCCCGACAGCCCGCTGGCCGACTGCACCAGCGCCGTCTCCCAGTCGGCGCTGTCGTCCTTAAACGCCTCCCATGCTGGCGGCGCAGCCGCAGCGCTGCCGCCATCGAACAAGGCAAGCGCCAGAGAGTCACCATGCTGCTCCATGGTTGGCGCGTCGTTCCGCAAGTTCAAGAAGTCAGCGTCCTCAGCTGCGGCACTGGATTTCTTCTTCCTGGCTTCCTCCTCTTCTTGAGCTTTCAAGGCCGCCTTCCGGATGACAGCCGCGTTGGAGGTCTCAGGGGCCGGGAGGGCCTTGATGGCATTCATATCGAAGCTCAGCTGCACCTCCTCTGCCTCCACCTCCGCTCTATCTTGAGCCTGCTCCTCCGCCGCCGGCAGAGGAGCAGGCTCAAGATAGAGCTGCTGAGGTCCCTGTTGGAGGTTGGCGCGGTCGCGGATGAACTCGTCCATGAGATCAAGCTTGCTGGAGGTGATGCGCTCGACGGAGGGGAAGTCGGAATGGCGGGAGATGCCTACGGACTTGCACCAGCAGTAGAAGGCGTCGAGTTCGTCGAACTGCTTGGCGAGGCGGGAGAAGATGTCGTGGACGCGGACGCAGTTGCGGACCTCCATCTCCATGAACCTATCAATAAAGATGTTCATGATCTCCTGGAGATCGTAGTATATCTGGTGGCTCTCCTTCACCAGCGGGTACAGCGCCACCGCCACTATCCGGTTGCTCCTCGCCGCCCCTGCATCTCCACGTTTATGCAGACGGTAGCAGATGAATAGATAAAACTTTTACATTTAACCCCCTATAAGTTGTCTAAATGATGAACCTGTGGGCCGGCAGGCGAGGAAGCGCTCCATGAGCTGCTGCAGGTGCTGCGTGCGAACAAATATCCCCTCCGTCTTCATGTCCCTCACCGGCGTCTCCCGCGCTGACTTTGCGGAGGCAGCGGCCGCAGACACTGCCGCCTCCTCCTCCTCCTCCCTCTGAGTAAAGCTACTCCCGGTCTTCCGGCTGTGCCGGCGCCCGTGCATCCGGAACTCCAGTCTCTCGTCCAAGTATCTAGCATAAGTTCTGACGAAGGCCGAGAAGTCCCAGGCGTCGGGCCTCGACGTGTCCCGGAAGTCTGACATGTTGAGCATGCGCGTGCCCTGGCGGGTGGCGAAGAAGATCTCCTGCTCGTAGGCGGGATCGCCCTCGATGACGAGGCGGTGGATGACGATGAGCGTTTTGAGGGCGACGGTCCAGCTCCGGGTCTTACCGAGGCGCCGAGAGAGGGTGGCGACGCAGGAGCTCACGTAGGCGCGCGAGTAGCAGGTGAGGCTGAGGATCTCCCGGACGTGGCGCTCGTCGGCGGGGTACTCGTCGTGGCGGGTGGCTTTCACGATGGCCACGTCGAGGTCGGAGACTGCCGTGCTGTTGCTGACCTTGGCGATGCCAATGCTCGTCTGGTCCTTCACGGCACCGATGGCCCGCCGGATCGTGCTCGGAGCCATCAGGAGCTTGATGATGATGCCGCTGCCAGACTACTTTGTTCTGGTGTTCTTCTTCGTCTTCTCCTACGTCTAGTTTGGTGGCATTGTGAGATGAGAGGAACAAAGAAGGGAGAAAGAGTGGAATGATGGCTTCTTGCTTTCTCTTCTTTCTTCCTCTCAATCTCTGGCTTGTCAATCTCTGGATGAGTCCAGGAAATGCGGCACATTTGAATGGATGACATATACAAGGGCCATGACTATCGGAATGTTTGTGGCGAAATTGGTACGGATAAATGTCCACATTTGATGTTTGACCTGGCCTTTTACTAAAATTGCCCGCAAGCCAACCCAACCCAGGTTTGGTTGTGTATTACATGTTTAAGACGTTAATAGGAACAGCGAAGGTTGACATCTTTTGAACTCCCTCCCATCCAAATAAATAGTTGAAAAAGTTTTTAAAAAATTCAATTAAGGCGAAATAACCAGAGTTGAGAAGCAGACGAAAAGATTACTATCACGTACAGAGCAGAATGACAATACATTCTGGAAAGATTACTACCATGCAAAATTGAATCACAAACAGCAAACCCACTTCCATCACAATAACTACTTCACAGAAACATGCTCTAGAAATCCTCTACAAAAATCCACATATAAAGCAGAAAGTTATTAATGAAAAGTACAATAACATACTATGCTGTTTAAAACAGACAATTGACGATTAACTGAATGGATCAGTTCGGGGTCTGTAAATACAACTTAATAAGCTTTAAATAACCTAGAATCCTTATCATTGCATCGATTTCCAGTCGAAGTACTGTAAATGTTATTCAATACTATCCGAAACTAGAATCCAAAATTCAGAAAGAAGCCAAGTCATCAGTTGACACAGGCATCCCCAGCATAACTGCATGACAAACATCCATCGGATTTGGAGCCAGCTCTCGTGTTGCTGTAAGAATTCAGATTTTGTCCACTTCATTTGCTCAGATTTGCTTCTACAAATAATCAGCTATCATGGGCGATGAGAACACCTACAGGTGCTTGAATCGGCATAGAAGAAAGAATTCTTGGATCCACTTCCACGCACATCCGAGCAAGAGGTAATGTTCTGACGATTCTCTGTCGGCAGAACAGAATTCAAGCATTGCTGCTCAGTTTCACCTGGCTCATTGTTTTCATCTCCAAAGCCATCCATCTGATCATATGACCAGTTGAGAAATAATGGTCATAAAAAGAACATGAAAACAGATAGAGATGGATGGACAAAAGTGGAGTTTAACGAGAAAATGCATATACCTCAAGACTCAATGAAGCTTGACCAGCATCGATATTAGGTCCTGGAGGAGAACTGTTTATTGCTGAAGCAGTAGTGCCATTACACACAAGTGAAGCTGAAATATCAGTGCTATTCAGATTTTCGAACCCAGGCAAGCATGCAAGTGGATTATGGATGAACAGATCATCCGGCGTAACCAGTTCAGAAGGATCAATTTCCATCAGTAATTGCTCATAATCCAGATTCAGATAATCTTCATTTGCAGATTCGGTAGGATGCATTGTGTATTCACTTATGACTGAGCAACTGTCCACAGCTGTCTGCTCAGCCGATACAGTTGGATCTCCCAGTCCATTATATATTCCTTGAAGTTCCATATCAGAAACTCTGTTGGGATTATTGGGAAGAGTGATAGAGCCACCAGAAGTCTGTTACATGAACTCAAATTGAAGTCAGGTATTGCAAGAACATCCCAAGTTCAATTAGAAAAGAACCAACAATATACTAACATGAATACCTGTCCATGAGCACCTACAATAAGAAGTGGGGAATCACAGAGTGCTTCTATGAGCTCCTCCCACAGGGCCTCATCATCAGGTAAGGCAGGCACCGAAGACACCTCACCTGCTCCAGAGGCCAACTCCGGAATAACAGGCTCCAACAAGGTAGCCTGGTCATCAAATGGTGCTGGAGTAGAAAAAACACAAGATACAGATCCGCTACATTCAATACCTGTATCATCTTCCCAATCCTCCTCATTAAATGGGGCACCATATTGTTCCCCATTTCTTGGACCAGGGCCACTTTTTTGGAATATCTTGCAGAGCACATAAGCATCCTACAACAGGGTGAAGAAAAAGTCAGATCATCAGAAATGAAGGCCATAACTGGACTTGCAGAAAATAATTCTACAAGGTCTATTAGCTTAAGGGTTATATGAATTTAATGTAGTACGTCAGTGTGAAAAATAAGAACTCTGGGAATTAACTTGTGCATTAATATAGCAAAATAGATTACGGTTTTAAAAAGTGCAACTAATCATAACGAGGAGACATTCTTATTGAGTTACACCTACTACATCCACTTAAGGGCCTCAAGAAGGAATAGATCAATCATATGAGATAGGTAGAATAAACTAAACCTCTATTTAACCATCTAGACTAACTTTACATTAGCTAACGTCACCAAACTCAAACCCCAGTCTATTTTCCCTCTTCAAGCAGACCTTAAATTCTACCCTGTGCATACATGGCAAAGATTCGTACTTCCCAATGACACAAATCAAAACAGCCAGTTAAACATTAAACCTCAACTCCTTGAAGAATCAAAACCAAGTTACAAGTCTAATCTTAGCTTGGATAACATGCAATAGGTTAAATTGTTTTGAATGCCATTTAACCAAAAAAATGCAATGTCAAAAGCTCCTGAAGGAAAACTAAAGAGTTAGATTACAGTTTTTCTTAATTGCACAACACATGATAATCATCCTGACAAGGTTTCAGTTTACATCCCAAAAAATACTTCAAAATGATTGTGCAATTTAATTTATGGTCATTGAGATAATTACAAGACAATTATGATAATGCAAATCTAAAAATTGTCATAGTTAATCATTACCTGTGTGACTCCAGCATCCAAGAGCTCCTTATCCTCAAGCCTATACTCATACATAACCCAATCAGTTCTGGTACCTCGAGGGGCCTTGCCTAAATGGAAAATCAGAGTTTTTTTCCTTCCTACAGTTCGAGTGCTATAAATAATGCACCTATCTTTTCCAGTGGTTTTCCAGTATCCAACATCAGTAGCTCTATTTGTCCTGGACCCATTAGCATATTTTCGATCTCGAGGGCAAAAGAAATACCACTCAAGGTCTTTGCTTTTCAAGCAAGATTTCTCTGCACCAAACAGAAGAGAACTTAGAGAAATATGAAATGGAACCAAGTACAACAAGAGAATTATATCTTGAAGGAAACCAAGGCCTAAGAATATTAAAAGAGCTTGGCCTGCTGAAAGTATAGACTAAAAATATGGAAAATGGAGCATGTACCCCAGGAGACCATGTAATTGCACCTAATACTCCTTCAACTTGCAAAAATATCCTTGAACCTATTCTTCCATCATAAACAGTGCTAAATCAATATCAATGCAAAAATATTTTGCTTGGAAACCCCTTCTCCTTTAGCATATACCTCTCATGTTCAAACATCCATTCCAGAAACTAGATGCCAGGATCTTACGCAGAAACTATTTATAAAGTTATACGCAATACTTTTGGATACATACCCACAAAAGTACGATTCATGTCACATTTAACATAGTTAAAAATGGAAAATTGAACTGCATACACAAATTGAAGGGGTTTGCAGTAATTATGATCAATTACATAGTTCATGAGGACACATCCAATTATGCAAATTAGACGGTATATACCAGCTAAAGAAAAAAAATCAAGTAATCCAGAAACAAATGCTGCAAGTAAAAGAAACAAGTGCAACAAAAGAGATTTTCCACAAATCAAAGCTGACCAAAAGCAAATTTCACCTTTAAAAATGAAGATGGAATAGTCAATGTAGTGCAAAAAGAAAATGTACCTGGAAGATCCCAAGGGGCAAATTTGTACAGCTCAACTTCTGCTATGACCTCAAATTGGACTGGCTTTCCCATCACTTTCCTCTTTAAATAATACCAAACCAGCTCAACATCAGTCGGATGAAATCGGAAGCCAGGTGGAAGAGACTTACCCATTGTAATTGAGAAACTTCCTCAAAATATTATGGTGTAGGATGGCAGAAGGTTGGTCTCAATGTTACCCCAAAACAAGTTGTTCTTCACTTGCAATCAGATATTATCCCAGTATATATTTTGAAACTCGTTCTTCACTTATAACCAGATAATATTTCAAGATATTTATTGAGCACAAACTCAAGAAGCACAGGACACTTGGATTACTGGAAAACCCAGAGGAACTTCAACGATTTGTCAAGTCCAGTGCCGAAACAAGACGCAGCAAGAACACCGCAGCCGGCTTCGGTGTATGTACCAAAAGACACAACAAAAAGATAACGGAGAGTCCTTTTTGTTGATGTCAGCAGACATTTGAAGAATCCTGGTTTCACAAATAAAATATCACACTGAGTGCCAAATGCTTGATATCGCTTGTATGTTTCAGACACTCATTTACAAATAAGTCACAGAAGAGGTAAAGCAGCTAACTCCACAAAAAGAATGAACATATGACCTTGGTGACAAAACAATAACATGAATTGAATATCCCTGTAAACAGGGAACAGTATGTCTTCAAAAGCCAAATCTTCAATTCAACGAACAGTATGTCTTCAAAAGCCAAATCTTCAATTCAACATAATATTAAGGCATTTTTTGGCAACCATATTTAAGGTGATGGTACACACTGCTATTTAATTCAATGTAATGAATTAAGTAGTAAAACGTTTCAAATAAGATTGCACTGCTTATAATTTGTTTACATTGATTTGATGATTCTCTTTCCTATGGCTAGACAGGTTAGCTTACCAAACAAACTAAAAAGTAGCTGATAATGCAAGAACCTCCTTTCTTGGCCCATTTGGTCATGGAGTAACCCAGAAAAAATTGTACTTATGACACATCTAACATTGTCAGAGCTAGAGTTACGAATATGAATAACATGATGCTACCCTTCAGTATAAAAAAATTGTCAACCATCAAGCAAAAGTATATGCAGAGACCTAAACTTCAAAAACCATGACTGCCAAGAGATATTAAACAAAAAAAAGGAAGCAACCCAGCAAGCAACAGACTAAGCTGGAGCCCATACTACAATTGTAACCAATCCAGCTAGACCTGCAATAACCAACACTCACCAAATTCATGGTTTGAAGAAAAGACAAAGGCCATAGGCACTTTAATTTGACGGTCACAGTCAATTTCAAGCAACGTTTTATTCCTCAAGTCATTATAACTTCATAAATGCGTCTCATCATGGAAATCAAAGACCTAAACAATCAATTTACTAATTCTGTGTGCAATCAATCACAGAGGACAAGACCGAACATCAAATAAAACGATACACCTAAAACTATAGTGAACATACACAACCAAACATCAATCAGTAAAACCTCACGATACCAACAAACTCCAATAAACACACCCAGCACAAAAATCAAACACCAGCCTCATATCATCAGCATTTCATGCTCTCATCGAACAGCCACATGGGCAACAACTATCATCACTTTATAATCACGTACCAAGCCACCAAAACAACGTTCACTACGATCAAAACCGATAGAACCCCAAACATTCACCAAAGCACCCTTCCTCCGAGCAAATCTAAAACCCGAAGGAAACCTAGAAATCAAAACAAACCCAAAATAACATCAAACAAACCCCCGATCTCCAATCCAAGCAGATCTAGAACCAGGCAACACTCACAACCAAAATCCCCAGTCAAACATCACGAACTCACAACCAAAACTAGATCGCATCAACCAAGACCTAGAACCCCCTCAACCAGAACGAGACCAAACACTCATCGATCAACAAAACACAAGAAAACAACGATCTAAAGCCAAAAGAATCAGCTGATTCGAAAAGACTTGGATCAGATTTGGGAGCTTACTCTCGAGGGGGTGGGCGGAGTGCGAGGAAATGGTCGACGCGAGGAGGCGGCTTAATCTCAAGTTAGTGAGGTGAGAAAAGTGGAGACGAGGGGTTTATATACATAGAAAAAGAGAATAGCGTTTCCCTTGGAACTCGAAACGCAGGAAACGGCTCTCAGTTAAACAAGAAACGGTAGTTTGACCAATCAGAGGAAGAGGTGTGCAGGGGAAGCTGATGGCATAATTGGCAATTCCATGAGAATTTTGTTTTGCATATATACCCTAATAAAAATGCTTAATTAAAATGTAGGTGCCAAGAGTTCTATTTTTTGTAATTTACAAGTTAATCAAGTAGGAAATTGAAAATTATACTTTAGTGTTTGTATTTATTATTTTTGTATCAAAATAAATTATACAAGATGAGAATATTAGAGAAAATGAAACTTTAATGACTTCCACATAAGTGGCAATTCTACCTTTTTTATATGAAATATACAAAACAAAAATTAAATATCAATTGGCTAAACTGAAAAGTTACTATTAAGACGGAGATCCATGTGGTAATTTATTCTAAAAAATACACAGAACCTGGATAATTGTCCTCAAACCAAAAAAATCCAAAAAATTCTCAAAAATAAAAATTCCAAAAGTTAAAAAAATAAGAAGAAGATTACACCACCTTGATGGTCTTGATTTAGGCATCTGTTCATAATTTTTTTAAGAGAAAACAATGCGACCTTAAAATAGTGAATTATAAAAAAGACATATTTCACCTTGATCAAAATCCATGAATTCTATGTACCACAGAATTCATCGATGAACATTCAAACTAGTCTATCATATAAACTTAGCAAATCTTACCTTCAACGTGATTCCACTAAACACTTCTTCATTGCTTGAAACAAAAGAACATAAACCTTGCGTTTTCAATATATAGGAGAAAGGGAAAAGAAGCCTCTCATGGATAATATATACAGCAAAATCAAAATATAATAATTCAAGAACAAATACAAATGTACATTGAATCTCTCACAACAAATGTCGGTGCATTCATCATCACCAAGTTTTTGTCTCCCAAAAGGAACAAAAACAGCAGTTTTGTACTAGACATCATACACTTAAAAATTAAAAATACCAAGTTTTCCTTGTATACAGTTACTCTAGCCCAAAGCTGTACCTGATAATTTCAGACCTAACCATAATAGGCAACAACTCAAGAACAAGACACCATATAAGAATAATTTTCCTTTCACAACATCAGTAAAATACTTTACAACCTGAAATCCATTTCAAGCATCTCAACAAGATGCTCAACAAATGTGGAAGAACAAAAATGCACACACCAAAGAAACATGCTGATCACAACAACACTGATCAGATGTCAACAAATGCAAAAAGGGTTCCCAAACTCCATTACACCCTTTCAAGACAAGAATCAAGAATGGATGTACAAATGGGACAAAATGGGACAGGCGCCTCTTTCAATTTCCCGATGAAGTTGGTATATACTGGAGGCATAAGGATTGCACAACCATCTTCTGTATGTATCAGCTCACTGGCCATCCCAACTCCGAAGCAATTGCCATTTCCTTTTATGGACATGCACCTAGATGTGGGCTTTACTTTCTTTTGGTTTATAGCATCTGCTGAACACTTGTAATATCCACAAATAGAGATCAAAGTTGATTGAGATCAGAAAGATGGAATTTCCATCTGTGAATTCAATTTTCTAAGGTGCCAACTCAAATCACCCTCAGTTTCAGTGAAGGCTGCCGCTTGGGCTGAAGTTAGCTAACTAGTTGACATTAAAGATGGGGATTGTGATATAGTCACTCTAGTTGGCTCCGTCCATGACCATTGACCAGCAAACTTCATTAGATTTAATTGTCTTGGATGATGCTGACCAAATCAAGGGAAACCACAAACAGCAGCTTGGAAACCTCACAAAATTCCATTCAATACCCGCTGGTAATAATCATATTGCCGTGTTCGCCATGCATCTAAGCTGCTGCTGATCAGGGAGAGCACCAATGACACACATTGCTGGTTGATACAAAAGGATAAGGCAGTCAGAGACCTCCTGCCAGCTAACATAGAGTGTTAATGACAAACATCGATTCAGATAATTGGATGCAAACCTCTTCTGTGAGACCTAAATGAAACCGTTTCCTCAAATTTTGTATTGTCCGAGGGCCACCTTTAAAACAAGGAAAACCTGAGTCCTGTGACCAATAAATTAAGCAGAGTTGCACATAAATCCAGTTTCTAAAGCCTTGCTGCAAGGATGATAGGTCATAATAATTTCTCCCCTATTTATTTCAGATACCAAGTAGACAAATTCTTGGTCATGAAGAAAAAAGAAACTCAGAAACAATAGTGAGCTATATATAGTGCTACTTTAGCTGCAGTATCAAAAGCACAATCATCATTATGACAAATCATCTAAGCAGTATAGGTAGGTGTACAGATCATGGAAAGTTGGCAACAGAATGCAACATAAAAATAATATTTGAGTAGAAGTGATAAAAAGCAAGACCATCATCCATCTAAGGCTACAGGCCATGGCTCAAATACAAGGTTAACAATCAGTTTTATGCTGCAGTCCTCTCAAAATGACCACATTAAGGACCAATGTCACTTTGAACAAAAGATGGACTAGCCACAATAAGCATTAAGCTAAGCAAGCTAGTGGATAGCCAGACTGCAAAACACAGGACCAGATATTTAATATCGACAACATAAAATAATATCAGAAAAATAATAATCACAAGCTGAAGCTACCTGCATCATTTCAACCAGAAGTATAATGTGCTCTGCATGCTTGCGGCAAGTAAGAAAACCTTGTATGCATAACACCTGAGAGAAACAGTAATCACAGATGATTCAAACATGTAACAAAGAAGCTACAGGAATAAGATTGACAAGTAACAAACCTTAAAATAATCAAAATATTCACTAGGGGTTCCCTCTGCATCAGAGTCCATTACCTGACAAAGAATGCATGATTCACAAGGTTTGTGTGAACAAGAAATAAGCATACCTGACCAACAGAAGCAAACCAAATGGAAACAAATTTGATATAAAAGCTAATACCTCACCTCAAGAAGTTCCCGGGTTAACTTAAATGGAGCACTCTCAAAATTCACACCCCCAGGAGAATTAGATAGCATAAAACCGAAATCAATGTGTATAATATGCCCTTCTTCATCCAACAAGAGATTTCCATTGTGCCGATCTTTCACCTGAACCAAAACAATTAATTAACTAAAATCAAAAAAGCTCAATTACAATCAGGGAATTAAAACAAATTTTGGAGAAGAGATTTTATTGGTAATTGACCATCTATTTCCAGCTACACAAGAATTCAAACGTACCAAAAATTCTTAAAGCAAATACATGTGAAATCTAATAAAAGCTCTCTTAACCATAGAAGAAAAAACATATTGTACAACGTTGTAAATTGAAGATATGGAAAGCCAAGAATATTGTCATTCCTAGCATAAAGCTCGATGATGTTGCTCAAAAGTATCTATGTTGGGAATTGCTCTCCCACATGCCAATGACACTGTAAGCAGCATTCATTATGATGTCCTGACTTATGAGGATTGAGTTCATATTGCACAACAATTGGTTATGTCAGAACAAGGACCTTACATTAAACAAAATTCTGACAACACCTTCAGAATAATCATGAATAGCAACAGCTAGCAACACCAAGATTTGATTGGTTTGGAAGCTATTTGATGTATCAGCCACACAAGCAAAGAAATGCTTATGTAGTAAAGGGCTAATAGATCTTAATTTTTTATGCAAAGAATAAATAGGAAGTTGCACTAAACAAAAAAGAATAAATAGGAAGCATGTACAAAAGGTACTTTCACTTCTCAAACACCATAGGATCTGTCAAAGTTTGGGGTTAACTAATTATCAAGATTAAAAAAAGAAACTAAAGAAAAGCCAGTCAGCTCAGATCATAAGCATCAATTAGAGGAGGATTAAGCATTGAAAATGTGGGACATATTGCACCTGAAGAAGATAGCATAATATAGAATAACCTGCCATGCTCTCAACGAAGTTCCTCTGCAAATAATTAAATTTCAATGAGAAAGATGTAAATAAGTTTCCATTCAAAGTATCTAACAAGCAATCAGAGGGTTAGTTTGATCCATGGTTATAAATTGAGGACAAGCTAGGATAAGCAAAATAGGCAAGGGCTTACACTAGCTTACCTTGCTTACCCACAAACCAAAGAAGCCAATGAGCTTCAATACAGCTTATATATCTTTTCCCAAGTAGATCATCAACAAAACAACAAAAAATTTTGGTCCAGGAAAAAATCAATAAACGAATTACAGTAGGCCGCGATACGGGAAAGCCACAAAGGGATATCTGAAGAATGCCCAAGAATTCAAGAAAAGTACAGTTAAGCAGAAGCATCATTGCACAAAGAAAAATGGCAATTCACCTCAAAAGCATCTGAGTCATTGTTTTCTTTCCAATATTCTTCAACCCCCTTATGAGTAGGCATGATGCATGCACGATTTCAACATAATATGAAACCCAGCTGAGGATTTGTTTGATGATAATTCTAGAATTAAAATTCCAAAATGCAAAGGAACTTTGCTTCGAACAGGTCAACTTCAATGACATGGTTATCCACTAATAATGCTAAACTTAAACAAAGCAAAATTATACAATTTTGCTTCGACTGATCAACAAGCTGCCCAACTCGCACCAGCATGTTGTATAATAAGTATAAACATAGGAGGAGAAAACATACTACGCAATCTATCTACATTTTCTGCAGTAGAGATAAAGTATGTGCATTATCATAACTGCTCCATTATATATAGACAACCAGACAGAAAAGCTTGCAAGAAAAGTCAACCTAAATTGGCTATTCAGTTCTGGATAAATGGGAATCAGTAGTAAAAGCAGCTTCATCACAAACACACTGCTAGATTAGTAGCCAGTGTGGAGGCACTTCCCCGTACAAAAAGAGCTTTTTACATTTTACCCACAAATTATTTCAACATGTTTGAAAACAAGGAAGACAAGGATAGTATACTGAAAAAACATTTGCTATGTCTAGCTATTCATCAAAAGCTACTCACCAACTTCCATACTCCAAGTACTATGATTCTTGAATTTCAAGTTCTCTCAGATGGTGAAAATCATATCAAAAACAGGCATATTAGAACTACATCTCATTTTGACTTTTGATAACCACATCAAGACACAAGCCCTTCATATGAATGATTTTTATTGATCATAAATGCATACTGTTGCTACAATTTGATAAGCTAACAAGCTGATCTCCAAGATACATGGGTTACAAAGAGCATAAAGTACTGGAAAAATAAGCATGGAAATCTAGGATTTGTACCTGCGGTCATCATCTAATTAACTCGAAGGATAATTAACTGTTCATGAGAAAAATAAAGTTTGGAAAGAACAACAGAACCAAAAGTTAAATTACCTGTGCAAGCTTAAAATTTGGGGAATTCCCTTCATATTTTGTGTTGAAAAATTCACGCAAACTTGATACATTAGGGAACCTGCTCTTTATAGAATGAAGAGATGCCTACACATTGATGAAGAACTATGGCATTTATAACAAAATATAATGATGAAATCAATTAAATCAAGGACATGGGCAAAAAATTACCGTGTCAGGAATTGTTTCGATAAGGGCTGTATATGAAGAAGTAACGAGGACCTCATAAGGACGCAACCAAAGTGGCAGACCAGCTTCCTGGTATATATCTAACATACATAAACAAATTTGATTAGTATTCCCAACCATAACTAATTGAAATTGTCTGTAAACACAGAAACAATGCATGGTTTTTATCTCATAAAAAGAGTCATGTAGCAAAAAGGTAATTCGTGGAAACCAACACCAAACATAAGTTGGAGAGCAGAGGCTTTCACATAGCATGGTTTTAGTTGTGCAACATCTGATAGGGTGCACTTTCTCATCAAGGTTTGAAGCATCAGCTGATCCCAGACACACACCAAACATCTGCGTGCGCCAACCAATCCTTATTCCCTATTTTAGATTTGCTAAAATTTCTTGGATTTCAACATCAAAGAATTTAAAAACTCTAATTGACTATCATGAAAATCAAATACCATCACCACTATTTCTCAAGCAGAGAAAATAACAAGCAATCCCAGGAAAGACAAATTGACTATCATGAAAATCAAATACCATCACCACTATTTCTCAAGCAGAGAAAATAATAAACAATCCCCAGAAAGACAAAACAGATTTCTACAACTGAGTAACAAGTATATTGTCATTGATGAATCTCGAGAGCATGATCCCAAGGGAGCAATTATGAATGATAAAAGCTGGTCAACAAAGAAGGAAAAACAACTTGTGCACTTACCATAGAAATGTGCAACAAGCTGCACTGCCAAATGCTCCTGTCTACAATCATCACCACTCTTCACAATAACCTACATTTAACAAAGTGAATGAAAAATTTTCTTGTATGAAGATGAAATGAAGTATTATTAGCATGCAAATGAACAACAGTTATATACCAGTACTAGATAAAAAAAGGCTATACACCAGTGAACAGAATGAGATTCTAGCTTACAGTTACAAGTGTATCTACTTGCACTAATATAGTCCGTTGGCTCCAGTTTTTTTACAAGAAACGATCGAATTTTGGACAAGTATGTGGAAAGTTTATGGATACCTTCAAACAGCTTATACCGATATTCCCATTGATTGCTAACCAGAACTAATTTATTTCACTAGAGATTTTGCTCCATGAAAAATCTCAAAACTCATTATTCACAAAAAGTAATTAAGGTCACTTTATGGGAAATTGTGGATCACTGTTCCCAAGTATAAAAATATATAAAACGGAGACAGAAGTGGACTTTTAATGTATGTATGGTCAGGTCATTATCTTGAGCTTCATATTTCGGTTGCAATAATAAAAAAGAACTATAAAAGATTAAGAATTTCTAAAATAGCTATTATGATCTTGTCTGATAGGAAAGGGTTCAATGAATTGCTTCTCCTGCAACAGATTCTTGCTGTTGGAAACTAGAAGTCAATGGAATTTAGTAAAGCAAAATCATATGTATATAATCCATGGTCCCAATGAAACATAAGCAAGAGCATATCACTAAAGGCCTGTCTGGAAAATTAGGTATGGATTTTTTCCCAGAGGATTTGGAGTTGCATGCAACCTCACTTGCTATAAAAAATCATATGATTGGTATGTGAGATTATTAATGATAGGGAGTAGAAACATGCAACCTTCATTCCATATGAAAAATAAAAAGAGGTAATTTTCTCTATGAAATCATAGGAAATCCATGATTTCATAGAAATTTGATGTTATCAAAAAATGGTGCCAAACACTTACATAGGAAAAAAATACCTATGGAGAAAAAAAACTTATGAAACTCCCAATTTCTATAGAATTTGGAGGTATCTAAACAGCCCCTATTTCAACATCTAAACAAAATAAAACAAATCAGGAGCAAGTTACTTACAGATTGCAAGTCCCAACCAGGTAATTTTCCATATACAGATGATTTTCGTGTTCTTTCTTTCTTTACCTCCCAAAGTTCACCCGATAAAGCATCGCTAGGTTTAGGGATTCCACCATTAATACTCTGTTAGAAAAGATAGATGCCAATTTTTTAACTTCATCAATGTGGTGATATTGAACAAATAAAGCACTATCTTTTAGAGGAAAAAAAAACTACCTGTGGTTTTGCATCTGATGAATCCTGTCCAGCTAATTTTAATGGAAGCCCAGGAGGTGCATGCCCTTTCGCAGCTGCAGCCTGCAGATTGAAGGAACTAATGTCTAACAGAGGATCTTAGCTCAAAAAAAGAAAGTAATGGAAGGAAGCAACATACAGCATTTAATGGAACGCTTTAATGGACAAATCTTAAATGTAACCGCATAAGTAAAACATGAACAAGAACCTATAGTAGCAGAATCAACAATAGTTAAGAAGCAAGTTCATATATAGACAATCTCAACATGAAAAGATGAGGAAAATATAACATGTACAGATTAGAAGAAACCATTTGATCAAGAACAAAGGAAACTATTAAGAAGCCTGTTTCAGGATGTACATTATTTTTAAAATTTTCCAGTTCATTAACAGTTCATGTCAAGTTTTATCGAAATTAGCTCCTGACAGGAAAAGCCAAGGATCAACATAGAACTTATATCTCAAACATCTGATAAAACAAAGACAATGCTACAGAATTTCACTAATGAGCACCATGATTATCATATTTTTGAAATATGCGAATGAGGAAGAACACAGTGGGCAACAATTCTTTCTGCCACTTAGTAACTGCCTAGAGCAGAAGGGTATCCATGGGGCTGTACTTAGTAACACAATTATTGAATTTGGAAAGCCTACGTTCATTTCATACAGCAGGCTAAGATTGCAGCAACCTCTGGATCGACGTTATGATGCAGTGTTTCACAAAAACATTATAAAAAAGGAGGAAGACATAGAAAGACTTTCAACCTGAAACTTAAAAATATTTAAAGTTGAATAAGAACAAAAAAACCGGTGGGCTTTTGTAGCAAAATGAAACAATCTTCAAAGTCCAAACCATACAAAATATCCCCTTTTACTTACAGGCCCACCTTTACTTCCTCAAAGGCAATTGTGCTTGGAACTCGGCGGTGTTCCTTCCAGCGTGGAGGCTCTTGATCATCTACATCTTCCATGTTTACCCCAGGAACTGCTGACAAACTGACTCTTATCCATGCCAGATCTGGTTCAGCATCTGAAGTCGATGAATTCAGGCCATGCATATGTGAGGTCTCCTTCCCACCCTTTGGGTGACAAACAACTTCTTTTTCAATAGACAAACTGACATTAACAAATTTCACTTTGGCTTCCCATGATTGTGCCATTGCTTGATCAATAGCCTTCGAGGTTGAATGCAGCATTCTACTTGTTGTATCATGATGCATGTCTTGTTGGATCCATAAAGGATATGCCCATGGAGGTGGCTTTGGCAACTGAGCGTCCCCATTTGCCAAAGGTATTCCTCCTCTTGAAAGTTTTTGACCGTCTCCAATGTCTTTTATAGAACTGAAATGAAATATTATTGAACCATGATTTAATTAGCTAAAGGTTAATGGCATGACTGATATATAACCAAGAAGGTATAGAATAAACACATGATTAGAAACCACACAACCATAAAGAGTATCTTACTTATTACACTTAAAACGCATCCGAAATTCAAGAAATTACACTGAAATAACCAAATAAAAAACGATCAACAAAATTAAGAATTGCAAAGAATCATCTACCTGGGGGCTTCACCTTTCAAGACTTCAACACATATTAAATATGGAGCTTTCTCCCTAGAATTCAGAAGAACAGCTTCATCCTCAGGAATATGAACAACTCGATAACTTCCCTTTCCCATAGGAAAGCAAACTCCTACATTATTAAATAATGCTAAACATGAGTGCTGAACATAAGTAATCTGATGTATCCAAACAGAGAAACTAGTCATCTTACAATCTTTCTCAGAAAGTATCTTGCAACAGTTTCTGTAATCTAGATCTATGCCAAATTTATAACAATATAAATACGACTGTGCTGTACCTTCTGTTGATGATTGCTCCTCAAAATCTACAACTAAGATGAAAACCAATACTGATGATCATATTGAATTATAAAAATGGTACTCACAGGTCACTCTAGAGAAGAAAGGTATTTCACGTCAAAAAGAAATATGGTGAACCATTTGAAGAATTGGGAACCTAGCACCATTAGCAGAAAGAGACACCAAGTTCAAGTTCTATAAAATCAACAGAAAAATTCTGAAAAGACACTAAGACCATTACTTTGAAGCCGTTTGACAAAACTGACTAGCTTACAAGCATCATATTTTTATGGAAATTTACAAATTCAAACAAGAAATGAATATTACCTCCACTACTTTGAGCTTCTGAAATATGTGAGTTTATCTCCACAAGAGACTGGAATAAGGAAAATCAAAAACGTTAAAGTTCAAGTCAAATCTAAGGCCAAATTTAAAATTAACATAAGATGATAACAAAGTAGAAGTCAAAAAGCCAAATACCTCTCGAAGAGCACTTTTGCGATCTTCGATAAGGAAAACATCAATCAAGCCATAGGATATATCACATAATGATTGCACAAACTCCAACGAAGCATGATAAGATCCTTTGCGCATTTGCAAAATTACATTTCCAGGCAAAGGTGGTTTTGCATGTGACTTTTCATTCCGTTCCCTTGGTGAACCAGGACACTTCTGCTTTGTAAAAGACGACTGATGAATCAAAGAACACACAGATTGCAGAATTTTGATGAACAGCTGAAGAACTACAATTGTGACAACTGGCCACATGAAACATATTGCAATGATGAAGTCACAAGATGAATCAGCAACAGACATAGCATTGAAATGATAAATAAAGAGAAAGTTGTGGTAACCAAAGATGACATCAGAATGTTTTAGATTCTGTAAGAAGTGGAGGACAATTCAAGCTGCTGATTGCAACAACAAAAGTACAACAATATTTTCAAAACCATAAATTCCATATGCTGGCAAGCACTTCAATTCTTCAGCAAGATATCAGAAAGATGCTCAGTACTCACCTTGAAGAATCTAGAAGCCATGATGTATAAACTGAATATTGGGTCAACAAACTTTCTAAAGTGAATGGTAAATGTGGTGGAAGTCACAGCTGACACAGATAGAAACAGATAAGGATCTTAAACATGAATAATATATGTTTAATCATGTAGTTGCATGACAGAATGTAATCTGTGTTTGAACTCAATAAATTACCAACTTTAATTGTTTGGCATCCATATCCCAACCCAAATGTCATCAGAAAAAATTTAAGGGCCCGTGCAGGGAGCAGGAAGTTCAAACAAAGATTTAAACTTCACTAATAGACTATTTAAGTGTTAAGCCTGTTTTCTATGTCAAGGAATCCCATTCTAAAGCAAACTTGAGCCGAGCACTCCTATGCAAGAAGAAAAGGGTTGCAATTTGAAATATCTCTCAATCCAATAAGTAAAAATGATTCCCAGCAAAATGAGATCACATTGAGTTACCTTCCTATAATAACATCTCCATGTTCAAATTGAGAAAACTTCCCAGAAGATAGGGAACAATTATGACTAAAGGAGAAATAATATACACACTATGTGCAAAGAGACTTAAGGAAGGCTCTCTAACTCTGACAGAAGTAATTCTGGAGGGCGAATATCAACCAATTGTTGCTTTTAAATGGCATCAGCGTACCTATCTTTAATATCAATGCAGTTTGGATCCTTGTATCTTATCTCCCTAGAAACTTGGTTCAGAGGTCATCTTCCTCCTACAGAAAATTGAACAGTTGAAGGCACAAAAGTTTGAAGTTGGTTGTTACTAGAAGTAATTAAAAAATCAAGGTTTTATACAATGTTATAGGATTTGAAGTGATGAACATCAAACTCGAACTTTATGGTACTCGAGTCTAGGATGCACCAAATAGTAATCCTTTCAATTACTCACAAAGTATAGGATAAGAAGAAGCCAATCACTGTAGAAATGATACGTAGAACCTTTTTTGGTCACTTGACAGAAATAGGAATAAAAAATCTTAATTTAAAACAAGCAATAGAAATGAGCAGTGCAAATATTGCACGACATTATGCAATTCATACCTCTTTCTCTTTCTTTAAACCAAACAGCTCGGAATCTTCGACAGACTGGTCACGATCACGAAAAAGCTTCCGAAAGAAGTTCTCTGTTCCTGGGCTACTTTCTATTGTACAACTGTTGACACTATTTTCATTTACAATTACTGTCCTGGCTTCTTTAGGATGTACCCTGAACAATTTACAGAATGACAAAGTCTCAGAAGTATCATCTTCTTCCAAGCCACCATTACACTTGCTGATTTCCTCATTCCTATCACGCCCATCCTTCCTTGCATCATGCTTGTCTTTAAAAATCCTCTTGAAGAACCCATCCTTCTCAGCTTCATCAATGCTCCCATTAGGCCTATCATCCTCCTCATTCATATCCAAAGCACCATCTTTTCTCTCCTCATTTTTCTCCTTGAAAATCCTACGGAAGAGGCCTTCCTTCCCAGCTCCTTCAGCATTCCAACCACCCTTATTTTCCTCCTCACTCACAGTCACAGCATGTCCACTAGCTCGCCTCTCCTCATGTTTGTCCTTGAAAAGACTGCGGAAGAACCCCTCCTTTTCATCATCCTCAACACTTTCACGACTTCTATCCGCTTCATGATCCTCCTTCTCCTCATTCTTATCCTTAAACAACCTCTTAAAAAATCCCTCCTTCTCATCATCTCCTAAGCTTCCAGTGCATTTCTCCTCATTCTCATTCTTATCCTTAAAAATTCTCTTTAAAAACCCATCCTTCTCATCATCCTCTCCTAACCTCTCCTCCTTATCCTTAAACAACCTCTTGAAAAACCCCTCTGAGCTTGAACCTGCCACTTGCTCCTCCTCTTCCTCCTTACTCTCCCTAAGCAACCTCTTAAAAAACCCATCTTTGTCCCCCTCATCCCCTTCCTTCTCCTTACTCAAAAGCCTCCTAAAAAACCCATCTTTATCGCCGTCGTCCCCATCTCTTTCCTTGCTGTCTGTCAAAAGCCGCTTAAAGAACCCATCTTTATCCCCCTCCTCCTCTCTCTCTTTGCTATCCCTCGAAAGCCGCTTAAGAAATCCATCTTTATCGCTCTCCTCCTCCTCTCCTCTCTCCATACTCTTCCTGAAGAGCAGCGCATCCCGGAGCTTCGGCCCGGGAACAAGCTTCTTCAGGATCTTCCCATTCTCATCGGCTGGATATCCTTCAGGCGTCGACGTCAGTGACATCAGCCGCTGCTTTGACGAAAGTAGCCGATTCAGAACAGGGTTCTTCGGAGTAGGCGAATCGCTGGACGCAGGACGAATTAGTGGCGGCCACTCCCCCATCAAAGTGGCAGCGATCTGGCACCTCTCCTGGATCCTCGAAATTCCCTCAGAGTCATCGGAATCCTCAAGCTCCGCCACGAGGAACCAGTGGACTTTCAACGCAATACGGAGCGATTTGGAGCAGGTATCAATGACGAACTTATCCAGCGAAGGGCTAGGAAGATGGACGAGCATGTACGAGATCTGGAAGAGATAGGCCTCGATGCCGGCGAGGGGAAGATTGTACATGCGATTGCAGAGGTAGTCACGGACCCCAGGGTGAGGGTGCTTGTAGAGGTAGCTGACAGCGATCCATTCGCAGAAGAAGGCGGAGTCGAAGAAGCGGACGAGCCATCCGCTCTCGCCGGCGGCGGCGGCGGGGCTGGCGGCGATCTCGCGGGGGTGGCGGTCGGAGCCCCAGTCGCGGTTGAGGCCGAGCAGCCGCGACATGGCGGGGGGAGGCAGGATCTCAGGGGGACAACGGCGGCGGCATCGGGCAGCTAGAGTTTGGGAGAAAGCCCTATAAATTGGGGGAATTAGGGTTTGATTTCAGGGACGAATTTTGAATTCGTCGGCTGCACCATCGGCGACGTCGGACGGAGGAGGGGGGGGGGGGGGGGGGGGGGGGGGAAGGGGGGCACAAACGAGGAAAAACAAATAAATTAATTCAATTAATAAATTTGCATTTTTAAAAAATAATAATAATAATTTAAAAAAAATTTGTAAAGCGGAAGGGAGCCGTGCTAGCGTGCGCGAAGGGGGGAAGCATGCCAGTGCGAGGGAAGCGGCGTGTCGCGTGCAGGGATGGGTCTCTACGTAATGGTGTTAATGGGTCGGATTCTAGTGGATGCAGGTTTAGAACCCGATAACGATGAGCAAAGGCTTAAAGGGTTGTCGGATGTTGTCTGTCAGTTGGATTTGGATTCAGCGTGAGATCCGAATCCAACACCGGTTGCAGGCATAACAAGAATTTTCAAGGTTTTAAATCTCTCTAGAAATCGGATTTTATTTGAAGCTCTACTAAATTTGGTCCGTATGATATCAAAAAAATTTTGTAAATAAATAACGAAATAATGATATGCAAAAAATCTTCTAGAAAATTGAACATTTGAGAGTAATTTTTTGGTTCAAATTTTTAATAATAAATTTGAACTATAATAGTTTAAACACAAGATAAAAACTTATTAAACATTGCTGCTATTTTCATATTTATAAATATATTTTAAATTTTTTAATAATAAATCACTTGGCTTATGGTGAATTAGTAAAAAATTACCTATCTTATTATTGTTAGTAAAAAATCATTAGTCTTATATTATAAAATTTTAAAAAATTATATGAATAAATATATTTAAACAAATTATTTTTATTGCGATTTTATTAATTAAATTAATATAAAAAACTAATTGTTCACATTTGGTTATTTTTAGGATGGTTAATTCATAATTACCAAACAGCCTTGTTGATGGAGTCCTATTTATCATCGGTTTCGTTCAAAGAAGCTCTGTGAAATTTCAATTCATTAGCCTCCTCTGTTGCCAATTAAAAATAAGAAAAAAAATTATGAAGAAAATTATCGTAAACTATTCAACGATAGCTACTTGAATGTTTAAATCAATAGGAATTATTCCGAATATAGTAGAAAATGAAAATTTATATTAATCATTATCTCTTCAAATACTATGTTATTTAATGAGGTGTGAATTGGTTTAGTATATCCAATATTTCATAATTTTAGTATCATAATCTTGTTGGACTCTTCTTAACAAATAATCACAAATCCTATATTTTTCGTGATTGATTTTCAAATGTAAATATAAATTAAATCTCATAATTATTTGGTCTTGATCATGCATAGATTAACATATCCAAGCTTATAGGTTCAACTCAGTATCACCTTCTCACTAAATCACATCTACTGAAAACACTGAGCTTCCCACTTATCGATTGCAAAGTAGGTTGTTAATTTAGGTACATTCTTTTTTTGTTTAGTTAATGAGTATATTTTTTTTAAAAAAATTTATTCGACGGGTCTACCTCAATGTATCATTAAATTTGTCTTACAAAATTAAATTTTAAATTTTTAGTTTTTATTATACTGAATAGTTGGCTCTTTATAAAATCTAAATAATGAGTGTTTTTTATATTAATTTAATAGATGTTTCAACCAAAGTTTTAAGTTTTGGTCAAATATTTCGGTTTCAGACTAAACAAAAATATTTTAATCTAAAATTTAATTTCAAATTTTCAGAATATATTATTTATGTTATTTATATTATATTTTATGTCTAGTTGATAGTAAACTCAAGGCTTGAATATTGGTTGTCACAGATTTTTTTTTCACATTTTAAGTTTTTTATATGTATATAACATTTTTCACATTTTTAAACTTTTTTATATTTTTTAAAATCCGAAATTATAATTTAATTAAATAAAGTTAAAAAATAATTTGATCGAAATCGAAAGAAATTAGTTTTAGTCGAAATGGCTAAAACATATCATTTTTAGTATATACTAAGGTTTTAAATCTCGGTTTTAGTTTCAATTTCGGCACCTAGCAAAATTAATACGTTTCAGACGTTTCGGTTTCAACCGAAAGTTTTTTTTAGTTATTAATTATGTGTTGACTATAATTTGACTATATTTTGATTGTACTTTAACTTCAAATTAAAAATATAATAAATTTTTAAAAATTATGAAAGAATTTATAATTAAATTTAATATTAATTATTATTTTAATTAATTAAAATTAATTTTGATAGTTAACCACTGATATAGTCTATTTTTTATATATTACTATAAAAAATATAGAAAATAATATAAATATGATTAAAAAAATAATATAAGTAAATTTAATTTATTATTAAAATATACTTGACATATGCATAATTTATTAATTATAACGTAATACAACTAATCATCATCACCATCATAATCATAAACAGTTGAGTTTGAAATATTTGAGTGTAGAATTATGAATTCAGTATCTGAACGATTCAAATCAGCATTTATAGGCATATGTGTCAGAACAACTAGCTCTGTGCGATCTTATGGCAGTAGTTTACATGAGAGTAAGACCAACATAATTTTTTTTTTGTTTTGCTTTGGGTGAAACAGTCATGCACGCATGCATGTGAACAAAGAAATTAACGTGTTTCGGTCAAAACCATTTATATTTCGGTTTCAATTAAAAATTTTATTTATTTATTAATTATATTTCGATAAAATTTTAATTTAATTTTAATTATTTTTTAACTCTAAATAAAAAAATCATAATATGTTTAAAAAATTTTGAAATAGTAAACAATATCATTCATTAGAATTCATAAATGTGAATAGTCTTATGCACATAAACAATATCTGTAAGAGACTGACGAGAGCAATGCGTTGGCACAGGGGTCAGGCCAACAAGGGCACCGAAGCCGAGCTGGCAACGGCGCTAGCGTGGGTGCGAGGTCAACGCCAGCTCGTGGGAGTAGGAGCTAGGTCGACAAGGAAGCTGCGGCAGGGGGGGCGAGCGTGTGAGGGTCAGGCCGGCAAGGGTGAGAGCGCGTGTGCAAACGCGAGACTAGCAACGACGCGGGGGCCAGGTTGGCAAGCCCGGTTGCGCAAGCGCATGGGTGCGGGCACCAGAGGCTACCTCAAGGGCGCGGGTTCGGGTATGAAGCCGGCGCGAGGGCACAGGCGTGGCGATAGTCGCGCGATCTCCCCGCGCGCTGTGCTTGCCCCACACGCACTACACGATCTCCCTGTGCGTTGCGCTCGCCCTGCGCTCGAAAATCTTAACTCTAAAATCGAAACATTTTGGGCCAATACGTTGCGGCACAAACAGTTTTAGTTGAGATTTAAAACCTTGGCATATACCGATCGTGAAACTTAAAACTTCGGTTCAAATCAAAACCAAAAAAAAAAAAATTAGTTTTTTATATTAATTTAATCTTTTAAAATGAAATTAAATTATTTTTAAATATTTTAATCAATATAATTTTTTTATAAATTTATGATATAATAAAAGTAATTTTTTTTAATAATGATAAGATAAATAATTTTTAGATTCACTATTAAAAACTCTAATTTTTGATTTTAGGATTTAATAATTATAGCCTTTTAGGCTTAGAAGATCCGAAGCATGGGATCCGGATGATAAGGTGGACACAGACAGAACTCTCAAACGCCAAATTTGGTAACCATTTCGGGTCGGATCCGGTCATCGCTTTCGGGAGCTGTAGCTGGCGCCCGCCCGTTCGTGTGAATCAGAGACATAGCTCACGTGCATCACACGTGCGTTCTATTGCAGTCTTCCCATTGGAGTTTGAAGACATAAATTTTGCAAACGAAGGCCAACTGTTTTTCGAAATTTATTTTGATTTTTAATCGGTTTTGATTTATGCCAACATAATTTTTTTTTCACTGCTCGTGTATTTTTCAAGATTTTTAAATTTTAAATTTTAAAATAAAAAATTATTATCCTTTGTCTAAAACTTATGCCTCTTACTATCAAAAAATAATCGAAATAATTAAATTAGAAATAGCTCAAAAATATGCTTGAAATTTATAACTACAAATATCATCCAGTGATCTGATTTAATGTTGATAGCTTTTCCTGAAAGGGTGAATGATACAAAAAGCTAGCAGCATCAAACCAAAACATGGTAAGAATTTGAGGCAATAAAAGATCATATATTACCTCTTTATTTATTTGTTTTAGCCCACAAATTTCGATTCCAACGAATAAAAATAAAGCATCAGAGATGCATCCGTGCTTGCAGCAAACACTTCTTCATTCATTGGCAGTTGTGTTGAGCAAGAACTCCTGAGACTTTCTCTCAAAGTAGAACCCGTTCGACTTCGAGTCGTCGGCGGAGAAGATCATGACGCCGTTGACGATGAACCCATTGCTCTGGATAAGCTTCAGCGCGTCGAAGAAGGCCTCGCCCTGGATGCCTCTTCCGTTGACCTCATAGCTTGGCAGGAGCTTGGTTGCGTTGAACTGTGTCGCCCTAAGCTTGAACGCCTGCAGAAAACCTAATGGAAGTCTCACCCTGTCAGTGTAGAACTGGTGGTTCACGTAGTCTATGACTTCTCCGTAGCGTTTGTAGAGCTCAATGTAGCAATCAACCTGATAAGAAGTAGTGTTGATGTGTTAGATATGGTAGGATAATCGCACATCATACGATTGATCAATTACCGGAGACAAAGCTCGAAAATGTGTGAAATGGGGATTTCGAATTTAGGATTTATGAATAGTAATTGATTATCGACAAATTATACTAATGATATTGATCGGAACTCATAATAGAATCAATATGGTCAAAATTAAATAAGCGATTACCGTTCTATAATAGGGAGCGATCGTCGCAACAGTGATCACATTGTCGCTCTTCAGCCTCGCGATGAGCTCACCGATGCAAAAGGCGAAAGTGGTGTCGTTCTTCGGAAAGACCTCATAGTCGATATCAATCCCATTAAGGTCATACTTCCTGATCATCGTCTTGAGAGATCCATATGCGTTCGAAATCCACTCTTCGGGGTCACTAGGATTGTACCAAGAGAGCACTGTGTTCCCAAGACTCCAACCCTAGAGGCTCGCAAGAACCCCAACGTTAGGGTACCTTGCCTTTATCTTACGTACAGCAGGAAGAGTAAGGCTACTCTCCCAATACGGAGAGAACACGCCGTTTCTAGGCTTCCCTGAAGAGTCGGCGTCGATAGCGAAGCCGAGAAGGAAGAAGAAGTCGATCCCCGAGTAGACGGGGACGTAGGAGAAGGACACTGGGACGCCAGTGGCGCCGATGTATTCCATCATCACCTTTGCATCTGCAACATGAGTTGGACTCCCTAGGGAAGTTTTTGAAGATTTATGCAAATGCTAAAGGAATAGAGATTTTTACCGCATAACGTGGCAGAGAAGGTGGCGAAGACGGCGAGGGAGAAGAGCAGTGGCTTGGTGGTGGCCATGGCTGGCCCTGGAGTTGTTTGATTGTTAAAAGGAAGAGGAGAAGAAGTGGAGGAGGAACAAGAAGAAGTCTAGTTTGGTTTTATAGAACTAGGAAGGTCGCTGTTGCCGGCCAGAGATTTTCTTAGCGCGTCAAACTCAGAAAAATGACTTTTGCATGCATACCCCTGTAAAACCACTTATTTGCATATTTCCCTTTTTTTTTCTTTTTTTTTTTAAAATATAACATTCCTCTGTTATTATTTTTTAAAAATAACAACATTGATTCGAAAAAAAAAAAAAAACTAGTACAAATATGTATAGCTGTCAAGATTTGAGAGATTGCCTTGAGGACATCTACGAATACATAAAATTTAACATATTTCTTCTATGTTATTTTGTTGGTCATTAGCTCTTGTACTTGCTCATTTCAAGAAAAAAAAGAAAAAAAAACACTTGGCCATATTAGAACTGCAATGTGATCAACAATCTTGCCAATCAATTTTTCATACAAAGCGAAAAAAAGGAAAAAAAAAAAAACCAGAAGAAGAGAATCTTTGCTCACCATGAGAACTCTTAAGAAGAGTGGTCCAGAATTTGTGGCGCACTAGCTTGGATAATTTCTTTAGCTCTTCCACAAGATTGGTCGACAAAGACAAAAGCTTCATACTAAAAATGGCGTATTTTCCCGGCTACCTACAACAAGGGACAACCCTATCTCAGTTCATTGATAATCAAAAGTTAAAGCAATCTTTGCCTGGACTCGGCTTATTTGCGTGCAAAGATGCCATGGCCTGTACACAGTTTATTTATTGACGAAAATTCCATAGTTACACAATTGTATGATGCATCTCTGCCTAATCAACTGCATTTAAGCCGAAAAGCACGGGCCTGTGTCATTAATGCATCTCAATTAAACCCAAACAGAAAGATATTGTTGATATAATTCAATTGCGTAATACATCTCATACACACCAATAGTACTTTCAAAATCAAACTACAGTGGCCAAGGCTGAGATAAGTTAATTTGAGATTGAATATATAAACTATAAGCTCAAATCATGGAGCCAAACGCAGCTTAGTTCTTCAAATGGGATAAAAGCAAACCAATGGAAGTATGTTGCACCAATACCAACAGGTTAAATCAGACTAGTACAGCAGAGCCTTTCAAGGATTATGGGGCTGCATTTTCGGTCTTCTCCAATCCTCCTGAGCAGTAAAGACAAGTGATTAAGCGTATGGTTTGGGTAAGTGCATCACAAACATGTAGAAGTCTTGAAATACATCTATTTCCAAATTAACACAAACAGATTCAGGAAATGATGGTGGATATTTGGAATCTGTGAAAACAAGACATATTAATGCAATTTGAGGTCAGACTTAATTTTTTTTTACCACAGAAAGTATCTAGAAAACAAAGGGTTGAACATTCTCAAAAAGTTAGGTTCGATACCTTTTGCAGAAGGCTCATCCTGTGGCTTCATGGCAGGAAAGAGTAAAACTTCCTACAATCATGAAGTGATGAAACACATTATTTGGTGTAATTTGCAAGGAGATACATAAAAAGGAGCAACAGTACAAACAGAAGTAAAAGAAAAGGGAATGCTGGAAAGGGGAAGAGAACCTTTATATTTTGTGAATCAGTTAACAACATTGTCAGCCGATCGATTCCCAAACCCCAACCACCAGTTGGAGGCAACCCATACTCAAGAGCAGTGCAAAATGTTTCATCTAAAGCCATTGCTTCGTCATCTCCAGATTGTCGATCCTAAAAAAATACCAAATTAGATAAAAATTTAATTGGAAACATACATTCATCTGGCAGAAAATTGATGGTAAATTACCAGAAGTACATGATTATGCAACTTTGGTTGAGTTAGTGTTTTTTTTTTTTACCTTTAGCTGTTCAGCAAAGCGCTCACGTTGTACAACAGGGTCATTCAATTCTGTGTATGCATTGCAAAACTGCATGAGGTGCCTTTACATTAGTGATGATCAAGAACAGTGGTTTAATCTCAGACAAAGAGGAGACATACCTCGTGTTTGTTGATGAACAATTCAAAGCGCTCTGTCAATCCAGGTTTAGATCGATGCCACTTCGCGAGTGGACTCATAATCTCTGGATGATTAATAATAAAAGTGGGATTTACACAGGTCTCCTCCAGGAAATGCCCAACAAGCTGTCACCATACATGAAATGAACTCTCAATGTCACATAAGCGAAATGAGCAGTCTGTCATGCTTCAGATAAATAGGCAGTGAACAAGTGTGTTTCCCATTTAAGCGTAAGAAAAATTATAGGCAGTAGGCTGCACACCTTGTCCAATAACCGTGTTGTTGTCTGTGGAGGTGGACATTTAACATCAAACTTCGTACAAGCATCCAGCAAGTACTTGTTTGCTTCTTCACTTGCAAGATCCTTGGGAATGCTGAGATTTGCCATACGTTCCAACTCTTCAATCATGTCTAACCTCCTGATTTAAGCAACAGCATACAAATTTCAATCGATCCAATTCCAGAGAATGCAAAAAATAATACAACTAATTAAGTAAAACCTTGCCTGAAGGGAGGAGTAAAGTCAATCTCTATAGGATCCTCATCAAGGCCATTTGCATGATATTTTATTTTGTAACCACCAGTTAGCTCCTTCACCATTCCTGTTGAAATCGTTAAGATAATGAAACCAGCAACCACTAGGATGTTTCACATTTTATGGTTCTCAATCTACAATATCTCTTTCAATTTTCAATATAAACAGAAGACCAAGATACTGGTGGAAAAAACAACAATCTAGAGACGTATAACATTCAGTCATCAAATACAAATTCAAAGTGGATAAGAAGTACGTAGGAAGAAATTGACTACTCAAGTACCAAAGGTCCATTTTTTTCTTTGTCAAAATGGTTACAGAAACTTACCATGCAGCATCTGTTCTGTGAGTTCCATCAAGTCATTGTAATCAGCATAAGCCATATAAAATTCACATGTAGTGAATTCAGGATTATGGGTCAGATCAATCCCTTCATTCCTGAATTGCTTTCCAATCTCATATACCCGGTCAAGACCACCCACAACCAATTGTTTGAGATAGAGTTCAGGCGCTATCCGCATATATAACTTCATGTTCAATTCATTGTGGTGGGTGACAAATGGTTTGGCAGCTGCACCACCAGGAATCATATTCATCATGGGTGTCTCTACCTGTCGACAAGGACAGCTATGATAGTCAAGAGAAGTAAAGGAAAACGCTAACAGGTCTCCTCACATCAGCAAGAAAAGAGGAAGGATGAGCCAAACCTCAAGAAAGTTAAGGTTATCAAGAAACCTCCGTATGTAAGATATAACTTTGGAACGGGTCCTGAAAATTCCTCTAACTTCATTATTCAACATCAAATCCAGATATCGTTGACGGTACCGAGTTTCCTGACATCATGAAAATTAAAATTTGAAATTTGAAACAAGCCAACTCATTGTTAACATTCAAATTGAATGCAACTAAGTCAGAAGGTAGAGAAAATGATGTTATTAGATGTCAGGCAAACATCAAACAACAGACACCTGATCTTTAAGAACGTATGCTTCAGGGTTCCTTATCATTCCTGGAGTCCAATGCGTAGCTAATGACTTTCCTTCATTTTGCTGGAAACAAGTAAAAGATGAATCACATCAAAATTATTTAGCAAGATTCCTTTTTCTTAAAAGAGCTACACAAATATTAGTTTTGCAGGGAAGATTTATAGAAGTAGATGATATCTTAATAAAAACTGTCTGGGGAAACATGGGGTTTCACCTTCAAAGGAGCATTAGCACCACGAGGGGCAGCCTTTTGTCTTGGCATCATGTGGAGACATGATGATAGAACAATAAACTTTTTTGGGAAAATACTTAACTCTCCCTTTTTACTCTTTCCTGTCATAACAAAAATAAGATCAACAAAAGAACCAAGCTTAACTATGCTGCCCAACTCTGCTACCATGCTATAAAGATATTATATCTCAGCCATATGTGGCTACATTTTGTTATACTGATTATTCATCTTCTATAAACTGTAGCAGCTTGCTTTGCATGACCTAATGCTACATCTGTACCATGTTATCCCTTGTCTGTTGACAAGGCTATAATGGTAAAGCAAGTTTGATAGAAAAAAACCCTAGGCCTAAGAAGATCATGAGGTTGGAAGTGTCATCTCTTAGGGATCTTACCATCAACATCAGCATATAATTGGAAGATACCAATCAACTGATGTACATCAATATAATAATATATGCACAATTAAATATCAGAACTATGATTCCATCAACAAAATTCCATGTATGCTCATAGATATGCACTTTCACCTTCTATGTACTTCTAACCAAGGTTTAAAGTTTCGGCTGAAACCGAACCGTTTCGGCCGGTGCTGAAACAAAACCCTAAATATAGTTTCGGTTTAGAGTTTATTGTTTCATCTTCGTTGGTGGCGAGTAGAGTGAGTAGAGCGGCCGGAACGAGCGCAATGCGCGCGGGGCGAGCGCAGTGCGCGCGGGGCGAGCGCAGTGCGCGCGGGGCGAGCGCAGTGCGCGCAGGGCGAGCACAGCGTGTGCGTGGTGAGCTTAGCGCGCGCGGGGCGAGCGCAACGCGTGCGGGGTGAGTGCAATGCGTGCACGGCGAGCTCAGCGCGGGCGGGGCGAGCGTAGCACGCCCGCGGGGAGCTCGTCGAGCGAGCGCGTGAGGGGAGCTCAAGCGGCGAGCTTGCGCCAGCTTCGTGTCCGAGCCCGCGCCCTCACCAGCCTACCACCACTCCCTCGCCCGCCTCGCGCCCTCGCAGACCTGGCCCCTACTCCTGCAAGCTGAGGCCGGCCTTGCACCGAGACCAACGCTGTCACCAGTCTAGTTTCAACGCTCTTATCGATTTCTGTCAGATACTGTTCACGTACATAATATTATTCACGTAACTATTTATTATTTTTTAAAATTTTTAAACATATTATATTTTTTTAATTTGAAATTTAAAAATAATTAAAATTAAATTAAATTTTAATCAAAATATAATTAATAAAAAAAATATTTTGGTTGAAACTGAAATGAAAATGATTTTGATCGAAACATATTGATTTTTTTATTTACGTGCATGCGTGCGGTCCAGGCGTGCATGACCGTTCCATCAAAAGTAAAGCTAAAAACAATTTGTGTCGGTCTCACCCTCATGTGAATCGCTGTCACGAGATTGCGCAGAGCTAGTTATTCTAACTCGTATGTTTATAAATGATCGTCTGCATCGTTCAGTACCGAATTCATAATTCCACATTCAGATGTTTTAAACTCAACTGATGATGATTATGATGATTAGTTGTATTACATTATAATTAATAAATTATGTACGTGTCAATTATATTTTAATAATAAGTTAAATTTGCTTATGTTACTTTTTAACTTTTTAATCATATTCATATTATTTCTCATATATTTTTTTATATAGTAATATATAAAAATAGAGGTTAACTATCAAAATTAATTTTAATTAATTAAAATAATATTTAATATTGTGGTAAAATTAATTATAAATTCTTTCATAATTTTTAAATTTGTATAAAAAAAATTTTAAAATTTTATCGTATTTTTAATTTAAAGTCAAAATACAATCAAAATATAGTTAAACTCTGGTTAATACACCATTAATAACTAAAAAAAATATTTTGGCCGAAACCAAAACGGCCGAAACGTATCGGTTTCGCTGGGTGTCGAAGCTGAAACCGAAACCGAAATCGATACTTAAAACCTTACTTCTAACAATACTATGACACAAAAGTTAATTAGCAGATCTATTCTGATAACAAGAATTTGTGTGAAGTCAGAACCTGGATGTCCGCAAATACCAACAATGTCCCCTCGTTTCACACCAGAGTGGTATTTAGAAAATTCAGCTTCATCCAACTCTGAGTATCTGTTGACAAAAAGCAAAAAATTCAAATCCCTTTATATAATACAAAACATTAGAAGTTTTCCAATATTCCATTGAAATTAGAAAAATTCCCAATTATATTCAATGATGGTAATCCAATTCTCCAACTTCACAAAGATTGTTCATGCCTCTTTATTAAGGTTATCACTGTTAAGTTGATCAAAGCTTAACAAAAATATTGTCTAAAACTAAAACCAATGATCTAACATAAGGCACTAGTGACAAATATTTGATTTTTCAGCATCTTCTATTGGGATGGCATTTGCAAAGGACTCAAAATCCAATATTTGATCAAAGATCACATGAAAATAAGAGGTCAGACCAGTTTAACTCATTCATAAATAAAACCTCACCGTCAAATCATGAGTTGAAAGATGAGACCAAGCTACAGTGGCTAAGAAACATCAATGAATTATATTTAGTTATTCTGCATGTTCAGGTACCTACTCTAACAAATGAAAACTCATAATACAAAATTTTCAAAAAAATGACATGTTCCCATATTGATTATTTTCATTAACACTGTAACAGCACAAGAAAATCTAGTTAAATAATGAAAGAATTTGCAGCATTTGCACCAATTGATACCTGGCATCAGCCATTACTTGAACTTTAAGACCGCCACCATAAAGGTCATAAAAATAAAGTTTTGATGAAGAAGTCCGTATAGTCATAATTCTACCTACACAAAAGGAAGGATACCAACTTACAGGATAACAAGGAGATTGTATGGAAGAAAACCGGAAAAAAAAAAGTACAAAATTAGACCGTCTACGCAGAAGAAACCATCAGATTTTTACCAGAGAGGCTAACTAAAACATCATCAAGGTGCTCTCCATCACCTAGGCTTCCATACTTTGCAATATACTCTTCTATTGACATCGTTACATGAAATTTATGTGGATAAGGATTTAGTCCATTTGCCTTGAGAGATGCAAGGGTCTTCAGCCTGTTCTCATAGTATTGCTGCAGAGAATATCAAATCAACAAATCCTAGTGTTCAAGCAAAACTTCAAAAAATTAAAGCAATGGCATGGAAGAGCACCAAAATCCTCTCTATATGTGATAAACAAGGAAGTAACACAAACCGTCGGATCCATCTCCTCATCATCTCCAGCAGAAGGCTTCTGCAGCTTCGAACTTGCAGCGGCTGCGGCAGCAGCTTTCTGAAATTAGTTTGAAATCAGTCACATATATATACAGTTTATATAATAGTGTTGAAGAAATATCGAAGAGAAAATGGCAAAGAAAAGATCACATAGACACAACGCACAAGCAAAAGCAACTTAAAACAAGGGTAACCCATATGATAAGAAGAATGGGAAAAAATCACAAAATTCAAGCACCCTTGTAAAAAACCTCAATAATCCTACTTTCACTAATTCTACATGAATTAGATGAACAGGAGCAATAATTGTACAAAAAGCACCTTACACAACAGAGTCAATCCAAAAGGCAGTAACATGACCCAATCTACAACGAAAATCCATGTTTTTGGAGATATCACAGGAAAGTATGAACCTTTAGCTTTACTATTCTAATGCTTCATGTAAAGTCTTTGAGAAAGTCCAAACACTCAAAAAAGGAAGTGAAATCTAGGTATAAATTCGTAGACAGAATACTAATATTCAAAATGACATTTTTCCCGTTCTATTGCTGCAATGCAAGAAGTGAGATCCCCGAAAACCCCTCAAAACCAAAGTCATCTATCAAGAAAATTGGATCAAAGCAGTTCGATTCCCAATCATCCAACTGCTCCAATTTCACTGCAATATGCGGGAAACAAAGAAAAAAAAAGGGAGAGATGAGATGGGAGTGGACTAGACCTCCTTCTTCTCCTCTTCCTTCCGCCGCTTTTCCTCCTCCCTTTGCTTCGCTTTCTGCTCCTTCTTCAGCGCGCTGCCCCAAAGACGACCAAAATCAACCAAATAATCCCAAAAAAATCGAAAAAAAAAGGACGACGAAGAGGGATACTTCTTGCTGGGAGCCTGGGGAGCGGAGGAGGAGTCAGCCATGGAGAGATCAGAGAGCTTCGCGGCAGCGGGGTCGACGGCGTCCGCCATGAGGACTTGGATAGATTTCGGTCGACGGCTGCGGAGCAGCTGAAGGTTTTTATACGGGTTCCAGGGTTTAGTGTGACTGCACGAACTGGAGAAGATGGACGGCTATGATTGAATCTGAGCTGATGGGCCCGATTCCTATTTCGTGGGCCGCAAGTAACCACACTTAGGCCCGATTTTCTTCAGGAGTTTTAAGTGTGTTCTTGGAGCCGAAGTGACGGGCGGGCCCATATTTTTATAATAGACAATATGATATCTTTGGTTTAAAATTAATAAATCATTTTTATAAATTAATATTTTTTTATTAAAATTAATTCAGCATCCACTGGGTCTGCATCAGCAATCTTCTGCTTCACAAACTCCGACATTTCCCCGACTCCATAGCTCATCCAAGAACTAAGCAAACACGCCCATATAACCGCACTTGGCTCAATTGACATGCTATTGATGAACTGAATTGCCTCTTCCAGTCTCCCCCCGGGCAAAAAGATCAACCATGCATGCATAGTGCTCCGTTCTCGGCTCAACTCCGAATTCATGAACCATTTGGATGAATATTCGTCGGCCTTCTTCAACAGGGCTGCCGTGAGTGCAAGCTGAAAGAACAGCAATGAAGATAACATCGTCTGGCTTTGTTCCCTCGCTGAGCATATCATCAAACAGATACTGTTTACTGCTAATCTCCAGACCAGGTTGGTCCATGAAATTATGCATCTTCTTGTGACTTGGCGGAACACTGACTCCGAACACTTTGTATCCCGCACTTTGCAAACGTACCTATCAAAGCATTTCCCAATGTGTTCGTCAAGATGAAATGATTGCTCTTGATGTATGAACGGATCTACTTTCCATGTTCTAGACTGCCAAAATGAGCACACGATTGCGCTACACTGACCACAGTAGCCTCATCCGGTCGGAGCTCACTGTCAAGCAACATCTGTTGAAAAACGTGCATCGCCTTATCGAACTGGCCATTCCGATTGTACCCCGAGATCGTTGCATTCCATGAGACCACATTTTTAACAGGCATTCTGTGGAAGAGTTCACTTACAGACTCCAGGTCACCAATCTTCGCATACCCTGATATCAAGGGAGTCCGACAAACCATAACTCTTCTCCTTTATCGGATAAAAAGGCTACCTCGCTGCTCCGATGTCGCTGCACGAAACATACCCTGTAATCGTCGCATTTCATGAAACATCATTCTTCGTCGTTATTCGTTCAAAAACCGACCGTGCCAGAGCCATGTCTCCTCTCCTAGATTGCCCCGTGATCACCAAATTCCAAGACCCGACGTTCATCTCTTGCATCAACTCAAAAAGACTCGTTGTCACCGCCACCTGCTCACTCAACATACACCCATCAATCATTGAATATTCCACGAAACTACATCTCTCTCGGATATTTCATCAAACACCCTACGCGCCAAATTCAATCCTCCTTGCTCAGAACCACAGCACACACTCGACATCATATTCTGCACAAAGACATTGAACCCAAACCCAAACTTTACAACAGAGCATGAACCCCACCATCATCCTCAAACAAAACAAAGCCTCGCAGGCTTTGAAAAGAAACCCAAGCGTGAAGTTGTTCGGCGAAATCCCGGAGAGTTTCATCTTGCTGTTGAGCAAGAAAGCATCCTTTGGGAAGCCATTGTCGAGAAGCACTTCATGGTGGAGTCGTAAGCAACAAGATTGGAACTTCGCGCGATTTCGAAGAGTTTGATGGCGTAGGGAAGATAATGAAACGAGGAAGAGAGAGCAATGAGTTTTGGGAGGATGTGATCTGATGTTTGAAGGCCATGGATTAAAACTTGCGCCTGGATTTGCACTGTTTGAGGATTTGGAGCAGGTCTTGCTCCGCACGAATTTGTCGGTTTAGAGGGTAGTTTAGTAAAATAAAAATTGGTTTAAAATTTTTAAAAAGATAATTTTTTAATTCGAAAATAAAAATTAAAAAGAGTGCCCCCATGCAGGATCGAACTACAGACCTTCAGTTTACAAGACTGACGCTCTACCACTGAGCTATAGGGGCGTTTCTGTTCAAAAGTCAAATTTAAATTTATAAAAACATATTATTATATTTCTGAAAAACTTCCAAAACGTAGAGGTCCACAATACACAGGAGCGACACATTGAAACTTAAAAGAAAATTGTCGAGAAATGGCATGGAATCATCGCAAGCCGGGCTCTTCTTCTTCTTCTTTTGTTGCTTCTCTTGCTTCTTCTTCTGCTTTTGTTGCTTCTCTTGCTTCCTCTTCTTCTGGTACTTCTCCTTTTGATCCTCTGGAGATGGACTCATAAGAGAAATCTTAGCAAGAGAAGGCAAGCAGGTGAAGCTGAAATCCATATCTTTGTGGCGATGAAGAAGTTTTTGGTGTATATATGTATATATCGTCGTCAAGGACAATATTTTGTTTAACCTTGAACTGCTAAATTTGACTGTTCCTGATGCGGTTTGATTGGCGGTCAAGCAAACTACAAGTTGCTTCACAAAAAGTTGACGGAGACATGAAAGATGTTATTTTTACCGAAAAAAAGGATTTCAGGAAAGAGATGAGAAGAATTATTTTTTATTATTTTTTATATCGATTTTGATCTAATTTTGACAGTCGGCAACAGGCGGAAGTTGGATGAAACTAAACCTGGGAGATTATTTGTTAATAAATATAAATCTCAGGGAATTATTTATTAATAAATTTGATTTTTGTGATATTATTTGTTAACAAAATTAAATTTGGTTTTTATTTAGGGCAATCTGTGAGGGTTTAGTAGCTAAACGTGTATACAAGAAGTAGTGGCAAATAGGGCAGCTACAACTCACAAGAAGCCTCACAAAACAACAGCAAGGTGGCAGGTTTTTGATACAAGGATGGATACAAACGTTAAACCCAAATTACAAGAGGGCTCTGTATACACTTAAGAAGAAGAAGAGAAGGCATCAATAATGGTGGTGTGGAGGGGGTCACTGAGGTGAGTGGCCCAGTTGTTGAGTGGGCCCTTGCCGGTGACGGCGGCCTGGACGGCGAACCCCAGGAAGGCGACCATGGCTAGGCGAGCGTGCTTGATCTCGGCCAGCTGCAAAGTCAGCTTCTTCTCCGGGTCGGCGGCCAGGCCAAGCGGATCGAAGTACTTGCCGCCCGGGTAAAGCCGCTTCTCCGGGTCGAGCTCCGCGTTCCTCTGGAACTCGATGTAGCCGATCACCAAGACCTCGATCCAGATCAGTGTGGTCAAGGAGAAGGGCAAGGAGAAGCCGAGGTAGGAGGAGCCGTCGACGAGCTCTACCTGAAATCAACCAGTGGAGGGATATTATGCAACTCACACCAAGTACTTCTAATAAAAGTGGTATCTCTCTTTTTTCGAAAGAGAGATATTGAGTTCGAATCGTTCAACATAAAATATTGTAATTTGAATATTTGACAAGGTTTCTTGTCTATAACACCACTACATTGTTTTTTTTTTTTCATTTTCTTGGGCAAAAACTTCAATTAAAGAAAACAAGGAGTGATAGACAAGTATGAAGGAACAAAGGAGTTATAAGAAAATCCACCTTGCCGGCGTCCTGCCAGGTGACTCCGGTGAGCCACTCGACGGCGAGAGCTCCGAGAGTGGCGAGCATGGCCCAGCGGCCATGAATGAGCTCGCACTCCCGGAAGCGCTGCAGTCCGAACACCTCAGAGTAGGGCTGGAACGGCGTCGACTTCACGTCGGCGCTCTCGAACCGGGTCCCGATGATCTCGCCAGCGGGATTCCGGGGCAGGTTCTGGTCCAACGAGTCCAGATCAAACTGCAGGTATTCCGCTGGCTTCCCGAGCCCGAACGGGTCGAACCCGTAGTCCCCGACCAGCGTCCCGTCCAGCCACTCTGGCGCCTGCGCCCCTGGGTACCACAATGGCCGATCGGAGTTCGCCGGGTTGGATGGCTTCTTGACTGTCTTCTTCCCGCCAAAGCCAAACCGTGCCTGGCGGAGCATACATTGTAATATTATCTTTATCTCTCTATAATCGTATCGTGTAAACGCACAGAAAAGAGACTGGGTTCTACCTGGAAGCGGCCGACAGTTTGGTGGGTCTTCGAGAGGCGAGTGCCAAGGAAGGTGCAGGTGGCGGCGGCCGTGGACGCCATTTTGAAGGTTTGGAAGGAGGGGAGGGTGGTGGTGCAGTTAGGGTTTGTAATGGAGGAAGGAGAGTTATAGGTGCGACGATGAGGAGCCAATGGAAAAGACCTTATCTTAGCCTTATCGCCGGGGTTGGCCAGGTTGGGATTTGGCCTCGATTTCCCGGGCCACGCGGCGCTCGGTGGTTGGCACATTCGGGGAGGAGGCTTGTAGCTCGGATTGGTTCGGCAGTGACTAGTCGGAGATCTTTTGAGCTGGCACGTGGTTCGTTGTTGCGCTTCGTATTGGATTCTGGTATTTGGGCATATCTAGATCTTTTTACTGAAAACGGTTAACCTAAGACAATTTTATTCGTATCCACGGCGATCCCATGCCGTTGGGACATGGACAGCCTGCATTTGTTGGACCTTTTCAATGTGGGCTGCAAGTCCAAGTCGAAGACGAAATATTTGGGCCAGGTGGCCCGTTAACATCCACATTGCTAGATACAAACCCATCGCGCAGATATACAAAAGCTGCTTGCTTACATGTCTATTTGAACGAAAAACAATGTTATTCCAAAAGCAAAGCTGAAAAGACAATACTGCTGAAATCATGAAACCCTAATAGGGATAGAGGAAGGTGATTCATCATCATAAATCAGTCCAACCAAGCAGGATGTGATTCCACATTCTAATTATAGGTCATCATGTACCATATATCATCCATCATCTCCTTTCAGTCACCACAAAGAATTGTAGCCTTGGCCCACCACATCTCAGCATTGCAGATCAGAGATTCTGGTTTCTGATCCTCTGTTTCTTGCATGGGAGGATCAATGCGTCAGAAAAGAAAAAAGATGTGATTGATTTGCTTGAGCTCTGCTCCCTTTATGATGCTCATGGGGGTTGTGATTAATGACGATGATCCTAGGAATGATAATTCGGTGATGAGGTACTTATCCTTCACAGGCCCAAGAGTATGTAGTAAAGAAGGGTTACTGGCAGCGAGACTAGCATTCCAAATATCACCCTGCAAGTTGCAAATATATGAGATTTACAGCGTGGAGTACCAAATTAAGCACAATTTGGTGGAACAGATGTTTGATATGCACATTAAGGACATACTTCATGAAAGGAATCTGCTAAATGTCTTTTCAGCATATGGCTAAAACAGCATCAAACATGCCCAAACCTAAGCTGAAGGGGCAAATACCACATGAAAATCCTGTTCTAGGCTTTTGACAATATGTGGACATTGTGGAGGCCAAATACCCACTCTTTACTTATATTTAGAAGCTCATATTAGAATAAAGTTCACAAAAGCATTTTGCCAACTTGAAAAAGAAGGAAATCATTGATAACTAACTTTCTGATTATATTTTATGCAGTCACACTCAAATTATCTTGTCCTTGTACATGTTTTCCATCAATAATTGTTGATCTCTAAGCCTCAATGACTTCATAATTTCTACTAGCTACCATTTCTGCCGTTTGTCCCATCCAACAATGTTGCTTATGTTCTTGGTAAGTACTATTTTGAAGTATTTCAACAGAGCTTACCCCGTACTAAGTATGTCAGGATGCAAACCATATTCTCTGGCAAACACAAAGGGTACAATTCCTTGAGGAAGTGCTGCCTGTAAAGTAGAAAATAATGGAACAAATCAGATGCAATTCAAAATTTTTGAAGCATAGGGTTCCATTTCAGACTCCATTTCCCTTGTCTGGGAAACACATAACCATAATCTTGTCTCCTAAATGTGGAAGGTACGATGTCATATAAACTTTAACATAGGTTTCCAACTTTTTAAAAATATATGAGTGAATCTTTCTTAATTATCGGAATCAAAACATATGTGAATAGGCTGCTAAAAGAGGAACTCAAAGGCAGGGAACAGAACTACCTGAACAATAGCAGTGTGCAGCTGAACTCCTCTCAGCCCAACAGCCATAGATGCAGCAGACATGATCATTGGCCCACTTATAAAGCGGATAGCCATGCTGATGCCCGCCATCCTTGCTCCGCATGCTATGATCCTTGGTTGAAGAGCCATGAATAGACCTGCAGTGGTGCCACAATTGACACTCACGCCATAGCAGAATCACCATCCATGAACCATAATGATTCAAGAATCCAATGCAAAGTGAGATCTTCATAATCCATAAAAAGTCGTGGGTATTGATGAAAATTTGTCATCATAAAGTAATGATCAAAGGAGTCCAGTTGCACCACTACTTGAATGTAAGTTAGAGCATAAAAGCTTGCATTTTTACCTAAACTAAACATGGCCATTCCTAGTCCAGCATCTGAAATTATCTTTATCGAGTTCAGCACCAAGCTTGGCATGCTGACCTGCCACCTGATCAATTGATTACTGTACAATGAGTTGCCAAGCAGGAAAAATCAACTTATTTATACATTTAATTCATTTTGCCAACAAAAAACTATAATTTTTACGTGTTATGTTTCCTTTGGAGACTAAATACGGGGACTCAACAAACCTACAGAAAGCAACAAGTAGAATATGACATTGAAATTTGAGTACTGGCTTGAGTTTGATTTACACTAGCTTAATGAGAAGTTCTCCTATCTTTGAGTAAATTCTACTTATAATCCAAAGAAATGGAGGTTTAACCATCCTAGCAAGCAAACCCAAAAATTTTAGTGCTCACTTGAATGAAATCAAGGACCAGAGGAGGCCAAGCACGCTTGAGTATGTGTTTGGATTGCGTACTAGCTTCCGACCAACAATTGTTAATATGAGTTTCAACATGACAAGAGGACGAGGCATCTCCATGGACTCTCCCCCCTCTTCTTCTCCCTCCATAAACTTTGTCGTGCTCCTAAAGCTCAACTCCGTTTCACCTAAACCAAAATCCGAGCAACATAAACAGCTGTTTTCTACAAAACAAAGAAAAAGAGAAACACAGAAACAGTACACTGACATAAACAATACTCAAAGTAATCACTATGTTCTAGTTTACACCGTAGCATGCCAACTAGGCCTAGGTGCTCAATACAAAGCATGGAGTCCTCGCACTACCTATGTCGCCTCGACGCACAAAGAAGCAAGCTAGCAAGCAACAAAACAAATGGATTCCATTTCTTATGTTTTTGTCACAAAATGGAAACGATTGGATTTCTCACCAACAGGCAAAAAAGTCTTGCTTTACAATCCTGTCGACTATCATTAATTGAAATACTAATCAAATGGATGCGCATCTATTCGTAGATTCACACACATGGTCAGGATTCTAGTAATTCAATTTCAAACTCAATAAAGAAAAAGCTCATATTCATAAGAAACAAGATATCAAATTGAACGATTTCGCACTCACCCGAGTGCTTGGCATCTGCCGGAGGCGGCGTCCCGGTCGCTAACGCCGCCGCAGGAGATTGCCCCTGCGCCGGCGTCCCGGCCTCCATCTCGCTGAAATTGGACGCCCTGGGCGTGGGCTGAAGCGAATTCGCATCGGAGGACGCGCATCCTGAGATCGCTGGGGACCGACCACCGAGGGCGAGGTCACCGAGGATGCGGACGCGACCAGGGGTGGCAGCGGAGTAGATCTCTGTGGAGGAGAGGGAGGAGAGCCTGGGGGTGACTGTGGCGGAGGCGGAGGCGGACGGCGGGGCGGAGGATCGCCTGATCCGAATACGAAGGGCGGAGACGCCGGAGGGCGAGGAAGGCAAGTGCTCTGGGTCGGCGCGGAGGGGATCGAGTGGGTGGCCGGAGAGGGAGAGCACGTCGGGGTCGACGGTGATGGCGGCGATGACAGTGCCGCCGTCGCCGGGGAACTGGTCCCGGATGAGGACTCGCGCCGCGCGGTACTCGAAGAGGAACACAAGCAGTGTGTACCTGTCGACTGATTCATTAATTGCGGTAGATTTAAAACTTTAGAAAACAATTCAGAAAATACGAGGTGCAAACTGCAAAAGAGATATTTTTTTTAAGGTCGATAAAATTGACAAAATAGTAAATAATTCACGGGTATTTAGATATTAGTTAATTATTAATCACCAAGCAATTAACGAAATTTTTTTACATTTTAGTAAGACATGTTTCAATTTTTTCTGTATAAATCTCCTCATTTAGCCCCCTAAAAGTTCCAGGAATTCCAAATTACCTCCCGGATTCACTAATTTTGTCGAAATTTTGAACATATTTTTTCTTGAAAATGTCACATGCTATTTTTAACTAATTTCAATTTAAATTTTAAAAATTGTAAAGTTTTTTAGTTAGATAATATCTTTATGATATTGATGAATATTCTAACGGTGAATAACAAAATTTCAGTACAATACGCTTTGGTTGTCTACTATTAAATTTTGCTGAGTAAATATTAATATTTTTATTATTTGTCCACCGGCACCGAAGAACAAAAGCACAGAAGTGAACAACGCAAACATACCAAACAATGCACTGAAGCACAACAACCTGCACCATCAAGCTCTGCGTGAAGTCCCCATACATGGCCTTCAGCAGCGGAATCCCCATCACCAGCGTGTTTGGCAGCGTCGCCACCGAGAACAACGTGATCACCCACCCAACCCCGTCGCCGCCGACAGCTCCGCTGCAGCCAAAGAGCACCACCCAGAGCCCGAGCAGCAGCAGCACGGCGAGCTTGGAGACGGCGTCTGCGAGGATGAAACGGGCGTCCATGAGGAAGGGGTTGTTGAGGGAGATGAAGTGGAAGGAGAGGACGGGGACGGCGAAGGCGGCTACGAAGCGGTTGATGCCGGCGCACTGCTCTGGGGTGAAGACGCGCCACCAGCGCACGGCTGCGAAGGCGAGGAACATCGCGGTGTAGAGCGGCGCCATGGCGGAGACGACGGTGTAGAAGTCGGAGCTGGTGATCATGTTGAGCTGATGGGTGCCGGAGTGGAGGAGGAAGGAGAGATGTCGTGGGTGTTTATATAGAGAGAAAAATGTCAAATACATTTTAGGAATTTGATATATACTTTCTTAATGATTGACTGACTTTTGGGTTTTTTCTCAAAAAAAAAGTTTTATTTGCAAGTTCGGAAAATTTTATTTTTTGCAAATATATTTGGAAAAATCGAAAAATTATACAAACCTCAGAAATTTTATTTTTGCATATATTATCGCTACAAATCATGAAGTGTTTTTTTAGAAACAAACAAAATCGTAATATATATGCTTTTCGGGGGATATAAATTGTAAATATGATATTTTCAGAGGGTAACAATAAAAAATCTAAACAAATATTAATAAAAAATTTATCTTATTATAAATTTGTGAAAAATTACTTGTCTTAATTATTATTTAAAAAAATATCCGTCTTATATTATAAAATTATAAAAAAATCTCAAATAAAAATAAAAATTCTCGTCTAATTGACTTAATATTAAAAAATAAATTATTCTCATTTTATTTTAATTCAAATAGTTAGTTCATAATTAATGGATAATTGATCTGATAAAATTAGATTAAAAAATTTTAATTCTATAATACCGGATAATCAATCTATTATAAAAATTAAAATAATACAATTTTTTTATAATTTAATAATTATTCAAATTAAAAGCAAATTAAGATAATTTGATTTTTATGTTAATTTTAATTAATAAAATTGGATTAAAAAGAATTTTAAAAACTATTTTAATTAAATTAGTCTTATAAATTTATAGTATATAATAAATATTTTTTAAAAGTAGATAATTTTTTATTAATTTATAATAAATCAGTTGATTTTTTTCTTAAAAACTGCGTATTCTGAATAAAACGTTGACCTAGCCAGTAGACGGGTCGGATGGTCAATATTCTCCGATCAACGATACGTCAAATCAGGTGTCCGGCCGACAACTCAAAGATCCCAAACCGAGAACCGGCTCGGTCCGGACCAAGGCGCGAAAAGCTGCAAACCGATTCGGACCACGCCCCGACCCGATCCGGACAAACCACAGCCGGCAGATGCTGATCGGACGGCCTGGATGAAATTCTGGGGACACAGAAGAATCGGACAAAACGGAAAAGCAGGCGGTTGTCCGGGTGTCGGGTGGCATTTCTGGGTTCTCTGAAAAGCCGACGGCATTTACTCCTGAGAGCCCTGAGCACGAGGCGGGTCTCGCTCGGGACCCGGCCCGCGACTCGTACCTGTCCGCCCCGCCTTTTTCTTTTTCGTTTTTTTTTTAAAAAATATTTTTTAAGTTATGCATATAAAATGGTATTTTATTAATTAAATGAAATAATAGATAAGTTGTGTGATGGGGAAATGACGAGATTGTGGGGCCCGAGGGATGAGGAAATGACGACAGCCAAGGTATTATTCTCCGTCAGCCACTTCTAATGAGCTTTTGGGCTTTCTCAGGGGCCCATTGGGGTTCATGGGCCTTAGTTTGCTCAAGTCAAATGTTCTGCAAAGTCTTTTTTTTTTTCAGAGTTGCTCGAGTCAAATTTTACGTGAATTTATAAAAAATCATTTACATTATTATTATTATTAAAAAATATTTATATTATATTAAAATTTTATAAAAAAGTACTTTAATTAAAATATATCCAAAAAATATTATATTTTAGTTCAATTTTAATAATTAAAATTAATATAAAAGTTTAATTTATTCTCATTTAATTTTGATTCAAATAATTATTAAATTAATATAAAATATACGTTATTTTATTATAATTTTTGTGAAAGATTATATTTTGAAATTTGAAATTGAAAATTGAAAATTTACTTTGGTAATTATGAACCAATTATCCGAAATAAAATCAAATGATAATAATTTAATTTTTTAATCAATTTAATTGACAAAATTAAATTTTTAAAAAATAATTTTTACATATTTTATTTGAGATATTTTTTATAAAATAATAATATAAGATGAGTGTTTTTTTAGGAAGTATATAATTTTTTTTAAATTTATAATAAAATAGATGATTTTAGTTTAAAATTTATATTTTTAATATCATTGTTTATCTTGGCAGTTATTTTTCATGGAAATTCAAATGATATTGACACATAAGATATTGTTTGCCATGAGTGAAGTTTTTCTGTTGGCGCGTTTGGAGTTGAGCATCACAATACTTGCATAGATTGTGGATAGTTCTCTCTCATTTTCAATTTAGTTGTTACACGGACAACCAACCCAAAAGTCAAAACTACCTTCAGCAAACGAGCCTCTTCCTTCTTCTCCTCCTGTTGCTCCTTCTTCTTCTTCTTCTTCGTCAACTTCTCCTTTTTTTTTTTTCTTCTTCTTCCCTTCTTCCTCTTTCCATCCTAACATCCCCTTTGTCTTCCTCTTCCTCCCCACCACAACCCTAAACCCTAATCCAAAAAACATGCAACGCAACCACCTACTCCTCCCTCTGCCTTGACGCCCTTGCCGCCGACCCCGACAGCGCCACCTCCGACGTCCAAGGCCTCTCCGCCATCATCATCAAGCTTGCCGCCGCCAACGCCACCAACACCTCCTCCTATGCCCTCTTCCTCGCCTCCGCCGCCTCCGATCCCGCTTTCAGCTCGCTTCTCCGTAGCTGCAGCGACAAGTACTCGGCGGCGACAGACGCGCTCCCGGCATCGCTGACTGAGCTGGCGAATGCGGGCTTATGACTATGCTTTCGTGCATGTCAGTGCTGCCGCCGAGTATCCCAACGTTTGTTGCGTGCTTTTACGGCGGCAGACAAAGGCGGCGTACTCGCAGGAGATGGCGCAGAGGGAGGCGGCTCTGGAGCGGCTGTGCACTGCTGCTCTGGGTATTTTTTCTCTTTTTGGTTGATGAAGAATATTATGGACATTGTTTTCATGTTTTTTATTTTTTAGTTTTTATTTTTCATTAGGAGAAAAAAAGCAGTGTAATTTTCTAAATTAAGTCTTTAGATTTATAATAAAAACTGTTTGCTTTTATTTATAAATAGATCTCAATTTCCCTATTTTATTACAAAGTAGAGGAATTTCTTGCAATTACTTTTGAAATATTTAATTATAACAACGTTGGGGTCTAATCTGCAAATGACTTTATCGGCTTTCAGTCGCCTAAAAAAATCCAAGCCTTCCATCTACTGGAAAATTGCACGGTGGTGATCATGCACAACATTAATAACACGTTCCCTACACGTGGCCGTCACCTAAAGTTACCAACCACATGGCTTCCCGCCCCAACCCAACGTCACCTTCGCCAAGGCGGCCCTAATCCGCTGTCGGCTTCTCCTGCAATTTACAAACCCTAAAATTTCTCCGTCTCTACTCGAAAATCAGCAAAAATCAAAGAAGAAAAAGAAGGAGGGAAAATCATTTGGAGATGAAGGGTGCCACGGTCCAGATCAACTGGCACGACACCTCGCCCGTCCTAACCCTAGATTTCCACTCCTCCGGCGTGCTCGCCACCGGAGGCAACGATCACAACATCAAGGTGTGAAAATGTCCACTAATTTGTTGATTTCCATTATTGACATGAAAAAAGTTTTGATTTTTGATGGAATGTGGTAGAATGGATCGTCATCTTAAAAATTTTGCTATTGTCAGTGATCCCTTTCAGTATGTTTGACTCAATTCGTTGTCTGCTTTCAACTTGTAATTTGGAGGAATTGATGGATATGCTTACTTGGATTATAACTATAAGTTTTCCTTTCTTTTACTTAATGATTTTTTTCGTCTAAATAGGTTTTTCTTTACTGATTTGCATTCTGTTGACAGCTTTGGGTAATCAGTCCATGTGCAGCAGATATGAAACTTCCGACAGCTTCTTACCAGAAAGTGTATCTTACCATGCTACTGCTGTAAATGTCTGCGTTTTTCTCCTTCTGGTGAGAATGTTTCATGCCTCACATTTATCTTGTGTAAAAACTTTGCTTTAAGTTGGGTTAATTAAATATTAACTGAAATATTGATATTTACCATAATTTACGATATAAAAAAAAGAAAAAAACACACACAAAAGATTTATATGATTTGATTTACGATTTATTACACAAACAAATGCGATTAGGAAAATATTATATTGATGAAAAAAAAAGAAGAATATTGTATTATTGACACAACTAAGGCAATAATTTTAACTTTAATTTGAATTCTCTTCTTCTTTAAATTTGAATTTTCAACAAATTTCGTTGTTATTGTCCTATAAAATAAGATTAATGACCTTAAACATTTATTAAGTCCAAGCAAAATTTGAACTTGAAATATGAATTGTTTGTAAAATTTTTTTTCCATTTTCAACAATGTCTTGAATAAAATGAAATTAGACATCTATGTGATTTGATTTAGTATGATGTATTTGGTTCTTCGCAGAGTGTATGACATAATGATTATCGCAAAAAATAGGAAGAATATATTCAGAAAAATCAACTTCACTTGTCAAATCTTTTGCTCATAAAATTTCTTTAATTACTTCTATAGCTGTCATATACTTAAACTTTGTTGTAAATAATGTCACAGGTGATTGCAAAGTACACCTTCAACTAATAGAATCATCATAAAGAGTGAAAAAATAACTAGTGAGAGTTTATCGTCAATTAAGGTCTGCAGTATAGGTTGAATCGACGTATCAAATAATGTTGGTTTCTTGAACTGTATTTCAGTCGAAACATAAATCAATATAAAGAGTATTTTTAATATATCTTAATAACCTCTTTACAGTTTACTAATGTTCTTTTTCTATATTTGCCATGTAGCGACTAATCATGTTGACAGTTTGTGCAATATTAGGTTTTTGGCATATCATAGTATGCATTACGCTTCCAACAACACTTGAGAATAGCGTGTTTTCTATGTATGCATATTCTTTATTTGTAAAATGATATAGTTGAGTTGAAAGTTTGAAATGGAATACTAAAAAAGTACCAACGGGTTTTGAATTCTGCATATTAAAATGAGAAATAAACTTCTTGAGATACTTATTCTGTTTGAGTTATAACTTGCCATACTTTCGGTTCTGATCAATATTCATATCAAAAATCTTTCTTACAACATCTAAATTTTTTATTTCAAATTTTTTTCATTCTAAGTTTTAGATCATTAAATAGAGATATATTTTGAGTAATAATAAGTATATCATTAATATAAAGAAGTAATATAATAAATAAATTATTGGCATGCGTTTTAAAATAGACACAACAATTATGTTTGTAATGAATAAAATTTTGTTCTATTATAAAACTATCAAACCTTTTATACCATTGTTTTGGAGACCATTTCAAAATATAAAGTGATTTGTTTAATTTGAAGATATAATTTTTCTTTTTTTCTTGAATGATCTATTCAGTTTATTGTATAAAAATTTGCTCTCCTAGTTCTATATGCGGAAAGATGTTTTTCATACCAAGTTATTTTAACTTAAGATTATGAAATACAACTAAAGTAAATAAAAAACAAATATATGTGTGTTTAACCATAGAAGAGAAAAATTTATTGAATTCAACACTCTACTTTTATGAATACTCTTTTACAACTAAATGAGTTTTGAATTTAACACTATTTATTTTAGAAGAATCCTTTTTCTTTCGAAGTACCCACTTATATCTAATTGCTCTTTTATTTTTTGGTAATTTCACCAAGTTTTAAATATGATTATTTTGAATAAAATCATAAGAACTTTTTCATTCATAATAATTTGCTCTTTTTTTATTCATAATAATTTGCTACTGAAAAAGTTCTTATCCTACATTGCTTCTTTATAAGAAGAAGGATCACTATTATCAGTAAATAAAATAAAACCTAGCATATTTTCAAAATCATATTTTTTGGGTGATTTTATATTTTTTTGAGATATTCGAAATAAAGTTTTCTCAGAAATTACTTGACCCTAAGATTTTTTTTGAGAGTTTAATATATCATAAATATCAAGGTTTTAAGTTTCGATTTCAACACTCAATGAAACCGATACGTTTCGGCCGTTTCGATCATTTCGGTTTCAGTTTCGATCATTTCGGTTATGGCCGAAAGATTTTTTTTAGTTATTAATTGTGTGTTTATCAGAGTTTGAATATATTTTAACTGTATTTTGATTTTAAATTAAAAATAAATAAAATTTTGAAAAAAATTTCAAAAAAAGTTAAAAATTATATAAAAAATTTATAATTAATTTTACCATAATATTAAATATTATTTTAATTAATTTTAATTAATTTTAATAGTTAACCACTAATATAATATATATTTTTTTATATTACTGTAAAAAAAATATACGAGAAATAATATGAATATAATTAAAAGTTAAAAATTAACCTAAGCAAATTTAATTTATCATTAAAATATAATTGACACACATAATTTATTAATTATCAATTGAGTTCGGAACATCTGGGTGTGAAATTATAAATTCAGTATCTGGATGATTTAGACGAGCATTTGTTGGCATACGAGTCAGAACAACTAGTTCTACACGATCTTATGATAGCGGTTCACATGGGGGCGAGACCGACACAATTTTTTTTTGGTTTTTACTTTCGGTAAGATAGTCATTTATGCATGCACGCGAACAGAGAAATTAACGCGTTTCAGTCAAAATTATTTTTATTTCAGTTCTGAGAAAAATATTTTTTTTACTTATTAATTATATTTCAACCAAAATTTAGTTTTATTTTAATTTTTTTTTAACTTTAAATTAAACTATTATAATATATTTAAAAATTTTGAAATAGTGAATAATATCATACACCAAAAACTCATACATGTGAATAGTCCCATGTATGTAAACAGTATCTGCTAGAGATCGGCGCAAGCGCGAGTGCATTAGCGCGGGCGCGAGTGCGCCTGTGGGGGGGTTTGGCTGGCGACGGCGCTGACGGGGGTGGGAGGCTAGCGCTAGCTTGTAGGTGTCGGGGCCAGGCCGCCGAGGGCACGAGACAAGTGAGGGGGCGGCATCCGATGCCGGAGTGACGGCACGGGTGCGCGGGCCGAGCCGGCAAGGGCTCAGGCACTGGCGCGGGCGCCACTTGCTCGCGCTCGCGCTTGGGCACCGGCGCCAGAGGTCGGCGTGACGGCAGAGGTAGGCTGGTGAGTGCGCTTGCGTGAGCGCACAGGTGTAAGTGCCAGAAACTGGCACGAGGGCGCGGGTGCGATGATGGTAAGGGCTTGAGCGCTAGTGCGATGATGGTAAGGGCTTGAGCGCTAGCATGGTTAATTTTTATCACTTATCTTGTTTCAAGTTGGTTACTATTTAATTATATTATTTGTACATCTTGTACACCATTGTAATTGTCTTGCATATTAATGTTTTCATACTTTCATTGTATGCCTTTATCTGATTTATCCAAGGTTAAATTAAATAGTTTTTGAACAGTTCAGACCAGTTCTCCATGCATTTGATTATGCTGCATCTGTTGCTTACTACATATGTTATTAGTTTTTAGTTATTTTCATGTATTCTTCTGCCTCAGAAATAGTGAACACTGCTTATGTTTTCTCGAGGAAAGATCTTTCCAAGTAAGACTTCTTAAATGATGCGCTCTTTGACAATGAGGTTATGTAAACAGCTTGCTATCTTAGTCAAATTGTATTCATGGCAATTGGAACTTAAAATCTTGCATTGCTAAAGAGATTTTTTTTCCTGCAGTCCATAAAATTTCGTAGGACTCACAGAAAAGCTTAGGTTTTTTTTCTCTCTGTTTTGGCTCTGCAGATTGCAAATTAGATCCATGTTCATGAGCTTTCCATGCTCTGACAGATAGTTGTGTAACAAATAAATGGAAAATCTGCATGTTGTTTATTTGTTCCTTGCTCTGTCATTTCTCCAAGCCTCTGATATATTTTTCCTTTTTTGGTTGAAACTTGCTTTGAAATAGTTGTGGCAGCTGATGAATTTTTACCAAACCACCCAAGCTGCATTAAATTTTCTAACTGATTCAGTTGGCATAGTTGTTTTAATATGCCATTCAACTATTCCAAAACCTACTTTGCAATGGAACAGCCCTAACTGTTGCTATGCTGCTTTAACTTTTCTTCTATCCCCCAAGAGCATGAGCTACTGTTGTTGTACATCTTGTAACTTCTTTCCTTCTGGAGTTATCTCTCTGAAAATGCTATTGGTGTAGTTTACAGAGGACAAGCTGTTGCGTATAGTTGCCAACGGCCAATTAGATATAGATTGATTGCTTACAGCAGAAAGCAATCCACTTATAGTTTAAGATAGTTCATTTAACAAAGATGCTTGATAGCAAATTGGATTTTCTATTTGTCTACTCTGAAACTGATAGCTACTTCCAATTCCCCAGGCCTGTGGTACAATTCCCGGGGGAGGCAAACCAATTGCTGTTGTACATTTTTGTCCTATTATTTTTGGTCTGCGGGCTTCTAACTCAGGTAGCTAATTACCCAATACAGCCAATGTATTACCAGTTCAAAGATTTTATCATCCTCACAACTATTTGCTTCTATCAATTCTCAAGTAGCAGGTTTGTTTGAACTTCCTCAGAGAGTTGTTTTTGCTGTGGCAACCTTCAATTCTCTCTACATTTATGATACTGAAAGTGCAACCCCAATTGGAATTTTTGCTGGTCTTTATTACGCAGCTATTACAGATATTGCATGGTAAGTAATTTGGTGAGTGGTGACATGTCTTCACTTTCTGCATCTCCAACTTTCTGACTGACTCACTGGCGAATTTTCTTTGAATTCTGTTGTTAATGCACTATACCCTCTTTTAAGATGCCTCATAACTTGCTATATTTTTGTTGGGTCACCTGATGCTAGATAGGGGTGAGCAAAAAAAACCGGAAAACCGGTTAACCGGACCATATCGGTTGAGAACCATATCGGAAAACCGGTTATCAGTGCAAACCGGTACGGTTCCGGTTCTGAAATTTCACAGAACCGGTTTTCCGGTTCCGGTTCCTGTTGTTTGTTCTCTGAAAAACCGGTTAACCGGAACCGTACCGGTTTTCTTCTCTATATATAAAACTCTAACCCTAACCCCAACCCTAACCCTAATTGCGCCGCCTCGGCCTCGCCTCGCCCTCGCCTCGCCCCTGCGCTCGCAGCAACGCGCCGCTGCCGCTGTCTCGGCCTCGCCCTCGCCTCGACCCTGCGCTCGCAGCAACGCGCCGCCGCCTCGCCCCCGCCCTCGGCCTCGCCCCCGAGCTCGCAGCAACGCGCTGACACCGCCTCGGCCTCGCCCTCGCCTCGCCCCCGAGCTCGCAGCAACGCGCAGACGCCGCCTCGGCCTCACCCTCGCCTCGCCCCCGAGCTCGCAGCAACGCGCCGACGCCGCCTCGGCCTCGCCCTCGCCTCGCCCCCGAGCTCGCAGCGACGCCGCCTCGCCTTTGTGCTCGCCCCCGCGCTCACAGCGACGCCGCCTCGCCCTCGCCGGTCGTCGCGACGCCGGAGATCCGGTTAACCAGTTTTAGAACCAGTTTAGAACCGATTTAGAACCGGAACCGGAAAACCAATTCTTCATCCAAACCGGTACGGTTCCGGTTCTCAATTTTTTGAGAATCGGAATCCGGTTCCGGTTCTCAAACGAGCAAAACCGATCCGGTTAATCGGTTTTGCTCACCCCTAATGCTAGATATGTGGTAGTATCATCACTAGAAGGATACTGTTGTAATATTAAATTTGAAAATGGCGAACTAGAGACACCTTTCTCCCATACTGGTGTGCAAGCAGTATACATTTCTGTTGTTTATTATGTGATTTGTTGAATCCATAGCTGGTAACTGCCTATGATGGTCTAATCATTTGTGTGATTATTGCTTATTTAGTAACTAGGGACACGTTTCTCCCTGTGAACTAGGGACACTCCAGGTCTTGCATTATTGCTCATGTATGTTTGTGTGATTTTCTGGAAGAATTTAATGTAATAGAGTAGTTGTATGCAAACACTCGGCAACGGTTCAGAAATGGCAGCCAGCCCACCTTGGTGGATTTGTATGGCATTTGCCATCCAAATGGAGTTCAAATCCTGTAGAAGGCAAAATGAGGTGTTGTTATGTGGAATAAAGTGGTTTATCCATATCCAAAAAATAAAAAAAAAAGGGGAAAAAAAGGGCCAAAAAAAAGGCTAGTTCCCTGGTTATTCATGTGCTTCTTGTGTTCTGGATTGTTAAACATGTAGACAATGTAGACATAACACCCTAGTTTTTTAGTCTGCCAGCCTCCTTAATTGCCTAGGCATCTAGCTGAATCTGTAGGTGCCGATATGATGAACTATTGAACAATTTCAAAAATAAGGAATTGGGCACAGTGGAAATACTAATCATCCACTAATACATGACTTGGGTATATAATTGTAGATCAGTGCGATACTATCACTTGACATATATTTTCAGTTTTCCAGCTGCAAGTTATGTATGATAAAACGTAAGTTATATAGTTTTACCAAAGGAAAGTATGCCATGTAGTTTGATAAGAGAGAAATCGTTTAGTTTTTCTGTAGAGACTTACTAAAAGAAATTTTTTTCCTCTTTTAAGTGTTTGCAAATACGATTAGCGATGCATCACAGAGCATTTTCCTTTGCCAATATGTAGGAAGTGCCAATAAAACACGACAATTTCATTTGGTGTACGGAGTAATATATTCTGTTGAACAACTGCATGATTCCAAAAATTTTAGATTTCAAATTGGCCAAGTGTAAATTTCTTGGGCCCCTTTTTTGGTCACCCTTGACAGATAGGCAGAGATCATGCTTCCCTAACCCAATTACTTGAAGCATCTTTAATGAGCTAGTGGTTGATGCTTTATTCACTTTTTTCGTTGTGGATGAAAATAGCTAGCTTTTTTTTTATCAAATCAACTGTTTTCTTTTTGTTTTCTTGAAATAATACACTTGTTTTTGATGTAGGAACTGACAACGCTGCCCAAGGAAACTCAAACCCAGAACTTCCCAAACCAACGTGGTTGAGACTATGGAAATTGACAATCAAGAGTCGAATAAGACCGAGATGACAACTGATACGAAAACCAGCGGAGGAGATCAAGCACAATCTGCGGCCTCCAAGACACAGGATGCAAATAAACCCGCCAGGAAACGGATTACGCCAGTAGCTATAAATTAAGTGTAGGATACTTGTTGTTGATGCCATTTTTTTTTTCTAGCGCTTGAGCGTGGCATACTACCAGTTCTGATCTTGCACAGTATTTTTTGTTTTTTGGTACTTCATTACTTCATTTACTATTGAATTGTATGGACAGTTTCCTTATTCTCTGCCTTAATGGTTTCTATGTATGCAGTTTCTTAGAAGGTTTTTTATATATTCCCCATTGAAAACTTTGGAAATTGTATGTTGGACATTTTATTTGCGACTTCTATAATTCTATTATAAAGAGGTGTTTGCAACAACAACTACAAGTATACAGACTAATGTCTAATTATCAAATCTTGATGTATTAATCAGAAAAATATAAAAAATTTCAGGGATGTAATTGCAGAAAACTCTCATTTTGGGCGCGAAATGCCATGCTGGAGCTCTCTGTCCTTCCATTTCTCATCCGTCCTCCGCACCATCTCGTCTCCCTCTTCTCTCCGCCATGGCGAGCAAATTCACGCGAGAGCCCTCACCTTTGGCCTTCTCCCGGACGCCACCCTTGACACCGATCTCCTTCTCATGTACTCCCGCTGCTCCTTCTCCGACCTCTCCCTCGCCCGCCGCTTGTTCGACCAAATGCCCCACAGAACAAGGCACGCATGGAACATCTTGCTCTCCTCCTACACCCAAAGCTCCCTCTACGACTCCACTCTCTGCCTGCTTCGCCCTTTTTTCCTCTCCGGTCTCCGGCCAGATCATTTCACACTGCCGGCACTCTGCAAAGCGTGCGCGGGCTGCGAGCTGAGTTCTCTAGGGTCTGGTTTGCATGGTTGGGCTATAAAACTCGGGTTGGATGGTGTTGTTTTTGTCAGTAGCTCCATTGTGGATATGTATGCTAAGCTTGGAAGCTTGGAGGATGCGTACAAGTTGTTTGGGTTAATGCCTGACAGAGATGTTGTTGTTTGGAACTCGCTGATTTCAGGGTTTGCGAGAGCGGGACGGTCTGCTGAGTCTCTTTATTTATTTCAGAGATTGCAGTTAGAAGGGTTGGAAATGGATTGGCGAGCGGTTCCAAGCATCCTCTGTGCTTGTGGCAGGGAAGGAGACTGCATGAGAGGCAAGGAAGTTCATGTGAGAGCAATTAAAAGCTTGGTATTTAATTCTGATGTTGCGGTTGGGAATGCGTTGATTGATATGTATGGCAAGTGTGGTTGCTTGAATTATGCAAGCAAGGTGTTTGCTTGTGTTCATCAGAGGAACACAGTGACATGGTCGACGATGATTTCTTGCCTTGGAGCTCATGGGAGGGGGGAGGAATCCTTGAAGCTTTATAGGGAGATGATAAAAGAAGGTTTCAAGCCAAATTGTATCACGTTTACATCCATTTTATCGAGTTGCAGCCATTCTGGTCTCATTGACGAGGGTCAGAGGATTTTCGAAACAATGAGTACGGTTTATGGTGTGAAACCGACTTCTGAACACTATGCATGCATGGCAGACCTTCTTGGCCGCTCGGGTAACATCATAGAATCAAGGAGACTGATAGAGAAGATGCCAATGGAGCCTGGACCAGTCATTTGGGGAGCATTGCTTGCGGCATGTGCAGCCCACAAGAACACTGAGATTGGCGAAATTGTGGCACGCAAGTTGTTTGAACTGGAGCCTGAGAATGCAAGCAATTACATTGCACTCTGTGGTATCTATGTTGCAGCAGGGAACTCAGATGGCGTATCCAGAATCAGATCAAGAATGAGAGAACTGGGAATGAGTAAAACACCAGGGAAAAGCTGGATTCTACTGAAGGGTAAACTGCATGCTTTTTATCAAGGAAAAGAAATATCTCATCCATTTGCAAGGAGAATTTGTCGAGTTTTACAGAATCTCCATTCAGTCTCAAGCACCATAGCAAGCTTCGAGTTTACAGCACAACCTCCTTGTTGAAAATCCAGCTGAACTTAACCTGGGGCGGAAGACCGGCCTTCTTTGCTCGCTCCTTGGCCTGCTCCTGCATCTTTCTTATCCTCGCTGGAAGCCCGCAAACAAACTCCAGTGTTTGTCTCCCCTCACCGCCAAGCCCTTCTATGGGTATCAGGCTTCCACCGACCAATCACGATCTCGACAATGCCAGCATAGTGGCCGGCGGTATAGACGCCGAGGCGCTGGGCAACTACAGAGAAATGATCGAAGAGGCGGGTTCGCAGCCTCAGTCATCAGGTGGGCGGGAATGGTGATGCGCTTGCGCATCATGTTGTCAATGGCGAGGATGGCCGCGTTAGGGTCGAGCTCGAAAAGCTTCGCGACGATGCGCGCATAGGCGGTCTCGTGGCGGTTCTCATCGGCTGCGATGGTTCTGCATATGCGGGCGAGGATGTCGTCGCCGTGGTCCTTGACCAGCCGGGCGGTGTTGCCGTGGGAATGGCAGTGGCGCGCTACTGGAAGGAGGTGTAGACGGAGCCGAGGTACGGGTTGTTCGCCGTTCCCGGGTCCTGCATTCAAAATTTCAAATAGAATAAGTTACATACAACCCCTGATTTCTGTATATTTCATATCTTCATTCGGGCGTTTGATATTTTGCAAATAGCTCGTTTTCAGTTGGCTATTTGTAAATACCTCCATAGATCATTAAAACTGTAGAATAGCCCCTCATATCTTTATAATTGCATTGAGCTCCCTATATCAGAATTGGGAGAATCGGGGAATTGACATTTTCAATCATTTCAAACAGTGATATTTGAATTTCACTTTAAAAAAATTAGAATTCACAATTCGGGTTTGAAATTAGGTGGGGTTCACATCTATTTAGGTAAATTAATATAAAATTTTTATATATTTTTCAATTCAACCATTAATATAATTTTTTTTAAACAAAGCCAGAAATTTGTTATTGAAACTCGCTGAAAATTTGTTGTTCTCTACTCCTTAATGTGTTTCCATCTTTTTACCAGATTATACTTATATATATCAATTTCTAATTTAAATATATTTTATGATTGAATAAATATTTTTAAATTTATTTTTTTAGCGTATTTATTTAATTAATCACTTATATTTATATTATTAATTAATAAAATTTTATTTACAAATTTATTTATTTGAAAATAAAAAATTTATTTCCAAGGGGGGTGTGTATAAAACGAACGGGGTAAAATCGAAATTTCCTTAACTTTTTTGATTAAATAACAATCAGGGGCTGTGGATAAATACGGGCGAATTTGAGGGGTGGGGGTAATTACGGAAATTACTGAGGTTAGCGGTAATTACCCCAAATTACAGGGGGTCACCGGTAATTACCCAAATGGTTTTTTAGGGATTCAAATGGTTTATTTTCAATTTATCTAAATTGGCAGCCCAATTGAAATCTAGCGGCCCAATTGAAAATATTTATTATTTATTTTTTTTCCAGTATTTTTGCAGAAAAACTCTTCTTATCCAAACATGATTTTCTGAATTTATGAGTTTTGGCCAAAATATTGAAAGAAATTTAAAAAACAATAATATATATATATAATCTCAAAAAAATAGTTAAATTATGTATAATACTCTAATTTTTTTATAATTACACTGTCTTACTTGAGGTCCTACATCAACAGTTTCTAACTTAGTACTTTATATTTATGTTGATATACACAAAAAACATGTTGAGAGTGGGATTTGAACCCACGCCCTTTCGGACCAGAACCTTAATCTGGCGCCTTAGACCAACTCGGCCATCTCAACTTGATCCCATGAAGCATTCAAAAACTTTTTCAAAAACTTTACATGAACGATTACAACGAATAAATTGCGAATTGTTTTTTTATAAAGCACACAGATAAATCAAATTAAATGTACTACAAGCTTCCCTCCTAAGCCCTGTGCTCAAGAAGGTGGTGTCCACCGGAGTGGCCACCCTTCACCGGATTCTCCACCACCGTCGCTCCCGAAGACTCGCCAACGACCTCGTTCTTCTTGATCTGCTGTTGCACCTTAATGTCCTCGTCGATGTCCAAGACGACGATTTGCTGCCCATGAGGCCCCGGAGCAATGCCTTTATGCGCATGATCATGGTCCTGAACGTTCACCACCTCCGTCTCCTGTACAGCTTTCTTCTTCCTCTTCTTCACGCAGTAGCACAGGGCCGCCGCCATGAAGGCGAGGAAGAAGACCCCACCGAGCGAGACAAACACGACGATGCTTATTATAATTCTAACTGTATTAAACTACAAAGGTGGCACCCAACAACCCTATCTACTCCATAAAACACTCTCTTTCATGGTTTAATTAACTAATTAATGAATTTTAGTGTGGTTGGGTCTCAGTTGACATAAAGTGCTCATGTTTGCTTAGTATGCGACATGCCTCATTTACAATAGATGTTAAAAAATTGTGTTTTTTTTCATATATAACCCTATGAAACATAAATTTGCCTTTGTACTCCTAAAAAATGCAGATTTGAATGTGTGCCAATACAATAATCAGTTAATTACATATATATGGTAAAATCATGAAGATCTGCATATATAATATTAGGTTTTGCGTGTGTGCTCGTGTAATTGTCATTTTGTATATTGTAAGCATTTTATAGGAAAAAAAATTCTATATATCCCTATAAATTATTATTTTTTATATTTATGTAAAAATTGTAATACTAAGTATATTTTTTTAAAAAAAATTTCTTTCTCAAATATCCCTCTCTGGCTGAACGATTTTAATTTTGGCCATTTAAAAAAAGATCGAAATTACTATTGTTTTCTTGTACTCGTGAGGTTTTTGTAATATTTTGAACTTTCAAGCAATTTATTATGATTTTTAAATTTTCAAGGATTTTTCTGTGGTGGTTTATTATACTTTTATGGGTTTTTTGTAATTTTATGTACTTTTAAGGGGCTTTATAATAGTGATTTTTTGTACTTTCAAAATTTTTTTTGTATTTTTTATACGTTTAGGAGATTTTCTTTGATTTCCTTTTCTTTTAGGATTTGTTTTTTATTTTCTAAACTTTTGAGAGTTTTTTTTTAAATTTTTTAAATTTTTTAGGGTTTTAAATTTTTTTATACTTTCAGATTTTTTAAACAATTTTCTGTACTTTTTAGTTTTTTTTTACTATTTCTAAACTTTTGGAAAGTTTTTTTGTAATTTTGGGTTTTTTGTGATTTTTAGTATTTGCATGAGTTTTTTAATTTTCTAATTTTTAGATATTTTTCTTCATTTTTCAAAATTTTGAAAGATTTTTTTTCATTTTTTATATTTTCAAATAGTTTTTTTTTTTTACAAATTTTATGTACTTTCAGAGATTTTCTACAATTTTTAAATTTTATAAAATTTTTAGTGATTTTCTAACTAGGGAGTTTTTGTAAAAAGTATATTTTATAGAGATATATGGAACAAAGATACAATGACAATTTTAATATTTTTTAAAAATTTTGCGGTTAAAATTAATACCATCAAGGTAAGAGAAAAAAAATAAAATTTGAAGGATATATATGATGTGGTAATTTTTGTAAGGGTATTAAAAAAATGCTACTTGATAGAGTTATGTAGAAAATTTTTCCTATTTTATATATCAATTAAAATACTCATTGAAGACGTAATTTATTTTCATTTAGGTATATTTGCTAGCGAATATTGGTGATGTTACATATTTCAGAGTTTTTAATTGCATGAGACGTAAGGTTCTGTTTGGTTTTGGATCACGATCAACTCGTTTCAAAATTATTTTTTCTTATAAAATTAATATTACTTATTTTACATTATTATCAAATTAAATTATTATAAAAAATTAAATAATTTTTCGAACTTTAAATTAACGAAACGTTAATTTTAATAAAAAATATTAATTTATAAAAGTAATTCACTAATTTTGATCCTGATCCGAATCGGAACCAAATACTTGTAAGCAGAGAAGTTTTTGCAAATACCGTAGTTTTGTGGGTATCCATGAATTTAATGATTTCGGTAGGTCCTACGTGCAAAAAACTAACCAATTATTACTACAAAAAGTGGCAAATCATCTCCTGGGGGTTAGTTTGTTAAAATCCCACCAACGATACCCAAACTGCAGTTCTTCCTAGCAGCGCCATGGCGGTGCGTCCACCACCATCCATTCTGCCCCGAGATTTGTGTGTAGATCGAGACACACATACATTGAGGCAGAACCGACGGTGGATACAGTCCGTCCTCCTTCCACACCGACAAACGGCCAGATCTCATCCCGATGGTAGTGGAAATTCCGATTTTACCCCTGTGCAGGGCCCGTATATTACCTCCACCTTCGGCTTCCTAACCACCCCATCTCGCGGTGCAGTGCCCTTCTCAATCGATCTGTCGTTCAAATTATGAGGTCTCGATTGCGTTATGAAAAACTGATTTTCCTTTTTCCTTTTCGTGGCATTTGGTTTGATTTTTGATGGATTTCATCCATTAATTCTATCGAGCAGTTCCCTGATCTTCACCCTTGGGTTGCCACCCTGGTTTTCTAACTTATCTCCGGTAATTGCAGTGCGAAAGCCTTAGATTCGGAGGTCGAGGAAGCAAAGCTGCGATTTTGATCGTATTTCTTCAATAAAGATCCTGTCTTTCTCGATTAGTTGTGGCATTTAGCTCGATTTCTGGTGGATTTTGCCATTAATTCGATCGAGCAGTTCCCAACGACCGCCTTTCCTGTTTCTTCAGTATTTGAAGCGACAAAAACCCTAGATTCGGAGCTGAAAGAGCAAAGCTACGATCTTGATGGTTTTCGCGTCGGCTCTGGGATGAGATGGTGGCCGGGACCTTCAGCCGGAGCTTGTCTGCCCGATTGGCCCCCCGATCTACCAGCATCAACAGCCCCCGTTTCTCCTCCGCTGCCGTTCATCGGAAATGGCCTCTTCCCTCGCTCACCACCGTGGCGACCACCTTCCTCTTCTCCGCCATCGCCTGTGCTTTTTTCCTCTTCGGCTTCCGCCGGATTTCCATCCCGGACTTCGCCGCCGCGCAGCCGGAGTCCTGCGACGTCTTCGCCGGCAGCTGGGTCCAGGACGACAGCTACCCGATCTATAACAGCTCCGAGTGCCCCTTTGCCGAGCGGGGATTCAACTGCCTTGCTAATGGCCGGACCGACACCGACTATCTCCGGTGGCGCTGGAAGCCAAGCGACTGTGATGTGCCCCGGTTTGATGCTCGGGAGGCGCTGCGGAGATTGGCTGGGAAAAGGATCGTTTTTGTTGGGGATTCGATGAGCCGGACGCAGTGGGAGTCGCTCATTTGCATGCTGATGACGGGGGTTGACGACAAGAAGAGTGTTTATGAGGTGAACGGGAACAAGATCTCGAAGACCATTCGGTTTTTGGGTGTGAGGTTTGCAGGATTCAATTTGACTGTGGAGTTCTTCCGGTCTGTGTTTCTCGTGCAGCAGGGGCTGCCTCCGAAGCACGGGCCGAAGAGGGTGAAGTCAACTCTGAAGCTGGATAAGCTGGACGAGATAAATAGGAGATGGGTTGATTCAGATGTTCTGATTTTCAATTCTGGGCATTGGTGGACAGCAACGAAGCTTTTTGATATGTAAGTTTGTGCTGTTGATCTAATTTGTTCTTGCTTATAAATTGAGGTAATACTTCTCAGTGGATCATCTCACCTTAGGAGTAATGTGATTATTTTCTCATTGCTCTGTGTGGCGTCCATTTGGTTATTTTCTCAGTTCGTAATGCACCAAAATCTTATATTGATGCGATTTCCAATTTGATAGTTTTCTATTACAATTTGCAGGTTTTTTGGCATAGGGTATATGTGTAGCTTTCACATATTGTCCCAGAGGCTTATGATGCACATGAGATTAGCAATATTTGTTGAAACTGCATTTATTGTCCTATGGTTCCATTGTTCCCTTCTTTGTGCTCAATAACATCTTTTCAAGGCATAAAATTGCGTGGGTCAAATATTTTATTTTCTTGAATTTTGGTGGTCAATACCATAGTTTTACATGTGTTCTTGAAAATGACTTGGACTCTTTAGGCAAGGAAAATAGAAAGAATTTGGAACTTGCAAGTTTTTTGTCTCAATTGCATGCATTGACGAGATTATTTTCTGTGTGCTTCCCCATTGACAATTTTCGATGATCCTCAAGTTTATATATAGGAAAAATTCCAACCTGCAAGAAGTAACTAAACACTTGGACTATGATTTAGAAAATTTATAAATCTGTTTCTCTATATTCTAAAATGATCTTATGCCTAGCCTGTCATCAGGGCTGATTGTATTGTTGTAAAGTTTTGAGGAATCAACTGGTTTAAGTAATCACTATCAATTAACAAACTGTGACATATCTTTGACAATTCCTGAATGCTACAGTTGAATAGCGCTATTGACCTGTATTGACTAGATATAGGCCTGAGGGCCTGCATTCTCTTCAAATCATCTGTTGTCAAGTGTTTTGGAATTGTTTGATATCATTTGAATATTCTGGTATCTATCACCGTGATGTAGTAAAGTTTTAAATACAAATTTCAGCTCCTAATTAAAGTCTATCCTTTTATTCTGGTTCAATGTTGTACTATTGTGGTTCAGAGTTAATTTTCCAACTTCATTTGCTCTTTGGGTGAGTGTTGAGAATAATTCTAAAGCACTTTCATCTCAGGGGATGCTATTTTCAGGCTGGAGGAGTCGTGAAGCTTGGAATGCCCATCACTTCTGCATTCATGATGGCTCTAGAAACTTGGGCATCCTGGGTGGAAACAATGGTCGACACAAATAGAACACATGTTTTCTTTCGTACTTTTGAGCCTTCCCATTGGAGGTATGTTGTTCATGTTTCCAAGGAGATTATTTGACTATATATTTGGAATTATGCCCATTGTCTTAACCAAATGAATCAGAGTTATGGTTTTCCAATACTGGATCTGATTTTGGATGGGGTCTGTACTTTGATATGATTGCATATTTCTTTACTTTCTTAATGCCTGCATGAACCTAATTTTAGTAAATCATCTGGCCAGATGTATTTATCCTAATATATTTTGTCCACCATGGACAGCTAGTTTTGTTTGCAAGCGCAGGCAACACATTATAGTTTTTGAGCATCTTGGTAGGCCCATATTTTCCAACTATGTGAATATGGGATCTATAATATGATATGTGAGCGTGAGAAATCTAGGTATCAATAATTTATGTTTTCCCATTGGATATGATACTTTTGGTAATAGTTAATGCAATGGTCTCTTGATAGCGGAACAAGTATGGCTTAAGTTGTTCTCTAAGTACCTCTTGCCTGTTTGTGTCATATATAGTTCCAGCCAGAGGAAAGATAGCAGCACATTAAACTGCTATTGTGAATTCTTTTCCTTTTAATTTAACAGCTTCTTATATAAACAGTTTCCATAAAAACTTCCTATATAAACAATCAAAACTGTAGGTGTCATTTTTCTGTCCTGATGGTATCAATGTATAACACCTATGTGTTATGTCACTTCTGTTCTGAAGAAGACTGGAGAGCTGCCAGTTGCTCACAATTAGATATGGCAATGCTATACAATAACATGTTGTTACACTCCAAATGTTGAGGCCTGCTTTGTTACATGAAGTTTCCGTCTCTGGAACTTGCAAGCATTTGCAGGGCCCCATTTGAGTGACAACATTTCCTCTGGAGAATTAAGTTGCTCAACTTTCTCCCAAGTACGCAGCATGAGTTTACAACATTTGTTTTAACCTGTGAGCTTGTTCTGGTACACAACATATGCATACATTTAGCTATTTGATTTCTGGAAGTATCCAATCTGGAAGTTACATTTAGGCTGAAGTTTTAAACACTTAAATGTTATGAAACACAAGTTTAATGTTGTTTATTGATTATTAGTGGGCTTCAAAGAGGAACTGTTATAGTGTATATTGATTCCAGGAGTGGGGTCCAAAAAAGCTGTGGCACATTCTCCCATTTTTAGCACATGCAAGCTTTTCTGAAATGAGTGGCAAGAGATGAACATTCCCATTCAATTAAAAGCAGTGTGACCTAAGCGAGTTCTTTGAGGAGTGATGACCATCATGAGGGATGGTGGCATCTGTATTGTGCTATAGAAATTGCAAACTGTGATTTCCTTGCCATATTAAGCTTTATTGCATGCACTGGTGCTGAAAATTGCTTGTCTCTCAGTGGCTCAAGCCAAAAGGTCTGTGAAGTGTCACACCAACCTACATCTGAAGCAAAAGGGGATGACCGGATTGAGTTTGGTGATGTTATAGATGAAGTAGTGGGAAAGATGAGAGCCCCCGTGACTGTGCTTAATGTGACTTTGATGGGAGCATTTCGGAGTGATGCTCACGTTGGCACCTGGAGCCATCCATCAACCATTCTTGATTGCAGCCATTGGTGTCTTCCTGGAGTTCCTGATGCCTGGAATGAGCTTGTCTTCTCCTATCTTTTTGTGAATGGTAAATATTACCCTTCTGGAAATAAGTTGTAGTGGTACCACAATATCGTCTTCATTGATATGCCCGATAGGTTCCATACATATCATACTGCCACACATATATCTGCACTCATAGTTGATCAAAAATTTGTGATGTGTGTTACATGTCAAGAACACTTATCATAACCAATTGTGTGCCTACCTATATTTTTTTAGCATGTGGATTTATTAGAAGTGTTTGATTAACTAGGTTAAGTGTACCAAATTGCACTTGTTCATGCCTCTTCTTTTGTACCTTCAGATTGGAGAAGGTTTGTAAGATGACTGCTGGCACCGGTGAACATTTTTCGGTTTTATCTGGCAGCTGCTGCAGACTGCTGGAGGTTACTATTCATCCCTTTTTTCTTGGTTTTTTTGACAATATTCTTTTTGTAAAATAACGAGGTCTAGCATTTGTTCTCAGAGGTGTAGCTTTGTGTTTTCCTTTTCCTTTTGTCGGCCAAAGTTGTTCTTGAAGCAATTACATTAATCAATTTGTTTCTAATGACAGATTTTGTTGTAGATGTTAACTCGATTCTTTTTGTGTATACAAGATCTTTTGGAAAGCTATTGGATTTTAACAACAGTTGCAATTGGATGGTGAATGATGACTCTGAATGGCATATCCTATTCATCCTCCCTATATTTGCTATATGGGAAGCATTATTTGTCCTTTTTTTCTTAACCCTTTCAGATGGGTCAGCTGAAAAGGATTTTGTGTAAATTGCTAAGTAGCAAATTCTAATTTTGTCAAAGACAATTAGTGCAAATGTCTTTGATGCCCAAGGTAAGGTCTTTCCAAACTATTGGTATCTAAGATATTTGATTGCCTTCCTTGGATCTAATCTCGCTCCTCTCTCTGTCTCTCTCCGTTTTCTTCTACTGTGCTCCTGTGCATGTGAAAATCAGAAAGAAAAGAAGTTACTTTTGTAGGAAAATCTCGCTGGCATGAATGCATGCATCTGATAACACTTCTGTCTTGAGTTCATTGAAATAGTACTCCAGTTTCCTGACTAACTCAAATCTTCTTCATTTTAATTCCTTCAAGCAATCTGATTTTTTCATATTTATGTAAAGAATAATTTTAAGACTTTTATCCATGTAATTTTGTGAAAATACTGAAACTCTTGAAGAAGATCATATTGATTATAAACACATCCAGAGAGGACATGTTAGTTATGATTTTGGTGGCCATTATCTCCATAGCCACTGGAAGAATGGAAGGAGGATTCTGTGATGGATTTCCGTTTTTCTGTGTTCTTTTTTTTTGAAAAAATATGATCACAATGTCTCTTGTAGCGTTCTCTGTTCTACCGACACTCTGTTTGATGATGCGTTGACGTAAATCTCAATCTCTATCATATCATTATTTTTGGATGAGCATCTAGTTTTTTGTTTGTCCACTCTTCTCCGTGGGAAAAAAAGCATTGCCAAATATTTGTTAATATTTTGCAGAAAACACCCACCATTTTCAATATTTTGTAGTTATGGTCAACATTTGCCATTCTTTGCTGAAAACAGTTCATATTCAGCATTTTCAATCTCAAAGTTGGGTATGTCACTCCAAAGCCAAAACAGATCAGATTAAGTGTTCTACAAGCTCCGTTAGAACAATGTCAGACATAAGCAAGACTCGAGTTTCATCTCTCTTTCAACAGAAATCACGGTATGCTATATTCCCTAGGTCGTGCCTGTGGAACAGAACAACTAGGGTTTGCTCAACAGTAACATCTGCCACTCGACATGACTTCCCCTTTCCTTTCCTTTCATTATTGACACTCGATCAGATCATGGACACACTTCAAACATGTTGTCGGATTATTGTCCCTGTTTTTGTCCTCGATTCATTGCTCATGCTGATAAAACCAAACCCTGAAAAACAATATATTAGATGCATATGCACATGCACTTCCATCTTGCATGTTCTCAAGAGATTCCAACATAGATTTCACAACCCCCAAGTGTGACAAATCAAGCGCAATACTCTCATCAAATAAGCTACATATTTACACTAATCAATCAACTCTTATTTCCCTTGTGCCAATCTTAACTTCATTTACATTATCACGAAGACTCCAAGCTATCTGCTAGCTCTCTATTACCGCATATGGCTGCAAGATCCATCGCTGCTGAAGCCAAACCCTAACCCAGTACCTGCTCGAGCAGCAGAGGAAGAAGCCGACGATGATAAGCTACCGTCTTGCCTCGCGCCACCCCACTCCACGGCCGCCGCTGCAGGCTCATTTTGCAACTCCTGAACCTGCCTCTTGAGGAACTTGACGTACCTGATGGCTTCATCCAACATTGAAGCCGTGTCCATCTTTGTTCCTCCCGGTACTAGTCTTTGCAGTATTCTTATCCTCTCGCTTATCCTCTCCCTCCGGTGGCGGGCAGCAATACTCTGGGGTTCATCGCTGATCCTCACGTTGCGCCGTTTTGGTTTCTTGATCGTCGCCGGGTCGATCTCCACTGGTTGCATGGCAGCAATCTTGTACATCATTTCCTTCATGGCATCAAGAGCTTCGTCTTCTCCTTTTCCTTCCTTCTCCTCCTCTTCTTCTTGTTCTCCCTTCAGTAGAGGTCTGTCATGGGGTTGGAGTGGCTCTGTAGGGTGGAAGAATTCAAGGTGGGTTTGGTATTGGAGGAGGTGGTTCCCCATGTCAAGGTCCCAACTTTTACTTGTGCTAGGGTTTTGGGTGATATCCATGTGATGTTAGTGTGTATATATGAAGTACGGGATTGGTGCAGTGAGGAATATAAGGGGTATGGAGGAGAAGAGACGGAGACAGACCACACTTTGTATGTTCCATGAGCCATTATATAGAATACTATAACAAAGCTAAGAGGGTCGAAAAAAGTGTAGGGTTTTCCTACCATGGTCTAGAATTCAATACCCAATATTTGGTATCCGCTATCCGCTGATTTTGATTCTAATGTTTGATCAAATCTACGGCCAAATGAATTGCAGATAATGTGTACAGTTGCAGGAATAATTATGTTTTTTCAGCGCCTAGCATTAAGCAGAACATAACAGAATCTTCCACGAGTTCAACTCCACTTTTAAACATAGAATCAATCATAGTAGAATTTTCCACATATTCATCTCCACTTTTAATCACATAATCAAGCTAATAATTATTTAAATATTATCTCAAACTAAATTTAACTCGAGTTCCATTCTTGCTGAGAAATGGTGGGTCATGCATTATTATTATATGTTCTGAATTGGGTGTATGTTGCAACTAAAATAATGCGAGGGAAGTTTCAACGATGGAGAGGGAGACACACAACAATCAAAGGTACAGCTGTGCTCCTCGTGAAGAATTGCAGGCTTTTACACATCCCTAGAGCGCTCTCTAGAGCTCTCTCTCTCTCTCTCTCATTCTCTTTTTTTTTTTTTTTTTTTTTTTTTGGCATTTTGGATCTGCTTGTGATTCTCACATAATTTTTTTCGGTACAGATTCTTACATAATATTGTCTATATTGTGTTTATTCCAAGTGATAAGCCAATAAAGAGAGATTTGATAGAAAAATGAAGTTAAGAAAGAGTTGGGATCTCTTGTTCTAGTGCAAAGTTAGAATGTCTAGAGATGATTTCTTCCAAACAGGCACTGAATATTAATTATTTTTTAATTTGTCCTGACATTCTGAAATAACTTATATTGAGAATAAAATTTTAGAAAGATTAAAAAAAGACTCAAAATGAGAAAGAAAAGGAATTCTTTTCGAATGCTTTGGTTCAATAATTCTAGATCTCAAATCTTCATATATCCTTGTCGACCAACTCAGCAGCACAAGCATGCTACAGACTCCAGCAGAAACCCAACTGGTCGGAACAAATCCCAACCACACCAAAAAAGTTTTTAAAAAATTACAAAAAAGAATAAAATAAAGATTTTTGATTGAATCTAACCGTAGGCTCTCAGGAAGACGCGGAATCAACACTGGCAGATACTTAACTAATGTTAATCATAATCAGAACATTAGTAGTTTTAGTGCGACCCTTAACAGCATTGGATTAAGGAAAGCAAGTGAAATGGAGAATTATGCTGAAGTATAACTCTGAAGTGCAGTAGCTCTGCATGGTAAAGATGGTGCAAAAACGAATAGTTCAGTTCATGATTGTTAGCATATTATAGGAATTTTTCCGATAAAATTAGGAGAATATAGGGTATTAATTCCATCCTGGGCGTAGAATAATGAGGGCTGCGCCATAACCTGCAAGTCTAGCGCAAACTAATGGAACAAAACCATATTGATCAAGTTGGAATATGCTTGCTAGAATTAGTTCAAGTTAAACCAAAGATCATTAGAATATCCTAGCAGAGTTCTCTCCGTCCCCTACAACACGATCATGAGGGTTAATCACGAGCGTCTGCACTTGGATTCCAGGTGACTGCGAAGCTAGGATGAGATGGATGGAGACCAAATTATACAAGCTAAAACATTCAAGCACCGCGTCAAGAAAATGAAGCGATTGATTGCGAGGAGGAGTGGAGGGCACTGAATTCTCACGACGGAGACAAGTCACAAAAGCTTCCAAAATTGCTTTTGGATTAAAAAAATGCGTGTCTTAAGTCTTGAGTTCAAGGATTATTAATTGGTTGTTTAAGTGAGATAATTTGGTTGAGAAGATGGCGACTTTTTGGACATATATCTGGTGACAAGGTGGTCCATTTCTGTCATCTTCTGACATGACAAATCTGATTTCTAGCCTTCAATTCATTGACACAATTCTAGATTTCATTTGTTAGGCCCTAATAACAGACCCCAGTTCAATAGGCTCATTTATTTGGCCCAAGCCCATCTGTGAACATGGAGTGATAGAGAGGTAATTTTGCAATGTAAAGCACCAAAGCAAAGTTCAAATCAATGTCAATGAATTCGCATGAAGAACTGTCACCTGTAAGCACAACAGTAACCATTTGAGACCTCTATAGTTGCTATATTTTCTGTTTATAACAAAAAAAAAAAACTTTGCATATCCCCCTATGAAATCAAAAGACTCACAATGGTGTCCAAGAATGGAGACTAATCTCAGAGGCTCGAAAGGTTTGCAGTAGCAGGAGTCACCGGCGCAGCGCCATCATGGGTCCAGTTAGTCTCCCGCCAATGCAACAGCATGCTCTCCCAGTAGCAGAAGTTCTCAAAACATTTATGGAGCCTTGGGTCCTTGATCTTCCTTTTCCAATGCCCGTCGGTGAAGTTCGCCTTCTCGGCCTGCCTCCGATTCCACTCCAACCCGGCCTTCTGCTTCGTCTGTAGAAGGCAGAACTTCTGCAGCTTCTTCGGCATCGTATCATGCACCTTCCACCACCTTGCATGAGCTACGTCACTTGCAAACTCCTGCAGGAAGTCCACATTCCAGTTGCAGTCGAAGTCCCGGAAGCACATCCATGGCTTCAGTCCAAGGTAGTGAAGCACGTACAGAACTGGAGGGTCCGCCCCGAACAACTGGGTCTTCTTCTTCTTGGTCCGCTCTGCGTCGCCGAACCAGAAATGCTTCAAGAAGTTCATGTGTTTCGGAATGCGGTGCCACCATGTGAAGATTTCATTCAAGTAACCCTGGTCGCCGCCGTTGTAGGATTCAATCTCATTGATGTGCTCCATCAGCTGCTGGAAGGTGCAGTTTGAGGGCTCAATGACCATCAGTCCGGAGTTGAATAGAGTTGCATTGTTGCCTGTGGCTGTAATCTCTGGCATGGCGAAGAGGAAATCGATGTTTCGCAAGATGAGGAGGTCAGCATCAATGAATATGATCCTGTCGTAATCTGTCAGCTGCCAGAGACGGAATTTGCTGTAGTTCCACTCGTTGTAGGCGTCACGCACGGCTTTTGGATTTCGGATTCTCTCAATCGTTTTGACCTTCCAGCCTGCACCTTCCAGCCCTCTTCGGTGATAGTCGCTGATTGATTCGTCAACAAGGATTAGAAGGTCTCTTGATCCAGCGAAGCGAATGCTTTGGGCAGCAGCGATTGCACCACAAACATAGTCATTTGCAGAGTGAAGTATTGTAGCATATGCTTCTCGAGGCGAAGCTTTTGTATACAGCCGAGCTGCATACAGAAGAGCAGGTGAGACATTTATAGCAAGAACTTTTCATTCTAATCATCAAACTGGTCAATGAAATCCATGAATGATATACATCTAAGAAATCCATAACTATCTTATTCTAATATTCTACAAAGGATATTATTAGAAAAATTGAGAGCAAGAGAGCATTCTATCTACAATAAATTAAAGAGACTAATGTTAACGATTCATGTAATCAAACATGGAATTGCCAAAGTTAGAAAAAAAAATACAGTATAACAAGAAAAGATACTGACCATTTGCCTTGAGTGGAACGGCAAGTTCACAAGAACCAACTGGGAGCTTGAGCTTTTCTCTTAGAACTTCCAAATCTGGTTTGTACAACCATGCATATCCTTCTCGTGCGACAAGGTTTTTGCATGAGAAGAGATTTGGAATTGGAAAGCAATTGGTGACAAAAAGCACATGAACTGGTTTATTTCCTTTCTCAGAAGCTGCAGCGAGTTTGGCTGCCGTAAGCTGCAAATGTAACCTTGCAACGTCTCTTGTCCAGGCCCCATTTTTGTTGCAAGGAAGCTTGACAGCAACAAGATCAAATTTTGATCCTTTAAGGACCTTAGGTTCTGGAAGATGAGGACAATGAGGCACTTTAGATTCTTCTTCCTCGTCAATCCATTCAGGATAAAGAACATCCCAAGTAATATCGTTGCTGACATAGTCTAGATGGATCACAGATGATTCTGACTGTGGCAATAACTGCTGCCAAGGGTCTACTTCGTTGGCATTGAAATTAAGCAAACCAATTCTTAGTTTTTCCTTTTTGTCATCAAGTTTTTCAAAAGCTTTTGATACTTGGGTCCAATTCATATCAAACTGCGATATGTATCGCGAGTCTGGTGCTGTTTTGTCCCATATCCAACCAACACCTGCAAATCTGCATAGAATGTTATGGAATTAGATTCTACTTTGTGAAAGTAACTTCAGTGTTGCATGCGTTACAGGGGTTTGGAGCAAGACAATTTTGCGAGTTCTTTCTTGCTTCAATGAGAAGTCAAAAAAATTGGAATTTACTTTTCAGATATACATTTTTTTTGGGTAGAACAGATAACATGGATTAACACAGAAGCTCAAAAGTTTTGAGTTACAATGTAGGTTATGCTAGTTGTCATCTACCGGTTCAGTGGTTCAGTGACTAATCCAGAGGATGACAGTGTACAAATAAAATCTATTTTCTGGAAAGCACTTCACTTAATTAACTAGGAATTGTTTCTCACGAAGAAAGATAGAGAATTAAGAAATAGACGATATGGCAAGCTCAAAGTACCGTGAACTTTTGTGCAGAACATGGTCATTGTGATACACCGATGGGGCACAGAAAAGGGTTAAAATGGTGCCACATATAATGATGAAGAGAACAATTTTCAGAGAACGGAACTTGTTGTTTGTGCTCTTCTCTTGAATATGAACACCAAAGAAATTCTCAACCTCTTTGTAGTCTTTGCTTTTCTGATATCTTCTTTTGTTTGTCTCATCACTGGGTCAAGAAATAATTTAAGCTCAATTAGTAGTTCAGAAAGACAGAACAGCTAAACAGAAGGATAATCAAGCAAAAACAAATGCATAGAAAAGAAAAAGGTGGATTGCTGTGAAAACCAGAACTTAACTAAAACTAGAATCTAGTTCTTAACGGGGCATTGGGTAAACTTATCTGACAGAAAAGAGCCATTTTAGATCTTGAAAGCAACTTATGTTTTGCAGATTTTCTTTTGCAGAGTACAGAAAAATTTTCATCTAGAGATGGTCATTAAATAGTCATACAGGGAACTCCATGACTGCTTTGTCAGAATCAATCGACAATTGGTGTGACCATCTATGGCATTAAATTTGCTGTAAGACAATGGGAGCAATATAAAGTGCAACTGAAACAGGGGAAACTTCATAATTAACCAAAATAGCAATTCTTGCAAATGGAGCTGAACTCCAAACTAGCATATCCTAAACTACTCCATTCATCCCTTCTTCTCGGAGAGATCTTCTTCTCTGATATGCCATCATGCTTCTACAACCTATATCTAAACTCCGGATCTCTCTGTAGCACATGGTGAGGCAGAGTTCATATCAGATGACAATAAAATGGCAACTCTGACATTTCAATCATCACACATTCATAAGCATCTGATTGATTACTAAGAGATCAACAGCAATACGGAGTGAACTATCAGTTAGTAAGATTTATTGGGCGGTAGGCTCAACGTTATCTACAAGCTCCTTAACACAGTACTTTCATGTCTTTTCACAATGCTATAACAATCGATAGCGGGATCCAATCAAGCTATATATGCAGGACAAAAATGAAGCACTGGACAACACCATGTTGCTCCATTTCTCTATTTAAACAATCAAAACAACTGAGAAAAAAGACAAATATAGAAGAGAACAAGACAAAAATCCATGAGAAGTTACGTTAATAGTTTAGCAATGGCAATCAGAATGAAAAGGCAAGACAAGATTTTCTCCGAAGACAAAAAGCAAACAGTTTCCAAGGCCGAGGGAACTCACGCAGCTCCCGAATTCCGATGTCTGGCCTCCAAAGGCCCCGGAGGAGCACCCATAAAGCCTCTCATACCAAGCCGGCCGCAGCACAGGAAGGCATTATCTGCTCCCCAATTAACATAAGAATCCATTGGTTTCCAAGTTAATATGCAAACGAGAATGTACAACAAGTATATAGTTCCATATGGAAGAAATTCCATTGCCAAAAAGCTGCATTTTCAAATGCGACTCCCAACGACTACTAATGAATTAACAAAATTCTGGTGAACCAAGAGTTGAGATTCTCCGCAGCAAGCAATAAACTTGATACACTGACCACCTCAAACAATGAAATAGTCAATATTTACCATGCAATGAGTTTAAAAAAAATCTGAATTTGAACACAGTAAAACTGTTCTTGAATAGAATCCAATGGAATAGTAATAAAAAAAAAGTGCCAAAAAAAACCATATCTAATCATAGAAATTGGCCAAAGCAGCAGAAAGTGAAGAGATGCTACCAAGAAGAGCAAAGATTGAATCTTTCTCCAAGAAATGGCTTTTCTTCTTCTGGCCTTTAGGGTTTTTTTGGCAGCTGAAGAGGAATCAGAGGAGCTGCTGCAAAGATTTTGCCACCAAGTCTGTGGCACGCCGAAATATAGGAGGTGGGAGAAAAAGGAAAAAAAAAAAAAAAAAGTAATTATGTAGGTGATTAATGATAATTGAGGGTGGAAAATTAAATCACCTTCCATAAACAGGCATTTTAGATATTTTCTTTACCAACTTCCGGCACCCAAATCCTGTCGGTGCACAAATCTTAAAGCAAAAGGTGCAATGTATTTATTTTTTTTGCAAGTAAATATTAATCGTAGTACAATATTGGTTAATTATGACATTAATCGTCATTAATTAAGCACCATTATTGAATATGTATGTGTTTCATTTTCTGTTCCAATTTATCCTGGTTATTTTTTATTTGGAAATGATGGAAATATATATATATTTTTTTATTTTTTGGTGAATTGATTGTGTGTGTCCATCTGCCGGCGGCATTGCAAACCCATGCTTTCTCAAGGGTAGTCCATACGTTGCCCATTTCATTTAATTAAATAAATAAATAAATAAAAATAAAAAGCCACGTGGTAATGCAAATTTACGATGCATGCTAATAGACCCGATCATTCGGATTCAAATATCCAACCTCGACCTGATTAAATTCATAATGTTGTATCAAATGGGTTATTTTAAATTTAACTCATTTATTAAAAAAATCATAATTTTGAATAGAAATATGATCTTATTCCAACAATCTATTTATTAAATAAATTATATTTAAATCAGTGATCCAATTCGATTTGACTTATTTAACTAAATTCTATCCAATTTCACTTGAATTAATTTGAACCGATCAAATTGATATGATGTATTTAACTAGCATTGATAACAAAAAAATAAAATTAGTAAAAAAAAATAATAATAATAAAAATATTAAATTTACAAATAATATTTTAAATAATTACTAAAAATAATGTAAAATAAAATATTAAATAACGTATTGTAAACGGATTGATTTAACTCATTCGATTTGATTTGTTTAGGACCTAATTAGATAAATAAATTAGCCGGATTACTAATAAATTACGTGAATTGACTTGATTATAATTTAATTTTTTTTATATCATAATCGGATTAATTCGATTATAGCAAATTTAAATCCGCTTAATTCGGATTAAATTTGTTAGGTCAACATCCTGATGATTAAGAAGTTATGATGATTCATTATCTCGTGTTTAACTTTTAACAAACTCGACAATGCCTGATCATCGACCTCGATAACTCAATGATATTTCGGAAATTTTTAAATAGAACCGACCAAGGAGAAGTCGCCGCGTGGATGAGTCGTCTAAATCACTTTAAAAATTGTAGTTAGTTGGCGATAATTATCTGTTTAGAGACAATAATTAGCAGAGAATCCCACCGTAGCAGGGCATCATGTCTACTTTAAATATTTTTCGAAAACAAAAAAAAAAAAAAAAACTCTTAACTTTTCCAACGGCGGCTGTTGGCGTCACAAAAATGTTAATGATGAGATTAAGAGTCATTAGGAACAGAAGTATATGAGATTATGCCATCAGTTTATCTGAGCAAAGAGATCATGTCATCCTTAAGATAAACAAATTGCAAGTTTAGGTGTTAATTGCCGATTGGGTCATCTTGTTACCGTTGGCCCTGCCCGACCTGTCCGGATTTTATCTCGCCTCAAAGTGGATTTCATAGCTTGAAATTAATTTTTAAAAATTAGTAAAAAAATCACATGTGTAATTACAAATTAATTAGAAAATTACTTTATTTAATCACTATTAATTAAAAAATATAAATATTATGATTAAAATTTACAAGTAAGCTCCTTTGGATTAATATTATTTATTTTGTTATAACATTTAAATTAATAGAAAAATCATTATACTCTTATTATTTATATTTAAATATGAATTTTTTTTTCAATTCTCTTTTTTAGCGTAGGAAAAATTCTGAATATTATTTACTGTCCTTAAATAGTGAAATTGGAGAGAAAATAATATTTGAGTGCTTGAAATTCTCTTAGCCAAAAAATAAAATAATTAAAAATAATACATTTTTATGCTAAAATCTAAATAATTGAGATATTATAGTATTTTAATGATAAATTAATAATGTTGATTAAGAGATAGTTGCTTGTAAATTTAATCACAACATAGATAATTTTTTGTTAATAATATTAAGGCAAGTAAATTTTTTATAGATTTATGACAGCACATGTGATTTTTTGTTAAAATCTCTTAAAAAAACCAAATCAATTTGATTCGATTTGGCTTGATAATTCATTAAGTACCGTTCATTTCAAATTAGAAAAGGGGATAGACTATGTAAAACTTAGCTAGACTAAAAAAAAAAATTTTTTATTAAAAATAAAATTACTATTTTGCCCTTGACTGAAACTGGCAATCGATTGGGCTTAAGGCCTGTGCTAAATGCAAAGCGGGCTTGGTCTAACAACACTTGTCCCACGGGCGGCCCATTTCTGATTTTTGTTTTTGCAAATAACACCTCTGTTTTGTTATATTGTCAAACACAGACGCAAAGTTACATAGAACCCCTTCTACTTCGCCTTTTCACATAATTGAAATGAAAGTCTGCTCTTCTCGGGCTCACTCATGTCAGCTTTTTCACTGCGACTCCCATGAATCCTCTTACGAACCATGAGAACGAAGAAATCGCATCAGTGCTTCATGATCATTCACTAGCAACTTTAGTTCATGTACATGTGTTGCAAATTCATGTATGAAATTCACATAATACTTCGATAAAATGTTACGGTGGTTTCGAACCAAAACGGATGAAATGACACTGTAAGAATTCAAAGAAATCTCATGACGTGCTGTGTTTTATCCTCTGCAATCTGCATCACGAAAAATGTTGGTATATATCATCAGCAGCAGCTAGCATGTTAAGATATGTTTGTTTAAGGCTTAAACTTCATGTCTGATTGATTTGTTCTCGCAAGATTATCATCTGGAAACATGTTCTAAGCTCATTAATTTTGAGTGCTCTCAAACTAGAGTTTCTATGGTATCCTTCCAAAAAGAGTAGCTCAACCTACTCTATTACTTGAAATGAAGCAACTTTATTAGCTGGTGAACCAATCCACTTAAACAAAACCTATAATACCATGTCACCCCATAAACAATTGCAGTGGTTCAGCTCAGTCACGCCTTCCTCTACAAACACGAAGAATATTGGAGCTCAAAAGCGCTTTTAGTACGTAAAAGCTACTCAAAAATTTGGTTAAAGTAACAAAGTTTGATGATCTCCAAGTCAAAACTCGACTGAGTTACATTTTGATGCATGAACGCAGAATTTCTTTTCCTGAATTAAGTGTTTGATTCATATGAATTACAGCATCTAGTTCCAAGAAAGTAAGAACGAGCAAAGCATCTCGTGAAATAAAGTCAATTTCTAGGTAAATTTTGTCTAGTCTCACTCTACCTGCCTCATCCTACTAAACAACCAATCTTTTCCTCCATAAAGACGGCTTCTCATTGTGCTACATTGAGCTTCTATGGACTCATTTACTCTTCCTCTCTCGTTCCTTCTCTTATCCCTCTTCGTTATCGCTGCCGTCGCCGATGACAACATCGACCACCTATCCTTCTCCGCCGCCGTCGCTAACAATGAGCCCGATCCAGATCTCGAGCCTGCGAAAGAGACCAAGACGCAATTCCGTTTCTACTTCCACGACATCGTCACGGGCTCCAACCCTACCGCCATCCGAGTCGCACAGGCTCCGAGCACCAGTACCTCCCCCACCGCCTTTGGCGCTGTGGTGATGATGGACGACCCGCTGACGGAGACGGCGGACCCGAACTCCAAACTAATTGGTCGAGCACAAGGCATGTATGCTCTCGCCTCGCAGCACGAGGCCGGGCTGCTCATGGCCTTGAACATAGCGTTTGTCGAAGGGGAGTTCAATGGCAGCTGCCTGGCGGTCCTCGGGCGGAACACGCCGTTCTCTGAGGTGAGGGAGATGCCGGTGATCGGCGGCAGCGGCAGGTTCCGATTCGCCAGAGGCTACGTGATGGCGAAGACCCACCAGTTTGATCTCATTACTGGGAACGCCGTCGTGGAGTGGAACGTGCATGTTATGCACCATTGATGATGAGCTTCTCAAAACTCATTGGTTTTGTTGTTGCATGGATGAATAGTTGTCGTCATTTGCTTCGATGTTTGGTGTGTTGTGGTCATGAATTTCATTTCACGGATGATGATGTTGTCATGCATTTGAAAGTTTGACATATATCTTATGACAGTTTATTTGTGTTATAATGTTAGATTTAATATATTAGTTTCACATTAAATATTGGATAAATAAAGTCTAATATATATAGTGCAAAAAATTTTTATTTTATGAACTTAAGCTTTTGGGACAGTTTAGTGTCTGACCCACTATATTGATTTGGTTTGATACTCTTTCGACTCTCCCAACAAGTGGTATCAAAGCTCCAAGTTCAAAGCTGTGCAAACTCTTAAGACTAAAATTATTGTAATGATGCGACTAAATGAGTCACATGTTTATTTCTCTTACAAAAATAAAAAATTAAGATAAAAATCTGTTAGTATAGATCATACAGTAGAATTGGTCAAATAAAAGAGTATCGTGATGATACGACTGAGTCGAGTCGCATGTTAGTCTCTCTTAAAAGAATTAAAAATAAGATAAAAACTCATTAGTATGAGTCATACGGTATAACTAGTTGAGTAAAAGAGTTTTTGATTAAAAGTGTTAAAATTGATGTGGTCAAATCACATTTGGAGGGAGAGATTGTTTTAATATCAAGTATGATAAATTAATCCCACATTGTAGGATATTGGATAAATAGAATTCAATATATATAGTGAAAAAAATTTATATTTCATGAATTTAAGTTTTTAAGATGATTTGTTGTCCAATCCACTATATTGATCCGGTTCGACACTCTTTCCACTCTCCCAATATATCTGATTCTCGTTGTTTTCTTGATAATGATTGGTCCTATGATAATAGTTGATTCAAATGCAACCTTGATTATCCGCCATGATATGTTGTCATAAAACTTCCGATTCTAAATCAAAAAAATATTTGAAAGATCAAACTCATAGTCTCTCTCAAACTAAAAAAGTGCAAACAGAAAGCCAACAAATTAAAAAGGATGCAAACAAAAAGCCAACATCAAATAATAAAGTACTCAATTAATCACACCCCTTAGATCTTTACAAAATAAATGATGTCCCATTTTGAATATCTATCCTGTACCTTTAATGATCTACACACAGAAATAAACCAACCTTACTTGATATCATTGATTGAAAATAAAGATTTTCTATGTGTGCGATTAGTCACATAATAAATCAAATCAAAAATAAAAAAATAACAATAAATATGATATTTACCTGAAAAACCCTTCAACAGAAAGGAAAAATCATGGAATACAAGAATCTATTGAGCAATATAATATAGGTACAATATTATTTCTCTATAATAACATAAAATAGTTATACACACTACTCAAGCAATAGGAAAAAAAAAATACCCCATTAAATAAAACAACACACATTAACACTTAATTGTATATCAATAATGATAATAAATTTGTTGTCCTTTTTTTATACTCTTACTCTACTCTTTAATCTCAGCTATGATGCACTTTTCTTGCTCCCTTTGCTCTCCTTATAATAAGCTCCCGGATGAAATTTTTTCAAGAGAGTTACATGACGTAGGTGATAATCAGAGAAGGAAAAACAAGCCCTGCCCCAGCCCTTGCTTACTTCCTCACAATCATGTTTTTTTTTTTTTTTTAATTCATAATGAATAGTAAATTTGTATAAATATTTTAATTTTTTTTTTGTTTTTATATTTAAGACAGAATGAAATAGTTCTAACAGTCGTCGTCAATCATCCAAATATACCCAAAGCTGAAGGATGGCGTTCTCGGCGCAGTAACAGCGACGTCGGTGGCATTGGGACCGCTGCAGGTGGGTCCTCTTCCCCTTTGAAGCATTTGCCATGGATGCGAGCATACGATGACTGAGACGAAGAATCGTTGAGCTGAAAACGCCATGTTGAACTTGGAAATGAAGCAATTTTTCTTTTACGAAATCAGATCATATATTTATAGACGAAATGGGTCCAACATTGCGTCTCTGCTGTCCGTGGCCGGCGGCTTTAGGATCGCTTTCCCGGGTGGCGCGTGGCAAGTTTTGATTGTGTGGGATTGGATTCCAGTTGCAGTTTTGCGCGGGAGATGACTTTGCATGTTGTATGTGGCGCTATCGCTTTCTCCAAAACATTGCATGGCATCAAAGACTTCAAATTTGGAATTTAGCTCTTTCTTTTTCTTTTTTTTAATGAAAAGGATTTTTTAAGGTATTGTTTTGTTTAGAATTAAAATCAAGTTCAAATTCTATATCAAAATTAAAATATAAAAAATAATATATTTAAATTTTTAGTGTTTAGATATTAATTTAATTAGTGAATAATTTAAATTTTTTTAGACTTTTATACCTTCAAATATATTATTTATTAAACTTTGAACGAATAAATATAATAGTAGTATGGTAATTTGTTTTTTAAGATAACGTAAAAATAATTTTACTATTTTTTAAAATCTAAATAATAGATTGATTAGAATAGGATGATATTAATTCTAATACCGAACCAAAAGCAGTAGAATTCTTGATGGCTCTTATGTGGTATAAGAATCGTAAACGCCGACTCATCCATATATTTTTCCCTCATACTACAGCATTTTATGATATTTTTAAAGCTAATGTAATATTATTACAATAAAATTACTATTAAAAAATTATTAGCCGCCCTAATAAAGCATTAGTGTTGTAAATATTCACAACAGTAAATTAATGTCACTAAAAATCAACAACGTCGTCAATGATTACTATTGCTAATGAAATTATTTAGTGTCACTAATGTATTCCATTAACGGCCCTATAGGCTGACGTGATTAGTGGCGCTAGGATAATAACTGGACTTCAACTGCATTCTTGATGAATTGAAAACTAACTCACCCCAAAAACTTAAACAGAATAACCGGATTTCAACATTTAAGTTTGCTCTCAAATTTAAATTTACTGGAATACTCGTATAATAAAACAAAGATTAAGCTCAAGCTGATATGAGTCTTTTTCATTATATTTATTGAATTTTATTTATTCAATATTCGATGTGTGGCTAATTCATCGCATCTGACATTATAAAAACAAATATGGTATCAGAACTCATCAGTAGTGCAGCACATGGGCGTTGAACTCTATGAGCAGCACTGTGGACGTGAGGCCAACAATCTCCCCGAAGGCGTAGCCTTTGGCAAGCCGGAAAACGCCGCTCCCTCCGACGATGCTCCACTCGCTCGCCTTGGCCGGGTCGGTCCTGTGCGCTATCACGGCCAGCGTGCTTCCATTGAACTTCCCTTCGGTGAACACGAAGTTGACGGTGAAGGCCCACGACCGCCCGTCCTGCGATGCCTGCGCAACCATCCCCTGGACCCTCCCGATGAGCTTTGATTCCGGCTCGGGTCCTACTCGCAGCTCATCGTCAAGCACCCAAATGTTCCCAAAACCGGTTGAAGGGGCTTTTTGGCTGGCGACTACAATGGCGGTGGCGTTGGGGCCGCTGTACTTTTCGTGATAGTAGAAGTGCAAGTGAGTCTTCTTCTCCTTCATGGCATTTGTCATGCATACGAAGAAAAGAAGGAAGCATAGGAATATTGAGGCGGAGAGCGATGAAGATGAGGAGGCCATGTCGAACTTGGAGATATGCAAGTTCAAGATATGAAATACGAAGAAGAGATGAAGGAATCTCCATGAAGTGTATGATGAATTTATAGACCAGCAGGAAGTTTTGTTGTCAGATTTTCCATTTTCTTTTTTGACAGAGAGAAGGCTGTAGTCTAAAGGGTCGTCCCAAAGGAATTTGAATCGCGTGCGCAAAATGCAACACGGCGTGCATGAAATGTGAAAAGAAATTTCTTAAGATACCTATTAAAATACCTGCGGTGCGTGTTTTTGGGTCAGAGAAGAATTGCGTTTTCTGCATTGGGAGGGTGAGTCAATTCTACTTTTTATTCCTGCGCATTGTTGATTTTGACGTTGCAATGTACTCAGACGCAAGAGCTCAGCCTTGTAACTCGACGGCGACGTCCAATGTAATCTGTCCCGATGCCATGACAACAGCTCGCGCTAGTCAAATGACTCCTGTTCATCCTTGATTTGAACTTGACCGCGCAATGCATTGTTTTTCAAAGTAATCTTTGAAAATTACTTCCATTATTGCGTGAAATATTGTAAATTAACTCTTGCGTTATCACACTCTGTGCTTCTTCACAACCAACATTTCTGCGTGAACCGCAAAATTCAACCCTTTGCGTTTCATTTGCATTCTTGCCCATTCTTCCACAGAAAACCCTAACTGGAGCTATACGTGAACAAAGACGATTCAATCATGCAGGAGTTGTTTGGAAGTGGAGGAAAACATTAAAGAGTTGCTTGCAAAAAGCTCATTACCAAATTATCTGATTTGTAAAAGCCATTTAATTTTTTTAATTAGAATTTTATCTCTATCATTATAATTTTTTATTACTATTTTTTTTAAATCGTTTGTAAAATAGATGACAGATTGAATTATATAAATTTTTTGTATGCTTTTTTTTATATTATAAATTATGGTAGATATTGATTTTTTTTCATAGTAGAAGCCATTCATTTTTGTCAAAAAAATCCTTCACAAATTTTTTTTGGGCTTTTTAACTACAATTTCTAATATATACTTAATTTATCAAAATCCTCTTATAATTTTAGTATTTACCTACATCCCCCATCTTTTTAAAATTAATTATCTACAACCCTATAATTATTATTTAATCAAAAGTTTGAAAAAAAAATTTTATATATTTTTTTTGTAATTTTACAATTTAAACCCTCAAATTATTATTATTTATTTATTATGTTAATTTATTATATTTTTTTCCTCTTTCTTTCTTCCAAGGAGTGTTGGTCGATCTAACGCAAGACGGCGTGAATGCGGGTGCAAACGCAAGGTCTGACACTTGCCCCCTCATCGACCTCATGCCAACTAGGCATTTATGTCCTCACTGACCTCACGCCTGCGTCCACACTAGTCTGATGCACATGCCTTCATCGGCCTCGTGTCCGCGCTAACGCTAATCTCGCACTCGCGGTCTCACCAACCTCACGCTCTTGTCTGTGTCCTCGCCGCTCGCATCGATGCCCTTACTGCCTGTGCTTGCTCCCACACTGGGCACACCATCTTGTGTCATGCCACTGTATATCCGCGCCGTTCAACACTTGCACCGTCTTATTTTGGGAGAGGAAAAAAGAGAAAAAAAATTAACATAAAAAATAAAAAATTAAATTTTGAGAGATTAAATTATAAAATTACAAAAAATATAAGTAATAAATTTTGATCAAAATTTAAATTAAATAATAATTTAAAATTTATTGATAATTAATTTCGTAAAAAAAAATATAAATAGATATTAAAAATGCGGAAAAATTTTGATAAATGGAATATATTTTAGTTAAAAAGTCTTTTCCTTTTTTCAACCATAGATTTTTGAAGTTCAAAACCCTGCTAAAATTTTCGATTTGAATGATAGAACCAAGGTTTTAAATCTCGGTTTCGATTTCCGCACCTAACGAAATCGATACGTTTCAGATGTTTCGGTTTCAGTTTCGGCCATTTCGATTTCGGCCGAAAGATTCTTTTAATTATTAATTGTGTGTTGACTAGAGTTTGACTATATTTTGACCGTACTTTGACTTCAAATTAAAAATATGATAAAATTTTAAAAAAAAATTATAAAAATTTATAAATTTTGAAAGAATTTATAATTAATTTTACCACAATATTAAATATTATTTTAATTAATTAAAATTAATTTTGATAGTTAATCACTGTTTTTATATATTACTATATAAAAAAATATACGAGAAATAATATGAATATGATTAAAAGGTTAAAAATTAACATAAACAAATTTAACTTATTATTAAAATATACTTGACAAATACATAATTTATTAATTATAATGTAATATACCTAATCATCATCATTATCATCATAATCATCATCAGTCGACTTTAAAACATCTACATGTGGAATTATGAATTCAGTTCTAGAACAATTCAGATGAATATTTATAGACATACGAGCCAGAACAAATAGTTCTATGCGATCTCGTGGCAGCGATTCACATGGGATGAGACCGACACAAATTTTTTTTTGCTTTGCTTACGGTAGAATAGTCATACACGCATGCACGTGAATAAAAAAATTAACGCATTTTGATCAAAATCATTTCCATTTCAGTTTCAACCAAAATATTTTTTTATTTATTAATTATATTTTGACCAAAATTTAACTTTATTTTAATTATTTTTTAACTTCAAATTTAAAAAATTATAGGGATAATTACGGGTGACCCCCCTAATTAGCCTTAATTACGGTTAACCCCCCGTAATTTCCGTAATTACCCCCACCCCCCTCAAATTCGCCCATTTTTACCCACAGCCCCCTGATTGTTATTTAATCAAAATTTTACCAAAAAATTCCGATTTTACCCCCGTTATTTTTACACATACACCCCTAAAAACTTATTTTTTTATAGTTAACCCCCCGGATTTCGGAATTTTACAAATAACACCCCGAAAGAACTCAGATTTACAAAAACGTCCTCCAAATTGAAATTTTTGCAAATAAACCCCCGGAAATTATTTCGATATACAGAAAAGTCCCCGAAATTTGGATTTTTGCAAATAACAACCCGTCGCGCGGCCGGGAGTGGAGGAGGAGGCCGGCAGGCTGGCCGCGGGAGCGGTGGCGGCGGCCAGCGGCGGGAGCGGAGGCGGAGCCCGGGCGGGCGGGAGCGGAGGCGGAGGCCGGTGGCTGGAGCGGAGGCGGAGGCCGGGGCGCCGGCGGGCCGAAACGCGGGCGCGGACGGCCACGGCCGAGGTCGTTCCGCCCCTGCGTGCCGGGGACGGAGAACGAAGCCGGCGCGCCCGCACGCGGGCGCGGGCGAGGACGGCCACGACTGAGGCCGTTCCGCCCCTGCGTGCCGGGGACGGAGGCCAAGGCCGGCGCGCCCGCACGCGGAGGCCGTTCCGCCCCCGCGTGCTGGGGATGGAGGCAGAGGCCGGCGCGCCCGCGTGCCGGGGACGGACGGCCTCGGCCTTGGCCGTCCGCGCCTGCGTGCCGACGCGCCGGCCTCGGCCGCCGTCCCCGGCACGCGAGGGCGGAACGGCCTCGGCGTCCGCCTCCGCTCTCGCCGCCGGCTCGCTGGCGCCCCGGCCTTCGCCTGCTTCCCCGGGCGCGGGCGCGGATTTTTGCAAATAACACCCCGAAATTATTCAAATTTTCAGAAAAATCCCCGAAATTGTGATTTTTGCAAATAACTCTCCGAAATTATTCCGAATTACAAAAAAGTCCAGAACTTTCTTATATAACCCTCTTTTTCCTGTAGCCCTAAACGCATCTGCGTCGCCGCCGCCGCTGTGCTTTGCCGCTGCCGCCGTCGGTCCC